>CM076854.1:50772380-51354880 GCA_039519185.1 Astragalus membranaceus | reverse complement strand
GAATATGCAAATGCTAGTTTAGAATATAGGCTAGCTGAGAATCGAATGAATATGTCATCCCTTTTTATTAATAACCACCTTGTGTGTAGCACATGTCCTTCCTTCTAAATTATGTAATTCCATAATACCTCATGCTTACAAATTTTGTGTGCTGGTTCACCAAGATTTTGCCACTTAGGTGCTTGTTTGGATGAATCACCATTCTAATTTACCCATGAGAGCATGCCACCTAAAAGAGATTACACCTCATTCTTCGACATGTATCCATGAGAGCCTTCAACTTAGGTGTTTGCTTAAGATGATTCATCACATAAGCTTATAGAATCATGCCACCCAAAAAGTGAATTTTACACCTCATGTATAGCATGATGTAATTAAGCAAGGTCCATGGAACTACTATAAATAGTGTAGCGACTGAAAAATCCGGAGGATCTCTCGTGTTCAATGAAGTCGCCATCAATGTTTAATTATTAGGGAAAACATTGAAAAATCCCTTTGAAACGAAAATGGTCTTGAAAACCAGATTTTGGGTGCGGGAGTCGATTATGCGTGGGGAAGGTATTAGCACCCCACAGCATCCTTTCGAAAAAGGTTACCTCTAATTAATTGTGCAAAACTATATTAACTTTTAAAAATATTTATTTCCCTTTTATTAAAATAATGAATTGAAAAAAACTTAATGAAAATAAATGTTTTTGTATTTTTATTGAAAACTAAGAAAAATGGTATCACGAAAATAAAAGTGATCATAATCATCAAACGAGTTAAACTCAGGGTGACTATTTTTGAATCTTGATTTTTTGGGAAAATGGTATCACGAAACATAATTCAAAGATTGGTTAAAATTGAATGAAGACGAGCTGGACTTAATCGGGGAGTGAGGAAACATGATTATGTGGGAGTATGGGTGCAAATAGCAAATAAGTCACAAGAATAGTTAAGATGGGTTTAGCTGTATAGCAAAGAGAGGATTAGCAGTTTATGTCACATAAAATAATTTTCATACATAATAAATTGAAAAATTAATTAAATAAACAAAAATAATGAAATGGGAAGAAAGAGCTAGAGGGAGTTTCGAGAACTCACCACAATGAGAGAAAGAGGATTTATATATTAGTTAATATATAAAGCATAAAAATAAAATAAAAGAAAATGGAATGGAATGGGGTATTTACTGGACAAAGGACCCACAGGTCATGGGTTTTGGGTTTTAAACTAAAATCCCTAAAATCCCAATCTTCTAATCTTTGTCTCAGCAGCCATGGAAACAAAGAGAAGGAAACCATTTCGGCCATGAGGGAAAGAGAGGAATAAGAGGCTTTGTGGTGGTGTTGCGATGGTGAGGGGTGCTATCAGGGTGGTGTTCGTGGAGATGAGAGGGGCCAAGAGAGAAGAGTAAGAGAGAGAAAAAGGTAAACGAAACTGAGAGGGAGAGAGCGAGGGGTGTGCTGGTTTACAATGGTGAGAGGAGGAACTGGCGGAGACGGCGGTGGTGCGCCGGTGCTTGGTGGCTTCTCCTTTCTTATATCCTCTTTTTCTATTCCTCTCTTTCCCCTTTCTTTTCTTCACAGATACATTCTCTCTTTTCTTATCGTTTCTCTCCCCCTTCTCCAGTTCTCTAAAATCGATTTTCTCCCCCTTCTCTGTGCTTTAAACTGAATTTATAAACCAATTATGTGGTGTAGGGTGGGGTGTTAAGTAGAGGATTGTGGCCATAGGAGACAATGGTTGTGGGTGCAGCTGCTGAGGGCAAAACAGCTTGCAGGGTGGTGCCTGCAAAGCTATTTGGCTTGTGTAATTTTAGGAAAAATACAAAGAGACAAGGAGAAGGAGGTTTTGTGTTAAAGCTAGAAATAGCTTCCATGCCAACAGCAACAACAACATGTGTAGCAGCGCAACATCCTTTGAAATTTTTGCAAATTAAAATTGTTCTTCTTTTGTCTATTTTTCCAATTTCTTTTTGTACTATTTTGTATTTCTTTTCTTTGTAATATTGGCTGTAAACATAATTGTTGGAGCTGTGTTGTGGTTGCAGATGCGTGAAGGATCTGTTAGGTGCAGAGCTGTGGTGTTGTGCAGCAAACAGTAATCTACTTTGGTGAAAGATAGGAAAACATGATAAAATAGCTGTTCTGTACCTAGCAGTATTTTGGTAGGCTGCTATTGGTAGGTCTCTTGCTGCCCTGGCAGGAGGTCAATGAGCGCCCGGGGGGGGGGGGGGGGGGGGTACCTGCAAAGCCACTCCGACGCTCAAGTCAGTATGAGAATAAAGGGCTATGCGAGCCGGTATTTATAGGAAATCGTTGCTCGTTGTGGATCATCGGATCAGTGGAGGCGATCTGAACCCTCCAAGCGTATTGGGCTTGTATGTTGTGGATATGGGCCGAATCGGTCGGGCTGATCCGTATCCAATTGCTAAACGCACCCCCTTGTTTTGCTAATGGACCTCTTGGTCCAGTCCAGAACAAGGGCTATGAACTCCTAGCTCTAATTGGAAGATTCTCCTTTTTTATTTACATTTATTTTTAATTGTTGTAATGTAAAAAAGTTAAAATCAAATATTAATAACAGATTTTTAATTCTTTTGCTAATTAATTGTAAAGAAATAAGTTCTACCAATAACAATAATAAAAGTTACGCAAGATCGCTAACGACTACCACTTGACACGCGTAAACGACAAACATCATAACAAACAATATTTTGGATTTTTTCTAATAAATTTTAAATTAGCCAGACAAAATTAGGGTATGACAGCTGCCCCTCTTTATTTGTATTCTGTTGATAAACTGGAGGGTTTTCATAGTAGGAATGGAAATAAAGATAAGACAGACACTAATTTTGTCCTTTTTAGAGGAAAATTGGGGGGTTTTGAGAATTTACGAGTATGGTTAACACTTGGTGTGTTAACAAGAAAGCTATAAAGAATGATCACTGGGGATCTGAAGGAGCACTGGGGCTCTGAAGGTCTAATTCGCAGTTGATGCTTGGCACATTGATTGGAGTTAAACTGAAGGACCGACGAGGTCTGAGAGGCTGCCTGGGCCTTGATGGACCAGGATGGTCTGATGGAGCGCAAACTAGCAATGGTACTAGTAAAACGGTCTGCTTGGGGGTGGCCTTTTTCGAGCGGCCATGGGGGTCAAGATCAGGTCGTTGACCTGATTTGCTCACCTCGAAGGACGTCCACTATGTCTTAGGCTGACACAGCTAGTCTGAAGGACCTGGGGTCGGATGATCCGTCGGTTGCCCGATAACGCGACGTGCGATCTGGATTGATGGACCAATTGTTGGTCTGCAGGAGCGCTGGGGCTCTGAAGGACCGCTGGGGGTCTAAAGGATCAGCTTGGTGATCCAAATTGCGATATGGGGTTGGTGCTTGGAGCGCCGATTTCGAGGAACAAGATATAGGGATCGATACGTGGCGTATTTGCCAGGGCATACCTAATAAATGCATTTTCTTGATAAGGAAAAACTATCTATATTCGGCATGTCTTAACAATGCAATGAATGGAGTATGTGCGCATGCAAGCGTGTGCGACGATTGGTGTTTGCTGGGGTAGTGAACGAGATGTGGCGGATAATGGATGCTAAAGTCGATGGGCTAATGAAGTTGATAAACTGTGTATGTGGATAAGATATGAATGCGATTGTAATGATTATATGCAAATGCTATGGTGAATAAAAGGAAACACCTGAATGCATGGTAAATGATATGATTAGTGATGTAGGAAGTTTTTGACAACGATGGGACCAACACTTGGCACATCTATCGAAGCAAAAATAATGTTATATGTGTGCATGTATGTAATGTGGTGAGCAAATGAACTACAAGAACTTGTGGATTGCGGATGCTGGAGCTGGTCGGAAAGAAAAATTGATAAGCCGTGTATGTGAATAACATGCGAATGCAAATGTACTGCTTAGATGCAGGTGCTATGGTAGATGCATGGCTGCATGATGGAATGATGTATACAATGTGGATGATTTTTGTCTCTTCTTGCTTTCCCTTTTTTTGCCCCTTTTTATGAATGAATGAATGTGCACACATAATGCTTAGATGCAAGAGTTGTGGTAGCTGCATGACTTGATGTTGAGATATAACGTATGTGGCAATGATTGGTGTTTGGCGGGATGTGGAATGATTTTTTTGTCTTTTCGCTTTATTGCCTTTTTGGTATATGCATGAAATGAGAACATGAATATGATGGAAATGTAATATTTTGATGCAAACGCTATGGTGAGTATAAGGAAGTGCATAAATACATGTGCGATGATATAATATGATTGATTGGGATGCAGACAGACTTTTGGTAATGATGAGACCGACATTTGGCCATTTTATTGAAGCAATACATGTTATGTGTGGGCATGCATGTATTCATACGCAATGCGTAATGTGAAAGAAGCAAAATTGTGTAAGCAAAAACAAGTGGAATGTGAATGCATGTACAATACTTGTATGAGAGTTGTGATGAGTATAATCAGATGCATGGTTTGATTCTAGAATAAGGAGGACATGCATGATTTGTTGGTGACAAAAAGAATGTTTGATGGGAAACAAAACTTTTGTTGCTAGAAATAGAGAGCTGAATATTTTGAATTGATCATTCCTTGGAATAAAATTTGATGGCTTGAACTCAAACTCTGGTAAGCTCGAGGTTGCCATTTTGAAAAGTTTCTAGAGATTGTAATGTGCATTTGTAGACTTCTTAGAATGGGTTTTCATTTGGTTATAATGACCCATGATTGCTAAGCTTTCAAGTCTAAGATGTTAGCTTGGAGGAATTATCAATGCCATGTCATAACGTGTGTTCTCTCTTTGAAGCATTTTGTTTAATAAATATGAAAAACAGTGTGAATACAAAATTAGTGTGTTAGTTGGCTCAGAGTTCAAGAAGTGTGACACGTGAGTGGAGTGAAGGATGAGGTTATTGGCTCAAGCCTATGAGAGATAAGCTTCCCCAATTTTGACTTCAAAAAGTGAAGAGCATATAATTTGTCTTTGTCTAAGGGGGACAACGACACCAGAGGGTATAGGTCGACTAAAAGTTTGGGAATCGTGTTAGTCTTGAAGCAAAAGGTGGCTAAGGATGAATGGAATGGGAGACAGAAGAATTCTTTTGGCACAAGGGATATGATGCCCCGGTCTATGAAAGGACAAGGTTTCCCCAATCCATGAAAGATAAAGATTTCCCCATCTCGAGTGAGATTGTGACAGGGTGCAAAGTCAGAATAATGGTTTGGAAATTTGTCTGGTACGGCTATTTGGGTGTAGTATAAGAACGGGATGAAAGGTGAGGGTAATTTGGGGATGTTGAAAAAGTTTGCCCGAGTTTGAGAGGAATGAAGGGTGGGGGTAATGCCCCACTTTGAGATGGTAAGTCAAGTAACTGCCTTAGTAGGGATTTGTGGTTTTTTTTGGGAAGGATTCCACAAACTATGACAGTCTAGAGCTTTTGATTCGATGAAATTTTACTTTGTTGATGATCACTAAATTTTTGCCTAAAATCATTATCTCTTGTATGAATTTTTAGGCGTGCAAGCCTTTTTGATTTTTTTCTTTCTAAATCTCTTTTTTGTAATAATATTTTTTCTTTTTTTGAACGAATAAATTATTCTGATTATTTTGTCCTAGAATATAAGCTTTGAGAAAAATGGAAGCAATCAATCATTGATCAGAAAAGACCTCAGAATTATAATATGGCCAATGGTTAATGATTTATGAAGAAAATGATTACTTTGCCCATAGAAGTGTTTGGGGGGGTTGGTTGAGGCAAAGAATCTTTTATATGCTTCATGGTAGAATGAACCTGTTTAGGGTTGTAACGCGGCCAAGAGTTTATGGAGGATAGGATATTTAAGCCAAAGGAAGTGTTTGAGGGTTTATTTCAGACAATGATCTTTTATGCGTTTGATGGTGTGAAGTATCAGCTCTCAATTTCTACCGCTTTTGATTTTTCATTTTCCGGGATTTTTCAATCCTCTGTTTTTGAATTTCACTTTCTTTTTTTGTGATTTTTCTTTTTTCTTTTGAGCTGAGCGAGCTGATAAAGGTGGCACATTGTCGTTAGATATGGGATTGATCCTTGTCTAAGGTGATTGAAAGATTTTTTTGATTTTTGGCTCAAAGTGGGTAGCAAAGGGTATTTCTCTTTTTTTGGATTTTTTGGATATAGGAAAATGGCCAAACTTCACTTCAAATCATGATTGCTTATTTTCTCGAAATGGTAACTATAGGACAAAACTTCATGTTAAACATATTTGCTCTTTTTTATTTATTTTTGCTCCTTAATTTTTGCTTAGGTTGCCCTTGCGAGTTTTCAACCTAACATGCTTTTCTTTTTTGGATTTTTTTTTACTCAAAGGCCTTGCACAAGCGTTTAGAATGTCAACATGAAATCTTAGTGATCACAAACTGCCCCAGTATGGAGGTTCAATTTGTTACTAGTGAAATTTCATCACTGGGGGATACTCATGTGGGGACATGACATTTTATGGACGGTTCGGGTTGATTTTGAAAATGGATGAAGGATAATGAGGAGTGGCAAAGAAAGGGATAGTACAACTGACTGAAACAAGAGTAAACACATGTCATGCTAATTTATTTTGCGAATGCTTCATAGAGAGTTAACACCGGTTAAGATAGAACAATTTTAATTGCCAAAACCACACAAGTTAACAAAATAGACATTTAAGTTTCTTATCACGAGGGTGAGATATATGTTGGCTGATGCCTTTGCTGAGACACGTCTCTGAGGCTAAGGGTCAAGCCTACAGGAGCAAGGGTTTGAAGATGTGCAAAACTGATGTTGGCTTATGCCTTTGGTGAGGCACGTTTCTGCGGCTTAGGGTCAAGCCTACAGGAGCAAGGGTTTGAAGATGTGCAAAACTGATGTTGGCTTATGCCTTTGGTGAGGCACGTCTCTGAGGCTTGGGGTCAAGCTTATAGGGGGAAGGGTTGAAGTGGTTGAGTCAATGCGAAGTGAGTTTGATGGTAGGTGAGTGATTGGTGAATGTCTTTTAAAGAGAATAGCACTGGGGTTAGAAGGACGCCAATGAAGGTGATTACATGGTGGTTAAGTGGGTGGATGGTTTCCACAAATGTGATAGGTGTAGAGCGGGTGTGTTTGGGATGAAGAGTGAAGAACTTGATGTTGGTGAATCAAGTTAGGTATTTACTCAAAGGATATGAGAACTTTTTCTAAGGGAGAAGAATCAATTCAAATATATTTTGCAAGCATTTATTGTTTCTCATCAAACAGTGTTTCCACAAAACAAAACAAATATTTTCATGAGTTTTTTTTTTATAATATAATGCATGAACATATGGGTGTTGTTGTACATGGACAACAATGCATATGAATGAAATGCGTAATGATACCTTAGACAATTGTATGATTTTTATTTTTTTACATTTCAACTAGAGTAAGATACTAACAAAACAACAACAAAAAACTATTGGATGATGAATGATGCAAGAATAGAAGGAAATGAAGCAATTCCTAATTTTGTTTTGATGCATGCTGGATGACTAGGAATTTTTGTTTTTTTTTTTATGATGCATGAAAAGGAATAATGAAAAAAAATGAATGAACATAACTTTTTTATAATATGGGGGTAATATTTTTTGTGTACGGATATGCAACATGAATGCAATTTTGATAAAAAAATGGTATCTTTGTTATTTTTTATATTATGAGATGCGTGATGGTGCAATAACAATGAATGCTTATGGAAGAATGATTTTAGTATGAATGCATGGTGATTTTTTTATATGTTTTCTTTGAATAAAGTATAATGCATGAACATATGGATGTTTGTTGTATATGAGCAACAATGGAGATGAATGAAATGCGTGATGATTTTTGAATGTGATAGAAGGATACCTTAAATGGGTATGGTTAACCCCTTTTTTTATGCTTCAACTAGAATAAGAAGCTAACAAAAGGCTATTGGATGATGAGTGATGCAATAATGAAGAAATTTAATTTTTGTTTTGACGCTTGTTGAAAGACTGATGCATTTGAGATGGATAGGAATAAATGACTTTTGTTTTTGTTTTTTTATGATGCATTTAAGTAAATGAATGGACATAAATTTTTATAATACCAAGGTGATGTATTATTTGATGTATGAGTATGAGAGATGATGCAACTAGGATAAAATGGTCAAATAAAAATAAAAAATGACGTTTTTGTTATTTTAAAGATGATGAGATGTGTGGTAGTGCAAGGATAATGGGATGCATACGAATGATTTTATTTTATTATGAATGCATGGTGATTTTTTTTCTTTTTATTTAGAAATGATGCATGTATGGAGAAATTACGCATTTGGACTAGGATGACAATATGAGTGAAATGATGTAGGAATGTCTCATGCAATTCGTAATAATAATGTTTCAAATGATGAGATGCCTACACTATTTGATAATTTTTCAACATTTATGAACTATGGATATATGATAGATGGATTAATGATGAGATGCCTACTCCAATGGTTTTCTTTTTCTAACGTAAGGGGTGAGAAATGCATAATAAAAATTATTATCAGTTTTTTTTGGAATAATGCTTTTGTATGATGAATGAATATATAATATCACAGTGATGTTTTTTTTAAGTGTGGATATGCAAGATGGACAAACAAAGCAAATGATATTTCTGTTATTTAAGGATGATGAGATGCATGGTAGCGCTATGATAACGGGATGCGTGTGAAAAGGATGATCTTATTTTGTTATGAA
This sequence comes from Astragalus membranaceus, assembly GCA_039519185.1. Taxonomy (NCBI): domain Eukaryota; kingdom Viridiplantae; phylum Streptophyta; class Magnoliopsida; order Fabales; family Fabaceae; genus Astragalus; species Astragalus membranaceus. The sequence goes on along the minus strand of CM076854.1, from coordinate 51,346,136 downwards.
TGCATGATGATTTTTGTTTTTTTTTTGTATGATGATGTTGCCTCATGTGTGTGCATATGAAAGAAAGAAAAATGGAAATGTTTTTTTGAGTGATTTTATTTTTTGGAGAAATGCTAACCAGATTAATAGAGAGAGTAAGTATAATGCCCTTGTGTCCTAGGTGGGTCATGTCTAAATTGGGATTTTCAACAAGATCTAGGGTCACTTTAGTGATCATCCTTTCGGGTGGCTCTAATCACTTCCTCAGAAAGGTCTCCAGAGCTAAAATCCCCTTCATGATATGATTCACAACGGTAGCTGGCTACCAGGTGTGGGATACCATAAAAGAGCGTACTCTGGCTGAGATTCTCGCAATAGTCAGACGGAAATCCAGAATGGCTATCACTAACAATCTCCACTCGTCCTAGGTTGCTTTCAGACCCGGGTATAAGGCCCCACTCAAAAGTGTGTGCAAAAGTGTACGTGATGTGTGATAGGAGCGAGACATAAGGTTATTTTTAAACAGTAAGACAGACGAAATATATACAATATTTCCAAAATAAAACATGATCATCTACCCTAAGGTTGAAACAGAATAATAATATTTACAACGAATAAAATAAATAACTATTAAATGTGAAAGGGAAACAAACATATAAAAAGTTAAAGTTTTAGCATAACTAACCATGTCAGGCTTGACTCTCAAAAATGTCCCTAGTGAAGTCGCCAGCTATAGTGACCAAAAAATCCGGAGGATCTCTTGTGTCAATGAAGTCGCCATCAATGTTTAATTATTAGGGAAAACATTGAAAAATCCCTTTGAAAACGAAAATGGTCTTGAAAACTAGATTTTGGGTTCGGGAGTCGATTATGTGTGGGGAAGGTATTAGCACCCCACAGCATCCATTCGAAAAAGGTTACCTCTAATTAATTGTGCAAAACTATATTAACTTTTAAAAATAATTATTTCCCTTTTAAAAATAATTGAAAAAGACTTAACGAAAATGAATGTTTTTGTATTTTTATTGAAAACTAAGAAAAATGGTATCACGAAAATAAAAGTGATCATAATCATCAAACGAGTTAAACTCAGAGTGACTATTTTTGAATCTCGATTTTTTTGGGAAAATGGTATCACGAAACATAATTCAAAGATTGGTTAAAATTGAATGAAGACGGGTTGGACTTAATCGGTGAGTAAAGAAACATGATTATGTGGGAGTGTGGGTGCAAATAGCAAATAATTCACAAGAATAGTTAAGATGGGTTTAGCCGTATAGCAAAGAGAGGATTAACAGTTTAAGTCACATAAAATAATTTTCATACATAATAAATTGAAAAATGAATTAAATAAACAAAAATAATGAAATGGGAAGAAAGAGCAAGAGGGAGTTTTGGGAACTCACCACAATGAGAGAAAGAGGGTTTATATATTAGTTAATATATAAAGCATAAAAATAAAATAAAAGAAAATGGAATGGAATGGAATGGAATGGAATGGAATGGAATGGGGTATTTATTGGACAAAGGACCCTCAATCCTCAAGTGCTGCTCAGCAAAGGACATTTCAAAGGTTGCAACTGACCGAACGGCTTCTGGTGCTCTATCCGGGTCATGGGTTATGGGTTTTAAACTAAAATCCCTAAAATCCCAATCTTCTAATCTTTGTCTCAGTAGCCATGGAAACAAAGAGAAAGAAACCATTTCGGCCATGAGGGAAAGAGAGGAATAAGAGGCTTTGTGGTGGTGTTGCGATGGTGAAAGGTGCTATTAGGGGTGGTGTTGGTGGAGATGAGAGAGGCCAAGAGAGAAGAGTAAGAGAGAGAAAGAGGTAAACGAAACTGAGAGGGAGAGAGAGAGGGGTGTGCTGGTTTATGATGGTGAGAGGAGGAACTGGCGGAGATGGCGGTGGTGCGCCGGTGCTTGGTGGCTTCTCCTTTCTTATATTCTCTGTTTCTATTCCTCTCTTTCCCCTTTTTTTTCTTCATAGATACATTCTCTCTTTTCTTATCGTTTCTCTCCCCCTTCTCCAGTTCTCTAAAATCGATTTTCTCCCCCTTCTCTGTGGTTTGAATCTGAATTTATAAACCAATTATGTGGTGTAGGGTGGGGGGTTAAGTAGAGGATTGTGGCCATAGGAGACAAAGGTTGTGGGTGCAGCTGCTGAGGGCACAACAGCTTGCAGGGTGGTGCCTGCAAAGCTGTTTGGCTTGTGTAATTTTAGGAAAAATACAAAGAGGCGAGGAGAAGGAGGTTTTGTGTTAATGCTAGAAATAGCTTCCATGTCAACAACAACAACAACATGTGTAGCAGCGCAACATCATTTGAAATTTTTGCAAATTAAAATTGTACTTCTTTTGTCTATTTTTCCAATTTCTTTTTGTACTATTTTGTATTTCTTTTCTTTGTAATATTGGCTGTAAACATAATTATTGGAGCTGTGTTGTGGTTGCAGATGCGTGAAGGGTCTGTTAGGTGCAGAGCTGTGGTGTTGTGCCGCAAACAGTAATCTACTTTGGTGAAAGATAGGAAAACATGATAAAAGAGCTATGAACTCCTAGCTCTAATTGGAAGATTCTCCTTTTTTATTTACATTTATTTTTAATTTTTGTAACGTAAAAAAGTTAAAATCAAATATTAATAACAGATTTTTAATTCTTTTGCTAATTAATTGTAAAGAAATAAGTTCTACCAATAACAATAATAAGAATGACGCAAGATCGCTAACGACTACCAATTGACACGCATAAACGACAAACATCATAACAAGCAATATTTTGGATTTTTTCTAATAAATTTTAAATTAGCTGGACAAAATTAGGGTATGACAAATAGCAAGCCAAGTTCTTTGATTTATTCATAATTCCATAACCAAAACAGTTCCTTCTCTTATTCCTTGAAACCTTTAGCCACAAAACAACCAACACCCTTCACCATATTTGTGTCCTAGCATCGTGTAGTTGTCTTATTGCTTAAGTACACGTTGGCGTTACCGGAGCAAGTATTTTGTTTGTGAAGTATTTCAGGTGGGAGCAAGATACTGTATTCGTCAAGATGGTTAGCGTAAAGTTTTAATTTAAATATGTGTAGAGTGACCCAAGCTCTACTAGAGTTAAAGAGTCAACAATACCTAAAGATCATTTGACTATGTGTTTTGTGTTATTATGTTCCGCAGTTTTATAATACTCTGATATGTGTTTTACTGGCTTTAGTATTGCTACATAGATTTTTTAAAAACTCTTCACATTATGTTTTTATATATGTGATGTATGTTCATTTATATAGATATTTTAAGTTTTAAATTTAACCGGAGATTAAATGTAAGGGTTACTATGATGAGGACGAGGGTTATCTCAACCTCTAAGGCTCACATGCTCCTGGCAGGTCTCCTCAGAATTCGGCTCTGGCCTCCGCATCACATTAAAGATGGTAAAAATTAAAGTCCTTGATCATGATTGTTTTAAGACGCTAATGACGATTTTGAAGCCTCTCTCATAAACGCCTATCCATTAGGATGCAGTTGAGTAGGGGTGAGCCTCAGCGTCCTCAATATCAGCTGCTCGAAGCCGGTGAAGGGAGGAAGGATCGTCATATTCCTGAGCATCTTGAAGTAAGGAAAAAACTTGTGTTCACTTTGGGAATGGCAAATCGAATTGTTGAGAGGGACCCCTTGCACTACCCATTTTTGCCCAAGACTGCCTACACAAGGCAGAAAGAAGGAGACATCTGACTACGAAAGATAGATACTCTGAATACCTCAAAGGCCCTCTGAAACCCAATCATAAGCGGGCTTTTGAACTCGTCCTCGTCCTCAACATGAGCCTCGACCTCGAGAGCCTGGACTTCAGCGTCGGGCATTTGGGTGTTGGTTCAAGAGCTCCAGCATCATCATTACCCACAGACGATGCGTTGACCTCTTCCTCTGGGTTCCCATCATCGTTTCATGGAAGACTCCATAACTCTCGCCCTCACCCTCTAGGGAGTCTGCGTCGACATCTTCCTCATCACCTTCGAGATAATGTTCACAGCTTACTTCCTCAGATTGAGTGTCGCTCAACCCGACGGAGCCCTCATAACCTGTTGTGATACTTTATTTAAAAATAATAAAATAATTTTATTAAATATTTTTTTAAGGATCATACTGGTTTTCAAACTTTAAGTTTCAATTCAATTGGTTTTGACTCTATGTAATTATTCCTCATAATATACTTTTGAAACCTATTCTAACATTCATTATATTATTATATATTTTTACAAGCCGTTGCATGGTCTTTAAGCATAGTCGTTGCATCATTAATGTATAAACGGTTTTACATAATTCATATTTATAAATATGATCCGTTTTGTCTCATTTTAATAAGGTTTATGGCTATTTATTCATTTCGGTTAGTTTAAAGGATGAACGGTTTGCTATAGTTTAATGGTTCCTTTTTCTTATATAAGCCTTTCAAAGGAATATGGGGGTGTGCTTTTTAATACATATTTTGACAGAGAGAAACAATAAGGGATAGAAAAAATAAAAAGAAGATACTTCTCTTTTTGAGAAAAGAATAAGAATTTCGAGCAGTAAAATAAAGAGAAGGGGGTGTGAGGCAAGGAGAGACTGCTTGCACACCTTGGGCAGAGCCGCGAAACGTCTTAAAAAGAGCGACCTAGTCCGCAACTCAGCCTATTTTGTTCGTGTTCGTCAGTGTGTTCCTAATTTTTCCAACATAACCCTCTAGGTTAGTTGAATCTTTAGGAGAATCGAGGTCGTCAGCTAGTGGTGGCATTTCACCCTCGGGCATTCGCAGGGTCAATTTCTGGAACAGACTTTAGCAGTGATCCCTGTCCTCGCCATTAACCTACAAGAAGGGAGTACGGTGTCAGGATAGTTGCTAATACTATGAAGGGGTGACGAAGTCGACCCCAGACCTGATGGACGATCTCCTCCTTATATGTTCTATGTCGGGTTGGAGAAAGGCCCTGCCGAAGGAAATTCAAAAATTACTGAAAGAAAGAAGTATAATGTACCTCGGGTGGACGAATCGATTAAGTCATGAACTTGAATCTTAAAATCTCGTCAAAGATCTAGAAAACGTGGCGGTAGGCTTGAAGGTTGATTGGAATCTTCAACATCGCAACCAAAGCAAATTCTCAAGAAATTTCTAAGTAACAAATGAGGATGGGTACGCCCTATTTATTTGGGCCGAAGAGGCGCTAGTGGGTCGAAGTGCAAACGTCGCAACCTTAAAGGCACATTAATGACCACACAGAAAATGAAGCGATACTGACACAGTCATTATGAAAAGTCACATCGATCCACTCAAAAGTCACATCGATCTACTCAAACACACCATCAATTTAGGCGACCATCAGCACCCAAGTGCCTCTCCGAGTCAACGATAAGGGTTCGAGATCCCCTAGCCCAATTCTTGATAGGATGCCTCCTAAGTCGACATAAGACTAAGGACGGCTATGGGACACACGGTCAATCCTCGAGGTTCGTCCAAACACGCTCGGAGGCAACTCGGGTTACCGACGTACATCTCAGCTGAGTCCGACAACGGTTACTCATCAAAATCTATGTTCTCACCTGATCGGCCCAGGGGCAGGACATTCCTCTCTCGCCTCCGACCTAAGAGCTCATGAACTCAATAAACGCAGGAAACTAAAGGCAAGGTCATTCTCCTAGAAATAACCTCGGCTTGGGGGGCAGGACATTCCTCTCCCGACTCCGACCTAAGAGCTCCTGAACTCAATAAACACAGGAAAATCAAGCCAAGGTCATTCTCCTAGAAGTAACCTCGACTTGGGGGGCAACCATTCCAGACTGGACCGCGCCCAATCCGGATTCTGGCCCAAGCATGCACAGTGGAGTTGCACTTGGCAATCTGTGCGCCCTGACTCATAAACGGTGGAGATCGCGCGCTTGCATTCAGCGACGAGGATCTTGCCTTCTATCCTATGCGTTACAGCATGCCTAACATATCTAACACGTATAAATAGAGTCACATTTACTGCACCAAACAGACTTTCTCTCTCTCTCTCTCTCTCACCTCAAACTCGAATCCCTAGACTGACTTGGGCGTCAGAGTGTCTGCAAGTACCACCCCTTTGTTGGACCAACACGAAGGACAATTTCACAAGATCGACACTTACTAAGTCGGCATCCCCAGGTTAGAGTGAAGGACTGAATAGTTGGTATGTTAGCAAGTTGTAAATGTTGTACTTATTTGTTATACCCAAATTTTGTCCGCGTTTTTTATTACGATATCTTTTGGTTTTAGTTCGTGTGCTTTTAGCACGATAGTAAATAATAAGTAGAATGTGTAGAGTCAGCCTAATTAGTACGAGACAAATATCGCTTTAGGAACATCGATGATAGTTGGTTTCTTTTAGACGTCTTTTTGTTAGATTGGGCCTAAACTTAGTAATTTGTTAGATTGGGCCTAGTTCTAGTATTTTTCTTAATTGAGTTTGACCCAACTCAGTCCTTTTATATTTTTCTAGATATTCCATTTAATAATAAAAAAAATAAAATAGCAATCACCTTCCTCCTCCCTCACCGTAACACACTCTCGCTTCCCCTTCCCTTTTCTCTCTCCCTCTCTTTTTCTCTCTCTCCTTCACTCGAAATTTTCTCTTTCTCTCTCCAAGAGACATGTTTGAAACGGCGCCTGACGAGGGAAATGAATCTAGGGTTTACTAAACTAGTTTGTTCTCTTTTATATATCTCCTCTTTTAATGTTTATATTTTTAAAATTAAAAAGATCCGATCACTATTTACACCACCACTTTTAGTAACACATGCCCCCTCCGTTCATAGGCCCAGTCACTGGATAGCCTTCGAAAATAAAACACAAAAAACGAAACGGGCTCTGCTAACTACACCCCCATTTTAATAATACTGCACCCGCCAGCTAATTGCACCTCTCTTATTTCTATTTTACAACTAAGTTTTTTCTTCTTTACTCAATCAAAATTATTCTCTCACATTTAAAAAACATCAACACACAAATCTTTTTTACCCAAGAACTACGTAGCCGTTGATTCTCTACCATACGTAGGGGTAGAGGGGGCCCACCTCTGTCAAGTGCACTAATAAATAACATTTTTTTCTTTTAATTTGTTTCTCCCCTATTTCTCAAAAAAGAACAAAAATAACTAACTATTTATCAAGTGTTTTTTTATTTGTAAATAAGGGTAAAATACACATATTTTTGAATTAACAATTTTTACGCATTTAATTAGATGGTAACCTTCGTTAGGAAGGATACCGCAGGGTGCTAATCCCTTCCCTGTGCATAACCGACTCCCGAACCCATATTTGGTTCGTAAAGACCTTTATAGGAGATTTCTCAACGTTTACCCCTTTAACTTTAACTTTGATGGTGGCTTCATCTGAAACTTTGAAGAATCCTCACCCAGATTTTTCTGTTGCTACAATATTTTAGTTATTAATTGTTGCACCCCTCAATATTTTATTCAAGTGTCGTCACAGCTCAGGACCTTGGTTAAGCTTGAAGAGACTCAAACCATTACCTTCTATGAAATTAACAATTTAGATCTCTTATTAACAAGACACATATCTAATTTAAGGGTAAAAATGTCATTACCCCTCTTTCTTTCTTTTTCTTCTTACACCACTATCTTTCTTCCTTTTTTTCTCTTTGTTCTTACACCATCTTTCCACCTTTTCACTTTTTTCTTATACTCTCTTTCTTCCTTTTTTCCTTTCACTTTATTTTTACTTTTCCCATAAACAATTCTTCTCTTTCTCTTATCACTTCACTTTAGTTTTTGTTAACACCCAAAAACAACTAAGTCGTAGGCCGAGGGTTGAGGAAAAAGGGGAATAGAATTAGAGTGCTGAGGCGAGCCACTAGACTAAATCCCAGGAGATAATTACCAAAGGAAAGAACTCAAGAGAAGCCCCCGGGGCGTACCACAAGACAACTCCCCAAGGAAGGGGTTAGCCCGAGGGGCAACGAGCGAAGCCGAGGGAGGGTTAGAGTACCACGGCCAGGGTAGGCTTGGGTGCCTGAGTCACTATCTGAGGACGAAGGCTAGCCAAGTAAACCAAGTGGCCGAGGCAAGGCAGGTTTGCTTGGAAGGCAAGGAAGAGAAAGCACGAAGATAGAACGTGGGAGCGGTTGAAGATCAAGCGAAGGAGCGAGGCCGCGAAAGGCGGAGCGAGGGAGTTCACCCCACTAACTGTGCTAGTGGGATCGTGGGTACTTACTCCGCCTCTTTAGGTCTTAGTGTCATACCCTAATTTTGTCCGGCTTTTTGAAATAAAATAGAACAATATCGAATTTTTAGTATTTTGTCTTTGCACTTAATTATTTATTAAAAAAGCTAAAATAAACTTATCTTCATTACTTTTTATATTTGGTGGATTACTATTTTTATTATTACAAAAAATATAGATCATAATTTAAGTTTTAAATAAGAATTAAGTATATATAATAAAGTGTCATCGGATGCCATTATTGTATTTTTAGAAGTAGAGCCAAGTCCTTTTTAAGTGCTTCTTACTTTTTACATTTTTGGCTAACTTGCTACATCCTATATTCTCCTCCACAAGCAACCCCTGCTGCACTTCTCCCCACGCCACCTACTCCTCCAAATCTCCCATTTACACAAGCTCACATTATTACACAAAGAGGATATTCTAAACACACACTACTACATAAAGACATACTAAATATACACTAGTTTGTTGCTTCCCTCACCTCACTTATTCACGCCACCTTCTACACATCTCTGACCCTCTCAGCCTTCAAATCTCATTGCATTTATAGCTGAACTAAATTCCATAATTCTTAGTTACTGTTCTTCAACACTTCTCACCTTTTCAAACACATTCAATTCATATAATAACTAGTCTTCTCTCTACTGTTATCTTGTTTCATTTTTCAAACCCTTTTCAAGAAAGAGACATCATCACAAAGATCCATAAAGTTTAAGGAAAGACAATGTTGCCACAGAAGCAAGGAGGAAAACGCGATTGGAGGGAGAGAAGGAAACTGAAAATAAAACCATGAGCAGAAGGAAGAAGTGAAAAAGAAAATATTAGTAGAAAAATTGAGGGCAAGAAGAAAAGCAATGTAGAGATACAAGAGTTTTCAGTTTTACATCCATTCTCATCCCCACCCCCAAACTAACAACAACAACCACCATAGCCACCTCCAAAAATCAACTCCTACAACCACCACTCCTACAACTCCAAAACCACCACCAAACACCACATACACAACACCACTCCATCTAGCAGGAACATAAAAACCAAAATAGAGAAAAAAATCAAAAAAAGAGAAAGAGGATGAACAAAAAGCAACTTGAAAGAAGGAGAAGACTCACTCATCATCACCACCATCTTCCCCGGCGATAACCGTCGTGGTCACCGCTGTGACCTCCGGTGAGCCCCGCCTATCACCACCACGCCGTCCTCCCTGACGTCCTCCACACCACCGCCGTCGTCACCATCACCTCCAATACCACCGCGAGCTCTCCACCTTTCCCTCTCACGGTTTCACTCTTTCCCTTTTTTATCTCCAAAGCTTCTTTTTCTCTCTGATTCGTGTGAGTGGCTTAAATGTGGGCATGTGTTTATAATAATAACCATCAGATCTACTTTTGTTCTTTTATTGTGCTATATTTGTTTTTTATTCAAATTTAAATGCACTTTCCCTATCACAAACCCACACCCCCCATCTGTTACGTTTCATTTATTTATTTATTTTTAATTCTTTGGTTATTTGTTTGCCTTTTAAAAATAAGAGCATTTCCCAAATAAATTTGTTTCAAGTTCAGAGTCATGTTTGCACCACCCATGTTTTAGTAATGTAACTCCTTTGTTCATTTTTAAATTCAAGTTCAGATTGATACTTGCACCCCTTATTTCTCTAAGACAGCTCCTACTGTTAGTTGCACCCCACTGTTAATTATACAGTCTCCTGCAGCTAATTTCTCCCATTTTTACTATTATACCTCTTCAAGCAACTTCTTTTTAAATAATCAAACTCTCTTTAAAAAATAATTTCTCACTAATGATCATTCTGAGTTTACTTGTTTGATCGCTTATAGCAGCGTTATTTTTCAAATGGGTTAGTAGTGGCGACCACTCTGAGTTTACTTGTTTGGTCATTGCGAATGTCTATTCATGCATTTTTGCCAAAATGATCAACTTGGGTTCCTTCTTTGCCTATTTATGTGTTGTGGTCTAACATGTGTAGTCTAGGCTAATATTTGCTCAAGAATTCAAATGAGATTGTTGCTTGCCTAAAGATTTGATTTGCATTCATTGCTTTCTTTTCTAAGTAGTTTAGCATGAAAATGGTGACTAGTGACAATCACCCATAACCTTTGTTAGTTTGATTATCATGAATGCTTTCAATTTCAAAAGATATTTTCCCAAGCATCAAAAATCATGGCAAGTGTTAGTAATGATCACCCATAACCTTTGTTAGTTTGATCATTATGAGCACCCTTCACTTTTCAAAACCAAAGCAAAAAGACTTTCACTTTCAAGGCTCGTTAGAACTACGTCGCTTTGATTCTCATTTGGGATACGTAGGAGCGAGTCACATTCTCGTCAAGCGCAACCATAAAAAAGTTTAGCATTCGCATAATAAAAAGAAAAGAGTTATTTTCATAACAAAAAAGAATCACTTTTGCAAACCAAGATCATTTTCAGAACAAAAACCTTTTCCTTTCTAAAATCATTTTCAACCCATCGTCGCTAGTGGCTAACCAGAACCTTCGTTCGTCTAGCCATTGGTGGTGATGTCTTTTTCCCAAAAGAATAATAAATGGTGATCCATCATAACCTTTGTTAGTTTGATCATCGTGCAAATCAATCTCTTTCGAAAATCACTTTAAAAAAAAAAAGATAATAAAAATGAGTTGTTATTGATAGTCCGTCAGAACCTTTGTTCGTTTGGCTAGCGGTACAACTCTCTTTTTGAGTATTTAGTGGTGATTCATCATAGCCTCTGCTAGTTTAATCATTCGCTAATGCTCGTCCTATTTCAAAAACTCACTAAAAAAGATAACAAACAAAAACTTTTCAGGACAAAGAAGAACTACGTAGCTTTGAGTTCTCCATCGCACCGGGAGATACGTAGGAGCGGGCCATGTCCCGTCAAGCGTTTTCGTTTTTTTTCTAAAAAACCATTTTTACCCCTTTTTCATAATAAATAAAGATTTTCATTAAGAATTTTTCAATAAGAAGTAGAGAGGCAAAATTAAGTACTTTCAAGTCAACACACTAAAACCACACACCTAATTAAAGGTTCCCTCTCAGTAGAGAGGACGCGTGGGGTGCTTACACCTTCCCTGCGCGTAACCGACCCCCGAACCCTATTCTCTAGTTTCGCAAGACCAATCGCTTTCCAAAAAAGGGTTTTCCTAATATTTTCCTTAATAAATATTGGTGGTGGCTTCATTGTCTTAAGAAAAGTTGTGAACGAGGAAGGTTCTCCCTCGGGGACTTTTTCGGGCGCAACACTTAGGAACAATGATAATCGTTGATCTTAGATCAATCCAACGGTAGGCAAGTGTTGGCTATAGTAGTGGCCGACGAGGGCCTATGTATATAAATAGGAGGAGGATAATTGTACAGAACACACATCAACCAATCAAACTCTACGTTTATTTCAATTTATCTTCTTTATCGTACTTTATCTTTATTTTCATGCATTAGGCCAGTAGAATAATCCAACTCTCGCGTCCCATTCACTCAACCTGACCCTTTCTAGAGGAGTCAGGATACCCACAGTCAAGGAGCAGAGTTCCCTCCTTGGTGCAATCGCTTGAAGAATAAATGAATCAAAGAACTCTCCAAACCTCTGACCGATCCCACGGCTAGGACCTAAGAGTTTGACGACAAAACAGTTTTTTTTTAACTAAATTTCTAAATTTATACAAACACTACTCTACTAAAATTTCCTATAAAAATGTAAATGAGTCACACCAAAAAACAAAACAAAAAACCATCACCTTAAAATTTTAATTTTTCTCTCCGAAATCTGTTTACACTCTTATTGATAATCTACTATCTCTTTTTTACTATCTACTATAATTTACTAATCAACTAAAATAATCAACTAAAATTACAAGATAACTGCAATGATATATAAAAAAACACGGGATAACTGCATTGATATATAAAAAAAAAACACAGGATTAATATTTGTCATTGATAATTAAAATTTTTGAAGACTACTCTAAACCTATTATCTAAAAAACAAGAAGATTTAATGACTATTTAAACTACTGATTAATATTTAAAACAAATATTTCTTATTGATAATCTATTATCTCTTTTTTACTTTCTACTATAATCTACTAATCAACTAAAATAATCAATTAAAACTACGAGATAACTGCACTGATATATAAAAAAACACGGGATAACTGCAGTAATATATAAAAAACACGGGATTAATATTTGCCATTGATAATCAATTAAAACTAAATACAACAACACTTTGATTTGTGGTTGTACCCAAAAATTTGGAGAAACATGAAAGTTAAAAATGGATCACATCCTTCATAGATTAATTCGTCTTATTTTGACATTTCTAATTGCTACAACAATTATAGAGAGAGCTTTTTCAGCAATGAAGATTGTCAAGACTAAACTCAAACAAAATGAATAATAAGTTTCTTACAATTAGCTTTTTGTCTATATTGAAAAAGACATTACTTGTTTATTTCCTACAATGTAAATCATTACCCGTGGTAATGTGTGTTGTGTTTATTTTCAATTTTGTTTAAACTGGCAAAAAAATGTGTATGTGCGGGTGCATCTATGCCCATATAAGTTGATAGATAATTTACCGCACCCAAGCCCGTACTCCTTTTGTGAGTAATTTACTCTATCCACTATGCAGATTTTTTGAGTTGAGATCCTCTCCATTTGTAAGAAATAGAATGATGCATTATTATAGTTTTTAGGACATAAAATATATATATAAATTCCTAATACATGTTTTATTTTGAAATATGTATATTTAAATACGAAAAACTAGGATTCTCTATTTATTTTTGAGAAATGGAGAAGATGTCAATGTAACCATTTATAGAGTCAGCTAGTATATGGTATTAATTGTAGTAGTGAGAGGCTTAGTCAAAGTTGAAGCCGTGCCTAAGCCGTAGATACGTTACGATATGATACTACCCAAATCAAATCAAGTTGCTTTCTCTTCTTTCTCCTGCCTCATCGTCCAATTCAAAAACAGAATCAAATCCTAATTATAACCTCATTCAGTCTCCGCCATATTATCTGCTAATTACTTACGTCCAATTAACTTCTTCATCTGGGTATGTTGAATTTCACTTGTCATCATCATTCTCTTTAACAAAATAATATTTTGTATCTTTCTTAACTATGGATGTGTAGTAATCTTTTTATGTAAATTCAATCAATGAAAAATACACCATTGTTATTTTTCCTTTTCTCATCTTTCTATATTTTTTTGTGTTGTCATCTGAACATGTCGAAGCCGCGTATTTGACAATGTTGTATTTTTATTTGTTTTATATTTGTGTTTGTTAATAATAGAAAAGTTAATGAGTGTGCAACTGTGCATCTTTTTACCTGACAAGCAATTGGCTTAGATTTGGTCATGCACTTGGAATAGTCTGACTAAGATCGGATGGTCTGTGTCGGAAATTTTTTTTAGAGTGTGATTTTTGTTTTTGAAATAGAAACTGTCCATTTTGAATTAATTAGATAGTTCAGATGAGCTGAGCCAAATTCGTATAAAATTTGAACCTAATTCGTACAAAAAGAGTTATAATATGTGGAACTTTATCATCTTCATTCTGGTTTATGTGGTATTGGTCATATGTCGAAATTAATTAATTGTGTTACCAAACTGATATTCTGTTTTGCCAAAAAACACCATAGGATTGTGCTGCTATATGGGTATAGCATATAGAGATCATCTTAAGTGATATATTTAACATGTTTGGTATGTTTTTTTTACATGTATAACTTTTTCAGGGGTGATCATTTGACCACAAATAAGATTCGTTTCAAAAGGAAACTCATATCTAGCATAGTCAATGAGTGCATACGACAAACGATATTGACTACTATGGGAACTCCCATCAGAAGGTCCGTGTGACTTGAGACTATATTTTCATTGCATTAAATTCCCTTCCAAGTTAAAAAATTTTCCTACCTACTTTATAAAAAACAATGCACTTTTAAGTCATTGAATAACTGATGTATCTAGGTACATCAGTTATTCAATTAACCTTAAACTGGATTTTTCTTATATATAAAGTGGATCAGAGGTATATATATATATATATATATATATATATCACATATTCAATGAACCTAAAACTGCATTGTTTCTTATAAGTTGATAATTAGATGTAGTATTATACCATATATAATATTTTGTTTGTTTGTTTTGGGCAGTAGTGGAAGCATAAAAAAACCAAACGAAGCAATGAAACTGACTATAGCATCCATTGTTGGAGTTGTTCTTGGGTTCTTTCTAGGTGTATCATTTCCAACACTATCATTAACTAAGGTGTATATCTATGAAGTTTCTTTGATTTGATGGCAAGTTAAGTGTTTTATCTAATTAACACTATATATGTCTATGGATTCTGTTTCATGTAATATATTGTATTGAATTTAATTATTGTTAGATGAATCTGCCATCTAGCCTTTTCCCATCCATTGATCTCACATATGTTGAGGGCAAGTACTCTAAAATTCCAACCAATTCTATTTGGGATGCTTGGGCTTCCTTTAGGGGTGATCGGAGAATATCCCATGAGCTACACAAATTTGATGAGAGAAAGGTATGGTTCATCATTAAATTAAATGTAAAAACAGCTATATGATTTGCCTATTTATAATATATATGTTGTCTACTTGAATCCATTACCTTTTCCATTCTGTTTCAGACAGTTTTGAATGATATTGTTGTGGTTACTCTTACAAAAGAATGACTGTCTTAATAATATTACATCCAATCCCACCCCACCCCACCCCACCTAAGGAATTTGAGAAAACAGATATAATGTAATGACAACATTTGAATGTAGTGAATTCCATTATGGCAGTTTCTTTCACTGACTAGGTAAGTACATTTTATTAATATGATGATGATGTAGATTTGGGTTCCTACAAATCCTAGAGGAGCTGAAAGGCTACCCCCAAGAATTGTCGAATCTCAATCAGATTTGTATCTTCGTAGGTTATGGGGTCTACCCAATCAGGTGAGAGCAAATTATTATTATTATTATTATTATTATTATTATTATTATTATTATTATTATTATTATTATTATTATTATTATTATTATTATTATAAATTCCATATGTATATATGTTGTGTAATGGAGGTGCGTAGCACTTGTCTTATAGGACCTAAGTATCAAACCAAAGTATCTTGTATCTTTTACTGTTGGCTATGATCAGAGATACAGTATTGATGCTGCAATTAAAAAGGTCATTTCTGTTTCTACCCTTCAATTAATCATATCAATATATCATGTCCTCGCTCATCTTCTTCTTCTTCTATCTCTTACAGTTTTCTGATAACTTCACCATTGTGTTATTTCACTATGATGGGCGAGCTAGTGACTGGAATGAGTTTCACTGGTCAAACAAAGCAATTCATATCAGTGCTAGAAAGCAAACTAAATGGTGGTATGCTAAACGATTTCTGCATCCTGATATTGTGGCTCCCTATGACTACATTTTCATTTGGGATGAGGATCTAGGCATGGAGCATTTTAATGCTGAGGAGTAAGTATCAAAACTATATTGCCTATATATATATATATATAGTGTCAAGGTGTTAGTGAAAAATAACGAGTTAAATATTCTTCTAGGTACTTAAAAATGGTAAAGAAGCATGGTTTGGAGATCTCACAGCCAGGTCTAGACCCGACCAGCAGTCTTACATGGCAAATGACAAGGAAAAGGGATGATGTTGAAGTCCATAAGTAAGTAAATCACTTTGTTAAATGTTTACTTCTCTTTATTCTTTATGTTATCACTTAATTATAAACTGTCACCATCAACCCAACCCAAAGTAAGATGAGACTAAAAAAGGTAGGTGTAAGACATCAAATATTACAAGCCTCTTCTTACCTTTTGTAACTTTTGTTATTATATTTTATATATATAGTTAAAGCTGAAAAATTGGAGAGGAAGACTATAAATTTACCGGGGAGACTCATATATTTAATGTTATTGCAAAGCCACTAGAATTGGGATAGTCCATAGGCACGTAGTAGAGAATATAAGCTTACTACCAAGCTTAGCCCATAAAGTTTTTTAAAACTGGATTAAAAAATTTGAGTCCCTATTCGACACAATGGATTTGGAAACGCAGTGTAAACTGACCACTTCTTTGAAAAACAAATTAGCAATGGTATAAGCATCATCAACTTTTGGCAAGCAATAAAGGGGGTCATTTTGGAAAAACGGTCAACCACTACAAATATAGAATCATGGCCATGTTTGTTCTTAGGCAAACCCAATACAAAGTCCATGACAAATCAACTCAATACAAACCATGAGGCATAGTTTTGGATTTAGGCTTTTGTATAAACAATGCATCTAGAACATATCAAATGCACATCATGTCTCATTTTAGGCCAAAAGAAATGCTCATGCAACATCTTTAATGTCTTTTGCTGCCCAAAATGTCCCATGAATCCCCCCTTCATGCACTTCACTACTAAGTAACTCACGCAATGAACACTTTAGGATGCACAATTGATTTCCTTTAAACAAATACCCATCATGTCTATAATATAAATCATGAGACATAAGTTCACAAGCATTAAAAAGAGAGGCAAAGTCATCATCCAAGGCATACAATTCTTTCAAATGGTCAAAACCTAATAACCTTGTTTGAAGAGTAGTGATTAAGGCATATCTCCTAGAAAGAGCATCCGCCACTACATTTTCCTTCTCCTTTATATGTTCAAGGAAATAAGGGGTTGTTCAAGGGATTCTACCCATTTGGCATGTTGCTTGTTAAGCTTTCCTTGCCTCTTTAAATACTTTAAGAATTCATGGTCACTATGGATCACAAATTCTTTGGGAAACAAATAATGCTGCCAATTGTGTAATGCCCTCTTCTCCTTGGCAAGAATGTCATTGGCTGTAACTGGGTTTTTCGGGTTAAGGAGAATGTTGATGGTTCCTTAAACAAGTACAAAGCAAGGCTAGTTATTAATGGGTATCATCAACAGTAGGGATGTGGTTTAATGAGACCTTTTTCCCAGTAGTTAAACCAGACACACTTCGCTTTATTCTCACAATGGCTCTCACACATATATATGGAATCTTCACCAAATTGACGTCAGTAACCCCTTATATGTCTCAACCCCAAGGATTTGAAGCAACAAACAAATCCCTTGTTTGTAGGTTCCATAAGGCCATCTATGGCCTTAAACAAGTCCCAAGGATGTGGTTTGAACGGTTGAAAACCACACTGCTTTAGTTCGATTTTAGAGCCAACAAGTGTGATCCTTCCTTATTCCCCTACATCAAGAATTCAGCCATGGTTTACCTTATAGTACATGTGGATGACATTATCCTTGCTTGAACCTCAAATCATCTTATCAAACGACTAATTTAGTAGCTTGACTCAGTGTTCTCACTAAAACAACTTGGCTCCCTAGATTACTTTCTCGGCATAGAAGTCAAAAATTCGTCTAATGGGTCCATTCTGCTCACTCAGTAAGTATATCAAAGACCTTATGCTAGAGGCCAATATGGAAGAAGCTAAACACATATCTTCCCCCATGGTGCCCAGCTGCAAGCTCTCCAAGCAAGGCAGTGACTACTTACTTGATCCCGCTACTTACAAATTTGTTGTGGGCGCCCTCTAGTATGCTACCATCACACGTCCAAATATTAGTTTTGCAGTAAATAAAGTCTGTCAATTCATGTCAGCCCCCTTTGAGTCTCATTGGACTACAGTTAAGAGGATCTTTTGTTACTTCAAAGGTAGTTCCATTATGACCTACTACTCAAACCTATTGATAGTCTTGCCCTCACACTATCAATGCTTGGTGTGATGTTAATTAGGCTGCTCATGTTGATAATTAATATGAAGTCTACATCTGGTGGTGTTGGCCCTACCTCATTTCATGGCGGTTCAAAAACAAACAATTCTAGCTCACTCCAGTGTTGAAGCAGAGTATAGAAGTCTTGCTCTTGCCTACGCAGAGATTATTTGGATTGAGTTTCTTCTCTTTAAATTGGTCATTCCTCACTATGTTCCTCGGGTTTTGTATAACACGGACTGTGAAACGGACACACGAACACCAATAATGTCAAAAACACAGAACACCGACACCGCTGTATATATTAAAGGCTTAAATATGTTTTAGGCCCCTGCAAATATAGCGTGTTTTGGTTTAAGTCCCTGCAAAAAAAAATTTAGTAAAAAGTCCTTGCAAAATACACTCTTTTGATATAAGCCCTTCTGTTAACCCAAAGTTACAAAAAACGCTGAGTTGGCTAACAGAGTTCTGACTTGTCATTTTATTTTCTTTTCTATTTTTTTATTGCTGACTTGTAATGCCAACTCATTATTTTTAATTTTCATTCACCCACTTCACTTTCTTCCCCTTTTTCTTTTTCTCTCTAAAAAATCCCACAACCTGAAGCGCTATTTGCTCTCACTGTTCCTGTTCAATATTGAATCTGAACCATACCCATTTACCATCCCCTTGATCTACACCACCCTCTCACTTATACAACCCCAAATTTTGCACCTTTTGCAATGGTGACTGCCATTTCCGAAACCCCATTAAACACAAACACAAACCCAGTAAACAGAAAAGCAAAAAAAAAATTAGGCAAGATAAACACAAACCCAGCAAACAGAAACAGAGCAAAAAGAATATGAGAGAGATAAGATTGTCAAATAATCAGATAACTTAAAAAGAAAAGAAAGAAGTTTGGGGTTTTGTCAAATAATCAGATAACTTCAAATCTGGGTTTAAAGTTCAATAAAAATATGGGTTTAATTTGGGATTTGGGGTTAGGGTTCCCAAACGTGGTTGAGGTTTGTGGTGTATGGTGGTGAAGAGATGAAGAGATGAAGAAGAGAGAAAGGAATGGAACGAAGGTGGTGGTGATGGAGGTTGAAGGTTGGAGGTTGAAGATGGAGGTTGAAGGTTGGAAGTTGAAGATGGAGAAGAATAAAAATTAATTAAAATTAAAAATAATGGCTTGGCATTACAAGTCAGCATTAAAAATAAATTAGAAAAAATAAATAAATGACAACTCAAACTTCTATTAGCCAACTCAGCGCTTTTGTAACGTTGGTTAACAGAATGGCTTATATCGAAAGAGTGTATTTTGCAAGGGCTTTTTACTAAAAAATATATTTGCAGGGGCTTAAACCAAAACACGTTATATTTGCAGGGGCCTAAAACATATTTAAGTCTATATTAAATTATAATTTAATAAAATAAAATATATCTACTTATTTAATAAATATAAAATAATTACTATTAATATTTATGTGATTTTTATGCAGAAGCATTCATGTATAAACTATAAAAGTGTTACAAAATTATTGGTCAAAAAAGTAAACCATTACAACCTGAACGGGTACCTCGCGTTTGCAGAAATGAGGATGAGAGCTTAACGGGAAAAAACGCAACAGAGAAAATGGGGGAAAGAGAGATGAGGAGGAAGGTGATAATGAATAGTAACAAGAGACTCTTTTTGCATGTTAGATAAAGATGTTATCTATTATCTATTTCTATTTGAAATGTCAATGTAGAAAAAGTACCTTTGTATATTTCAGTTGTATCTATACAAGCACTGAAGGCTATTTAATAGACTTCTCTGAGACTAACCCTAACGGGCCTGATAAATTGGACCGGACAAACACTATTTTCATGGACCGAACAAACAATTACGGTTAAACACTATATACAACACTCCCCCTCAAGCTGGTGAATGAATATCATTCCCAACTTGCATGTCAGTTAGTTGAAATGTTCTGCTTGCAATCCCTTTGTTAGCACATCTACCAGTTGATGCCCGAAAGGAATGTAGGATGTAGCTATTAAATCGCTGTCTAGTTTCTCCTTGATGAAGTGGCGGTCTATCTCTATGTGTTTGGCCTTGTCAAGCTGAACAGGATTATGGGCAATACTGATTGCCGACTTATTGTCACAAAGCAACTTCATATGCCCTTCACATTGAATTTTCAAATCATTTAGTATGATCTTCATCCACATTTTTTCACAGATTCCTTGAGCCAAAGCTCGAAATTCTACCTCAATGTTTAATCGAGCCACTACATTTTGTTTCTTACTTCTCTGTGTAACAAGGTTCCCAGACAAAAGTGTGCAATATTCCGAAGTGGATCTTTTATCACTTACTGAGCGTGCATAGTCAGCATCAGTGTAGGCTTCTACAGTTAGGCTCCACCTCTCTTGAACAATAGTTCTCTTCCTAGAGTAGCCTTGAGGTATTGTAAAACACGATCAACAACTTGTAAGTGTCTCATCCTCAGGTCATACATAAATTGGCTCACCACACTGACTACATAAGCCAAGCTAGGTCTAGTGTGTTCCAGGTAAATCAACTTCCTCACCAGCCTCTGATATTGGACTTTGTCAACTTTGGCGCTTTCTTCTTCGAGACTCATCTTGTGGTTTTGCTCTTTGGGAATAGTTGCAGGTTTGCATCCCAGTTTCTCAGTTTCCAGCAAAATATCAAGTACATACTTCCTCTGAGATATGAAAATGCCTTGGTTTGAGTAGACCACCTCAATTCCCAAAAATTACTTAGAGTTGCCCAAGGTCCTTCATTTCAAATTTTGCTGCTAGTTTCTCCTTTAGCAATTGTCTCTCTGTCAAGTCATCTCCTGTAATAAAAATATCAACATAAACAAGAAGGATAGTCATTTTTCCTTCATGCGAGTGCTTAAAGAAAAGGGTGTGATCTCCTTGGCTCTGCTTGTAACCTAAATACACCATTACTTTTGTGAAGCTTCCAAACCACGCCTGAGGAGACTGTTTTAGTCCATATAGGGCTTTCCTCAATTGACACACCTTGTTTGTTCCACATGTAGGACCAAACCCTGGTGGGATCTCCAAGTACACCTCTTCTTCCAAATCTCCATGCAAAAATACTTTTTTGACATCAAATTGGTGTAATTCCCATCCGGGAGTGGGCAATAAGAGATAATAGGATCCGAACAGTGTTCATTTAGCAACTGGAGAAAAAGTCTCCTCATAGCCGATGTCATATGTCTATGTGTATCCTTTTGCCACTAGTCTAACTTTGTATCGGTCAAGAGTTCTATCTAATTTGTGCTTGACTATATAGATCCATCTGCAACCGACAAGTTTCTTGTCTTCCCATCTCTCAACAATCCCCTAAGGTCCATTTCTTTCAGGAGCTTTCATTTCCTTATTCATAGCTTGGTCCGAATTTTTATCTTTAAATACCTCTTGAACAGACGATGGGATGACCATAAAGTCAACTGCAGAAATAAAACTCTGATGCTGTAAGGAAAGATTCTTAGTGGAAACATATTGGGAAATAGAATATTTGGCACAAGACTTCTTCCCTTTCCTCAAAGCAATAGGCAATTCATATGCATCAGTGTCACAATTGTCAGAACTCTGAGAATCACTAACAGGAGGGTTAATTTCAGTACTTACCTCCATTTCAGGTGACAGGCTGCTTCTCGAGTAGGTCAGCTTTACTTCTCCTCTGGTATACTAAAGTTGGCTCACCAACCTTAGTTTTTGTTGGAAGGGTTGAAGGTGATGGTTCCTGCAAAACAGACAACAAAGGGGGATCTGAACCAGAAGTAGATGACTCGGGGTCTGAGCTAGGAACAGAGGACTCAGACTCAGATGTGGGAATAGGAATAGGACTAGGACTTGGAGTAAGTGACTCAGGTAAGACTAAAAACTCGGACTCGTACTCAGATTCCAAGTCTTTAAGGTTCTCCCCTGAAGCTGAGGATGAGCGAAGAAAGACACATTTTCATGAAACGTGACATCTTTGGAGACAGAGTTCTTACGACTAAGGAGGATGATAGCATTTGTATCCTCTTTTGTCGGGAGCATAACTAACAAAGACACATCTGACTGCACGGGGATCCAACTTATTTCGATGTTGTTTGTGAACATGGACAAATGTAACACAACCAAATACTCGAGACTCAAGATTCAAAATATGAGCTGAAGGAAATTGAACGGACATAAACTGAAAAGGACTGACATTGCCTAACATGCGAGATTCAAAACATGAATCAAGTAGGCAGCAGTCAATACTGCTTCCCCCCAATAGGAATCGAGAACAAACATTTAGAGGAGGAGAGCTCGAGTAACGTCAAGTAAGTGGCAACTTTTTCTTTTTGTGGTATCATTTTGTTGTGGAGTGTCGACAAGTAAATTCATGGAGTATTCCACATTCACTAGTAAAGTTTGACAGAACTTGATTTGTATATTCTTTGTCATTATCAGACCGAAGCCTTTTAATGCCACTTCCAAATTGTGTGTGCACCATATGATAAAATTTAATAAACAGATATGGTACTTTTGATTTGTCCTTCATCAAAAAAATTCAAGTTACTCGAGTAGAATCATCGATAAAAGAAACAAACCATTTTGCACTAGAAACATTAGAAATAAGTACGGGTCCCCAAACATTAGCGTGTATAAGATCAAAAGGTTCAACTCTTTTATTACAAATAGGAGGAAAAGAAACACGATGATGTTTAGCAAACTAACAAGCATCACACTTAAACGACTCAACTGAATGATGTAAAAACAAGTTTGGAAACATAGACTTAATTAAAGAAAATGGAGGATGCCTAAGACGCTTGTGCTGAAGCCAAATTTGTGCAGTAGATGAGGAAGAATCAGCCTGAAAGCAAGAAGACTCTAACTGGGAGCACGAAGACAACACCTTCGCACCATTCGCTTTGCCAGAGAGGTAGTACAACCCTTCATTTTCCTTACATGCCCCAAACACCCGATCCGTTGGAAGATCCTAAAAAACACCATGAGAAGAGAAAAGAGTTACTTTACAATTATGATCACGAGCGAGTTATGAATTGTGAGAGAGTTTGGGAACATGCAGCACATTTTGCAACTCAAGAGACAGTTGTAATTGAACATTGCTATAGCCCTCAATACGGGCATAAGAACCATTAGCAACAGTAATAAATCGATAACTTGCAGAGGGAGTATAAGAAGAAAATAATGTAGACTCAGGGGTCATATGGTTGTTTGCTGGTGTTTTTAGCAAACAATCACTGGTTTTATTAGAAATGTTTGTGAGATTAAACCAGAAATCTCTAAAGCAATTGCCTTTAAACACCACAGTTTGTCAACAAATATATTTTAAAAGGGGGACAATTCACCATGAAAGTGGAAATCAAAGTAAAAGAAGTGATACAATGGAACGCAGAAATGTAAAATGACTTGTATTTAAAACAATAAATTGCATTGAATGTAAAGAGAATGGTGTACAAATTCACATACGTTGTACAAGAATTCTTTTGCTCTGTTTTCGCTGTGACTTGGAAGTTAGAGTTTCAGAATTGTGTGTTTAGTATAATAATTTGCCACCTTGATTTCTACGTAAAAACCACTATTTATACAGAAAACAATGACTGAAATGTAAACTGCTATGGACACGTGGCTACGCCTCATTGACCAATGATGGATTTCGTGCCACGTTCGACGCCACAACTGCCCACGTTGAACTAACCGTAGTCTTGAAATTCGACACAACTGTCTGCTAATAACTGCTTGACGAAATCTTGAATACACTGTCCTGTCGAAAACTCTTCTCTGTCGAAATGATGAAGACCTCTTCTGTAGAAAACATGCTTAGATGACATAAATGTCACTCATTCTTTCTGAAGACATTATGCATGTTCTTTAATGAAAGGTCAAACCCTATTAAATAACCACTCAAAAGCCTTGTCGAAATTCTAGGCTAACAAATTGCCCCCCAAAAATAGCTTTTTCGACAATATTTAAGGAAGAAAAAGAATATTTTTGAAGATTTTGAAACGTCACCTCCAACAACTTTACATTAAATGGTGATAGGCCAAAATAATTATGACCTTACGCAGATAAAGCGAACCATTTCATTGGGACACGTCATTTGGTTGGTAGACCACGTCTTTTCAGAACCTCAAACGTGCGAAGCGTCGTAACTGTGTAACCGTTGCACCTCTAACGTATAAATACGTTTCACTTCATCTTCTTCATTCTTACGCTCCCTTTGAACCTTAAACTCTGAAATTTCTCAGCTAACCTTGCTTCTTCACGAAAGCTTCAAACTTTTTCATTGTTTCGACATCTCCACTAAGAACACAACCCTCTTTGTTCATTATTTACAACAAATGGCTTCTTCCAGCGCTCAAACTCAGAAACAAACAGTTGCTGCGCATGGCTTTGAAGGTTTCGTTGAAGAACCTTCACCAACTTGTTTTAATCAGATACTTATTCCATCTGGTAAACCTTTTACCCATGCTTATTTAGGTCCTCTTCCTGACCCTATAGAAAGCGAAGAAGTTAAAGCGATTTTTCCTAGTCACCGAAAACTTCAACCCAGAATTTTTGAGGAAACTCCTTTTCATTTGGAATTTCTAAAAAACCCCAACAGAGTATTTAGATCTGCTCCCAAGGTAGAACAAAGTGATTACATCGCATGGCTTGACAAAGTTCAAAAACAAAAGGAAACCATTTGGCAAGAACAGGGGATTTTCGACATTATCCAGCTGTCGAAATATGGACCCAAATATGACAGCACTATGCTTCTAGCAGCATTGCAATTCTGGGACATATCTACTCATAGTCTCCATCTGAAGTGTGGCATGTTAGCTCCCACTTTGTTGGATGTGGCTGCCATTACTGGCCTGAAACCATTGGGTGAAACCTTTGACCCTAAACTGGCCACCAACGACTATGGCTTTTCATTTAACAACCCTACCTTCAGTGCCTATATTGCTGATCACCATGATACTGAGAATGCTGAAGTATCTGATCTAGAACATATAGTTTTTTTTACCCTGTGGTTGTCGTGTTTTGTCTTTTGCTCCCGTTCTCTTCAAGTAGCAAAAGTTTTCGTTCCTTTGGCCATTCAACTCCATAAGGCCAAAAATATCAATTTAGCGAAATTGATTTTGGGGAATCTCTATCAACATCTTGATGGTGCTGCTCTCGAATTGAAAGAAGGCGAGCCAACTGACAAATTGCTCGTTGCTGGTCCTATGTGGCTTATGCAACTTTGGCTCTTAGCCACTTTTGAATCAAGGCTGAACTTGTTTATTCCTAAGGAAGTTCGACCAACTTTACCAACTAGAAGAACCCAAGGAGTTCGACTAGCACAATTGAAGAATAGGGAGACAAACTTGTCTTATGAAGAAGCGTTTTCCATGTACTTCGACATCTTCAATAAGTGCACTACTTTCGTTGATGCTATGGCGCCTTTTGTCAGATGCACTTTTGGACCATCTTGGTTCACCAACGAATTTCCTTCTAACTCAACAGAAAATGCTGAAGAAATAAACCAAATCTGGCAAGCCTATCTTTCGCCCTCTCTTCTTTCGATCAGGCTCTCTCCAAGCAACAATAAAAACAATCTTGGCATTAGCAAATATTTTCCCAGCTATCTTTCAAGGCAATTTGGGCTATGCCAACTTCGACCGGCTCCGGTCTGCTTGCATAGGAGAGAATTCAATACTCCAGAAACAGAGCAAGCTTATCAACAAGTCTTCAAGAATTTTCGTTTCAAAGATTTGCTCTTTGAACCTGCTAAATTTCAACCCAACTTTTCTTGTACGAAGGCATTCCAAGATTGGTGGAGTGGATATTATGCTAAAGCTCTTAAAGGAAAAACTGATGCAGAAATTTCGAAAATTTTGTATTCAGCTTTTCCTTCTCAAATTGCTGAGAAGAACAAACCCCCAGGTATCCTCAGATAATTGGAAACATACTTCTTCATTAGTTAAATTTTAAAACCATTTACCTGATAAAATCTTTGTATTATGAACAGCTGCTGTTTCACAGAAAAAGCTTACTAAAGCAGCACCAAAGCAAAGCAAGCCAACAGCAAGGACACCACCCAAAACAAAGAAGAAACTTGTGGTCAAATCTACTTCTAATTTACCCCAAATAGAGGTATATCTTTGTTAATTGACTAGACCTTTAAAGTAGAAAATTCGACCAAATTTCATCACCTTTATTTCTTTTTCCTCTTTCAGAAGAAACCTGGAGTAACAAGTTCTCTTGCAATAGGGCAAAGCCTACTTGTTTCCAGTTCTGAGGTAACAAATATATCTTCAATTTTGTTTCAAATTTCTTCGACTCTTTTAACACTTGATTATGTGTTAAACTCATGCTTCTCTTTCGCGGGATACTGATAGTGATGATGATAATATGCCTCTTATCCATCGGTCAAAGAAGCGAATGCAACCCGAATCCCAAGCAAGGGGTAAAGGGATTGTGATCAAGGAACCACAAGAACAATCTCAGGGACCTCCTCCTAAAAGACTTCGCACAACAGTCGAAATTCCTGTTGTCGACTCTGTAGCTGCCCCAAATGTTCTTTCGACTGAACAAATTTTATCTGCACCATCAACGCCTATGGGGATTTCCACAATAATTCCAACTATCCAAAATTCTCCTGTGGTTGTTGACGTTGAAGGAACAAACATTGCCACTGATGCGAATGTCGAAATAGAACCTGAGCACACCAACGAGCAAACACCAGATGTGGCAGGCATTAAGGCTTCAAGCAAAGAAACAATTGAAATTGAGGCTCAAGAACAAGCTTCTACCAAGGAGTCAACTAGTAGCGCTATGAGTGACCAGGAATTTTCGTTAATGAAGGCGACAAATCCTTTGGCTGCGCTTAAACACTTGCTGAGCCTTTCTTCTTCTTCCCCTGCTATGGTTTCCAGTGCTTCGACTACTTCCTTGACCTCTGTTACTCAAGAGTCTACTGAAGAACTGCTTCAGCAATTAAAAGCTAGGGTCTTGGAAGGCAATCTCTTTACTAAGATTGAAGAAAACCCATCAGAAAGCTTTGCAATTAAAGATATCGCTCAAAAATTGCTGCAATCAGAGCCTAATGCGAAACTTTTCGCTTTTTTGATTGAATTTTTGCCAGTCTTTGAAACTTTCGCACTTCACATCAGTAAACGTTCTGAAACTTCTATGTTGAAAAACCAAGAGGCTGCACTTCATCAAGAGAAAATGAATGCCTTCAAAGTTTCTCAAACCCCCATTGATGAATTGGAAGTTCAAATGACGAAGGATGAGCAAGAACTTGCTAACTGGAATTCAAAAATTCAGCACTATGATGAAGAAATAAGAATTCTCCAAACAAAACTGGCAAATGCTAAATACCAAAAGGGTTTGGTGCAACAAAGGATGGAAACCCCTAAGTCGAAGATTGAAAAGGCAGCTACAGAGGCTCTTCAACATTTTGAAGATGCTCAAAAACATCAAGCCACTATTGCTCAACTGGATAAAGAATTAAGTTTTCTAGATTCTTCCATTGCTGTGGGCACCAAAATTCTCTACAGGCTCAAGCATTCTCTTCAAAGCCTTTAGTAACTTGTACTAGTATAGAATTTCTTTTAATGGCTATGTAATTATTTTGATCAAATACATTACCATTTTTTGAACCAATTTATGGTTTTATCCTTGCTCGATTTTAACTTCGTTTAACGTTGGCTTATATTGTTTTAAATACTTGCCATTTATTTTGAAGATTCTATTTTCGTCACCCAATTCTTCGACTTCGTATGCCCCATTAGAAAAACATTGCAATATGCGAAGTGGACCTTCCCAACTGGGTGACCATTTACCCAAAACTCTATCTTTTTTATCCATAGGTAACAATACTTTCCAAACTAAATCACCTGAATTAAAGGTTTTTAACTTAACCTTTTTGTTATAAGCTTTAGCTACTCTTTCCTTCTGTCGAATAAGCATTTCCAAAGCTAATAACCTTTCCTCGTCTAAATCAACTAACTCATCAAGCATCATATTCCAATAATGATCAAAAGGAATTTCATACTGTCTTTGAATTCTTGTTGATTGTAAACAGATTTCGACAGGCAATACTGCATCGTGTCCAAAGGTTAACCTGTATGGAGTAGTATTGATAGATTCTTTGGGTGAATTTCTACAAGCCCATAAAACTTGATCCAAAGTATTATGCCAATTTCTGGGTTTTTTCCCAACATGCTTTTTAATCAAGTTAATAACGATCTTATTGGCAGCTTCCACTTGACCATTGGCTTGTGCATAATATGGTGTCGAAGTTAATAACTTAAAACCAATTTCAGAAGCAAATTCCACCATTTTTCGACCAGTGAAAACAGAACCCTGATCTGTAGTTATGGTTTCTGGAATTCCAAACCTATAAATAATATGATTTTGGATAAACCGTATTACTGCTTCTTGATCAACATTGGTTAAAGGTATTGCTTCAACCCATTTGGTAAAATAATCAATTCCTACCAATATATACCTATGACCTTTTGATGATGTTGGTTTTATTTCTCCAATTATATCCAGAGCCCAGCCTCTGAATGGCCAAGGTTTCACTATGGCATGCAATTCATTTGCAGGCACATGTTGTATTCCAGCATGTTTTTGACACTCTTGGCATCCTTTGGCGAACTCTATACAATCTTTCAACATTGATGGCCAATATATTCCTTGTCGAAATAACAGCCATTTCATTTTATGGCCTACTTGGTGCGAACCACAAGCTCCACTATGTGTCTCAGAAACTGCTAAATATGCCTCATTTTCACTAAGACATTTCAATAATACTCCTTCAGGAGTTTTCTTAAACAATTCATTTCCAATTATCACATAGCTTAAAGCTCTGTACTTTACTTTTTTATTGGTATTTCCTGTGGGATTTTGCAAGTATTCTACAATAGGCTTTCGCCAATCATCATTGGCCATATTGTCAATAGCAAAAACTTCTGCTAAAACAACTTCATCAACAATGTGATGTTGTTCAATACATTCCTCATCTGTATTTGTTGCCCCCCCAGTTTTTGGTGTTGACAATAAAGAGGAAGAAATATCATCAGATACGAGTTTCTCTTTTATTTCGATTAATTCTTCAAGGCTTTGTTTTGAAACCCTATAACCTGATGCAATTTGGGCCAAATCATTCGCCACTTGATTATCAACTCGTGGTAAATGTTCTAAATGAACAGAGTCAAATCTCTTTAACAAGGAATTGGCCATAATAAAGTATTTAATAAGGTGTTCTTTAATACATTTATATTCGTTGGTCATTTGTTTGATAACCAATTCTGAATCACCTTTTATTTCGATACATCTTGCCCCCAGCTCAAGTAAAATTTCAAGGCCTATAATTAAAGCCTCATACTCAGCTTCATTATTTGAGCAATGATTTCGAATCTTACACTTGTATTTCGTTGGAATGTTATTTGGTGAAATAATTAAAACACCGATCCCAACTCCTTTTTTATGACTTGAACCATCAAAATACAACCTCCAAGGATATGTGTCTACGAAATGTAATGTTTCTTCGACAACAGAGTGGTCCACTATAAAATCAGCAACCACTTGTCCTTTAATTGATTTTAAAGGTTGATAAGTTAAGTCATATTCAGACAAAGCTAAAGCCCACTTACCAATTCTACTATGCATTATTGGTTTCGACAGCATATGCTTAATAATATCAGAATGCGAATAAACACAAACATTAGCTGGCTTTATATATTGCTTTAACTTTGTGCAAGAAAAATACAAACAAAGGCACAATTTTTCTATAGAACTGTACCTAGTTTCAGCATCTATTAAGATTCTACTAAGGTAATATATGGCCCTTTCGACACCATTATCATCCTCTTGAGCTAACATGCTACCAATTGTTTTTTCAGATGCTGCTATATACAATTTGAGCACTTTGTTTCTAATAATAGGCATTAGAATTGGTGGTTTC
This sequence comes from Astragalus membranaceus, assembly GCA_039519185.1. Lineage (NCBI taxonomy): Eukaryota > Viridiplantae > Streptophyta > Magnoliopsida > Fabales > Fabaceae > Astragalus > Astragalus membranaceus. The sequence continues at coordinate 51,316,171 of CM076854.1, read as the reverse complement.
ATCAAATAAGACTTAATTTCTTCAAAGGCTGCTTGATGAACAGATTCCCATTTGAAAACTTCTTCTTTCTTCAGTCTCAATAATGGCGAAAATGCTTGAGTTTTGCCACTTAGATTTGATATGAATCTTCGTAGGAAATTGATTTTTCCCAACAACGACTGAAGTTCTTTTTTGGTCGAAGGAGCTTTCGTTTCAATTATAGCTTTAGTCTTATTCTGATTGATTTCAATGCCTTTTTTGTGCACCACAAAACCCAAGAAATCTCCTGCACGCACACAGAAAGCACATTTTAATGGATTCATTTTCAATCCATATTTCCTCATTCTTTCAAAAGATTGTCGAAGATGGTCTAAATGACCATTTTCTGAGGAAGATTTAACTACCACATCATCTATGTACACTTGCATAAAGTTTTCAATGAAATCATGAAACATACAATTCATTGCCCTCTGATATGTAGCACCAGCATTTTTTAAACCAAATGGCATTACTACCCATTCATAAATACCTAATGCCCCTGGACAACGAAATGCAGTTTTCGAAACATCTTCTTCAGCAATAAAGATTTGATTATACCCAGAATAGCCATCAAGCATGCTGAGGTATTCAAATCCTGCTGCTGAATCTATTAACATTTCTGCCACAGGCATTGCGTATTCGTCTTTGGGAGTTGCATTATTCAAGTCTCTAAAATCTATGCAAACTCTAAGAGTGCCATTTTTCTTAATTACAGGAACTATATTAGCTAACCATTCGACATACCTGGCAGTTCTGATGAATTTGTTCTTGAACAACCTTTCGATCTCCTCTTTAATTTTAGTTAATATTTGAGGAGCAAACCTTCTTGGTATCTGCTTCACTGGCTTCTTCTCTGGTCGAATTGGTAATTGCAGCTCCACAACGTCTCGACTCAAACCAGGCATTTCGTCATAGTCCCAAGCGAAGCAATCTTTGAACTCCCTTAGTAATGTGATAACTTGGGTTTTCAATGCAACATCCAGGTATGCACTGACAAAAGTTGGCCTCTTCTTTGAGCCATCTCCCAAATCTACTTCTTCCAATGGATCTTGAGCCTGCATTTCGTTTTGTTGAATCTCTAGGATCTTTTTCAAACCCTAATGGCTCATTATCATAAATGCAATCAAGTTTTCCATTCATAATAATGCCATTTTCGTCTTCAGAACCTGTGGCTTCGACAGCCATTGTTTGATGATTTAATTCGGCTTCCATAGCCGCTTTTAACTTATTTTCGGCCATATAAGCCGTAATCTTGTTCCATGCATTAGGAACTGACATAGGAAACATTTTAAGAATCAGAATACCACCCTTCAGGTTGGGCAGTAGCATCTCCTATTATTTGCCTTTCCCAAACAAAACCATAGTTTGGATGCAAATTAACTGAAGCAAATACATTATCAGCAGGAATGTATGCCTCATTAGAAGATGGACATGGCGCAATATTCGCCAATCTTTTCTCAAAATTTTCCTTGGTGATGTGATTTACATCAGCACGAAAATAACTTTGGTCTGCTTCAATGTATTCGACAAGACCATCTTCCTTCCACATCACTAGTTTTTGATGTAATGTTGAAGGTACAGCACCGACTCCATGTATCCACTCCCTTCCAAGTAACATATTAAAGTTTGCTTTGGAAGCAATCACTAAGAACAAAGTGGTCCTCTTGATAGTTCCAACAATCAATTCCACTTCAATGGCTCCAGGAGAGTAACCAGTTTTGCCTTCGTAATTACTTAAGACAATATTGTGTGGCTTAAGGTCAGTGATGGATATGCCTATCTTCTTCATAAGCACTTCAGGCATAAGATTCACAGCAGCCCCTCCATCAACTAACACTTTGTTGATGCCAACACCATTAACCTTAGCCTGAATATATAAGGGCTTCAAGTGATTCTGCATACTTGTATCTGGCCTCTCGAAAGTAGCCATCTGCTCTTCGACACAGCCATCACTCATCACATAGTAACACATAGGTTTGTGACAAGCCATATCTTCAGTGAAATCTTCTTCCTCACTGTTAGGTACAGTTATGACATCGTACTCTAGTGGTAATATCGACACCACATTGCAGACGACGTTGAAGTCATCATCAGAATCATCAAAACCAGAGCCTAGGTCTTCATCGAAGTCGGACTGAGGTTCTTTCCCTTTGAATGTCGAAGGTGGAGGACAGATTCTTTCAAGTGCAGGCCTTCTAGGTTTTTCTATCAAAGCATCCTTGCCTTTTGCCTTATTTACCCCACTTGTAGGCTTAGCAACATCAGCACTGGTATTTGCCTCAACCTTAGAAGCAACTTTCTTATCACCCATCTGGACTTTGATTCCAAAGTGACTAGGAACCTTGTTTACGTCTAAAGAAGCTTTCTTCTTCTGATTTCTCTGAAAACGGCGCCACTGGGTTTTGGTCATAGGGTTCTTACCTTTATAATTATTCCGATAATTATACTTGTTGGAATAATACTCATTTTGATGGACAGCTTGAGCAGGTGCGTTATTGTGAATCCACTTTCCAACAGGGGACTTTGTCTGTGGAACGAAGGTTTTACCAAACAGTTTAATGGATCCTTTCTTTCCTGGCTCTTGGCTTGTCGAAGGCTTAGTCGAAACATTAACCTTGCTAGATGAAGGCTTAGTCATAACATTGGCCTTGTAACCAGGAAGCTCAGTTCTGCCAAAATCAAAGGATGGCCTATTGTCGAGCCATTTCCTCTTACGCTGTTCCTGATCCTGGTACCCTTCAACAGCTTTAGCTGCTTCTTTGTCGAAAACAGCACTGCACCTTGGACACAACATAACTTCAGAATTGTTCCACTTACATCTGTTGAGGAAATCTATCAATTCCTCTTCAGCTTTTGGGAACACAGCATGTAACTTCCCATCATACTCTTTCAAGGTTATCTCTTGCTTCATCCCTTCAGCATATATAAAACCTTCCAATTTCTTGATGGAAGATTTAAGTTTCTTTGGAGGATCTTTCATTTCAGCATCTACCATGTTTACACTTGTTTCGAACGGTTCTACATACATGGCTTCAGCTTTAGGTAAAGGGTCATCCACAACTTGCATTGGGGCTTTCATCTTTCTATCCTCAAATTTTAATCTGCCTTCTTCGATTGCTTTTTGCACAAGATCCCTGAAAAGCACACAACGGTCAGTGTTATGTCCCAAAAAATTATGGAACTTACAATAACCCTTTTTCTTTCTCTGGTCAAGAGTTGGTACTCTTAAGCCATTAGGTACCAATATCTGACCATCTTTCACCAACAGATCAAATATTTCATCACATTTAGTAACATCAAAAGTATATGTCTTAGGCACAAATTTGTCATTTTTTGGCTCAACAGGATTTTTCCCATTAGCAGGCCTTAGTAATTTACAAGTATAAGGAGGACCAGGCTTGAGTTCAGCCACATCTATCTCCTCTCTTTCGATTTCACTAAGTGTGGTGTCGAATTCCTCTTCGACATAGGCTACTTTTTCTTTTTTGTGAAACCTATTTGAAGTAGACTTTTCTTCTTTAAGCCTTTCTACCTGTCGAACTCTGTCAGCTAATTGGGCCATATCCCTTAGATGAGATGTGTCCAATTTCTTCCTAATTGAATAATCAAAGCCACCAGCAGCCATTTCGACAAGTTCATGTTCAGGCACTTGTGTGAAACAACGGGCCTTCAGTAGCCTAAACCTATTCAAATAGTCATCAACAGTTTCAGGCATTTTGCGCTGAACACTGGCCAATTCTTTGAGGGTGATCTTAGATTGGCCCATGTAAAACTGCGCATGAAATGCTTTTTCTAATTGCCCCCATGTGAAAATAGAACCAGGGGGTAATGTAGTAAACCAAGTAAAAGCATTTTTTGTTAAAGAATTTGGGAAATATTTCATCTTCAAATTCTCATTTTGGGCTATATCCCCAGACTCAGTCAAATAACGAGCAATATGTTCGACAGTAGATTCTTTTGTGTCACCACCAAACTTAGTATACTTAGGAACTTTCCAGCCCCTTGGCAACTCAGTTTGCAACACATATTCACACAATGGTGATATGAAATTTGGCCTATGTAAGCCTACATTAACGCCATTTTGTGTCAATATAGTTTCTACTAAAGCGGCTATGTTATCTTGAGCGCCAACATTATTTTGTTGCACTTGTCGAACAACTTCATCAGCATTCTGATTTCGATTTACCAGAACAACTTCAGGGACATGATTTGCAATTCCCTGACGTTCACCTACATTCACTGGAACTTCAACTGGAATTGTTCTTTGGGTATGAACAGGCAATCCATTATTTACTGTGTTAGGCATCTGCCTATTACTAATATTTGGAGCCCCAAAGAAATCTGCAATTCGACCCATTTGTTTTGCTAACATTTGGTAACTAGTATCAGTATTTTGAATCAATGGATTAAAAACCGTACCAATTTGTTGGGTTAACATATTAACCATATCATGATTGCTCTCATCAACTTGTTGTCGTAAGGCAAACAAGGATTCATTGGTTAATGCTGTAGGATTTCGACCCATTACACTTTCAGAAGAAACATGTACAGGGGACATAGTCGAAATATGTGGCATTCCAGTAGGCATGCCATATGATCCAGAAGGAAATGCAGGAAAACTTCCATTATGAAAATGTGGATTTAAACCGCTTCCTATTGCCATATAAGGACTATGAAGTCCCATATGTAACGGCAAAGGCATAGGCAGAGATGCCATGTTTGACTGCGTTGATCCAACGTTAGTCATTGATACTGAAGGAACGGTTGTTGATGATGATGGGGATATTGTTCCCACAACCAACCCTGCATTTATGTTTGCAGAGTCTACTATCGTTCCCTGCTCTTGTGAAATTACAGGAGTAGAACTAGACGCATTATTAGTAGGACGAACCATTTTTCCACTTCTTAAGTGCATGCAAATACAAACACATAAAAGAACATAGAAAAATTTATGTATTAAAGGCAAACTGTCCCACTGGGCGTGCCAATTTGTTTGCTGGTGTTTTTAGCAAACAATCACTGGTTTTATTAGAAATGTTTGTGAGATTAAACCAGAAATCTCTAAAGCAATTGCCTTTAAACACCACAGTTTGTCAACAAATATATTTTAAAAGGGGGACAATTCACCATGAAAGTGGAAATCAAAGTAAAAGAAGTGATACAATGGAACGCAGAAATGTAAAATGACTTGTATTTAAAACAATAAATTGCATTGAATGTAAAGAGAATGGTGTACAAATTCACATACGTTGTACAAGAATTCTTTTGCTCTGTTTTCGCTGTGACTTGGAAGTTAGAGTTTCAGAATTGTGTGTTTAGTATAATAATTTGCCACCTTGATTTCTACGTAAAAACCACTATTTATACAGAAAACAATGACTGAAATGTAAACTGCTATGGACACGTGGCTACGCCTCAATGACCAATGATGGATTTCGTGCCACGTTCGACGCCACAACTGCCCACGTTGAACTAACCGTAGTCTTGAAATTCGACACAACTGTCTGCTAATAACTGCTTGACGAAATCTTGAATACACTGTCCTGTCGAAAACTCTTCTCTGTCGAAATGATGAAGACCTCTTCTGTCGAAAACATGCTTAGATGACATAAATGTCACTCATTCTTTCTGAAGGCATTATGCATGTTCTTTAATGAAAGGTCAAACCCTATTAAATAACCACTCAAAAGCCTTGTCGAAATTCTAGGCTAACAATGGTCAGTGGTACCAGAGTCAAGAAGCCAAGCATCTCTGGGAATTGTGCCATAAACACTAAAGAATTGAGAGCATAGACCCTTTCCAGTCATTACTAGATAATAAGATCCAGAAGGCTTACGGAGGGAATCAAGTAGGAACTTCAAACGATTCACGTCACCTGGACGGAAGGACAAAGAGTAAGTGTCCCCTTTTGTGGAGCTTTCAGCGTCTAGAGACATTGTAGTATCAGAGGCTTGGATTTGACGTACTTTTGAAGCCTCCAATGCGGTTAAGAACCTGATCCTTTCCATGTAATTTGAAGAACCGGTCCTTTTGCAATGCTCACAATAACGATCTTCTCTGCTTGGTTTACCTGATATTTGCTTGCCTGCCTTGTTGGCAACTAATGTAGAACCCTCAGGCCAAACCGAGCATGACGCCACAAAACTCTCTTCACCCCGCACAATGGAGAATACTTCAGCAAGAGTAGGAAGGCACTCCTTACCTAAAATCTGCACTCGAATAGGATCATATTCACTGTTCAATCCGGCCAAGAACTCAAATATTCGATCAGTTTCAATATTATTATTCAAAGCGATCGTGTCGTGGGGGGTCTCCATCTTGAGAGTTTGATACTGATCCAACTCAATCCAAAAACCTTTCATAGAGGCAAAGTACTTAGAGACGAACATGTTTCCTTGTTTAGTATTGAAGATTTTGCTCTTCAAATCAAAGTCAAGAGAGGTCCTATTTCTTGGAGTAAGTTTGGATGAGACTCTCCCAAATATCCCTGGCGGTAGCAAGAAACATATAATGGTTGCTGAGTGACAAGGTAAGTGAGTCTCCATTGTCCCAAATTATTAAAGCCGGGATCAGTAGCAGGGAGAGGGTCACCTTCAATGTGGTTCAATTTACCACGACCCTTCAAATTTGCACGCATGAATTGAGCCCAGTTAAAATAATTCTTCCCCTTGAGACGATGACTTTGATGTAGTGTTGGCAGAGAATTAGCATTCATCCAGTTTGACGACTCCACAAGAGGCGGTGGAGGATCCTGAACAACTCCATCGTTATCATTATTCGCTGCCATGTGAACAAATTAGAAGCAACCACCTGAAAAAAGGCAGGAAAAAAACAGCAACAGTTGATTGAACGAGCTGTCAAGAACCCAAAATTAAAATTTCTCGGATCGGAGAGTGGACCCCCAAAACAAAAAGAGGAAGTGTGAATCAGTTAGGTGTATATTTTTGCTACAGTCCCCTACTGTTATGTGTTTCAGTTTTGTTAGTGATTCAGCTGAATCTGTTGAGTAAGCATTTACTTGAGTTCTGGTAGCGTTTTTACAACTCTATCCAGAGCTAAGTCCTTACCTATATTAAGGTAATCAACCTCTTCTAAATCATTAAAGCAGTCAATACAATCAAGTGTTCTGTTTTTGTTTACTGTTTTCTCTGTTTGTAAAACTTTATTATCCTCCTCTATCACACCTTTGTCTTTGCTTAATATTTTTTTATTATTGTTCCATCTTATGACTTAAATTATTTTTTGTCAATCTCTTGCAAGGGATGCTGAGGAGAAAGATGGTTGGTGTAATCATCCACCTTTGCCACCTTGTGCTGCGTAAGAAAATGATTACATTTTAAGGATTTATTTCTTAATAACATGTACTTTTCTTCTCCTCTTGTGGGCTTCTAAAAGAGTCATATAGAACTTACTGAGTTGTATTTTTGAAATGCTCAGATTTGTTGAGATCATGGCTCCTGTATTTTCAAGAGATGCATGGCGTTGTGTTTGGCACATGATACAGGTTTATATTTAGATTGGCTTATTTAAGTTTATCTCTTTTCATATGAGACTATCTGGAAGAGCTTAAGAAAACTTTTAATGACATTTTTTTAAGCAATAATCAGTTTATGTTGATAAACTCTCTGGGATAGCTTATAAAAACATCTTATATGAGGACAATTTGACATTTTATTATAGAAATAGCTTATACATAATCATTTATATAATAAGCTCTTATTTTATAATTGTTTAATTAAACTGTTTATCCAATAAATTGTTATCATCAATAGCATAATTAATTCATATCTTACTCAATTTTTATTTGTTGCCTTGTAGAATGACCTAATTCATGGATGGGGTCTTGATTTTGCTCTCAGAAAATGTGTGGAGGTTAATAGTTTAAGGAAATTTCTATGATAAAGTACCTATTTCGCCATGATTAGATGATCTAATAAATTGTACATTGATTGGATGCAGCCTGCTCATGATAAAATAGGAGTTGTTGACACTCAATGGGTTGTCCACCAAAGTGTTCCTTCACTTGGAAATCAGGTTAATAAAGCTTTAAAAGATTTACTTTATATCAATGTTTTAAATCACGCTTTCTATCGCGCGCACGACGGTCTTTGATATTATGAAAAATCGCAATTAAATATAGTCTAATTTGGGGTTGCAAAGACATAACCTAGACCCTTTTTTTCAGAATCTCGTTTATATGGACTGACTTCTTTTCTGTCGATAGGGGCAAGAAGGGAGTGGAAGGGCACCCTGGGAAGGGGTATGTTTAATTTTTGTGTGTTTTTAGTATTTTTTTTTTGGCTAAAGTGCTCCCGGGGTCCCTTATCTTTATTTAAAGTAACGAATTAGTCCTTTATGTTTTTTTTGTCCCAAATAAGTCCTTTATCTTTCAAATTTTTGACACATAAATCCTTTTCCGTTAACAGTGCTGATTTATGTGTCAAAAAAAAGGATTTATGTGTTAAAAATTTGAAACATAAAGGACTGATTTGGGACAGAAAAGGATTTATGTGTCAAAAACTTTAAAACATAAAGGACTGATTTGGGACAAAAAAAAGATAAAGGACCAAATCGTTACTTTAAATAAAGATAAGGGACCCTGGGAGCACTTTAGCCTTTTTTTTTCCTATCGATTTATCTTCTCTACATGCAATAAAAACATTGATTTTTAACTCTACTTTGTATCAGGTGAGAGAGAGGTGTACCAAAGAATGGAAAATGTTCGAAGATCGAATGGAAAAGGCGGAAAGAGATTATTTTTTAAGCGGGAGGAATTATTTCCCTTAAATCCACGGGCAGTTAAAGCACCTCCACTAGGAGATTCTTTACCGATTTATAAATTTAAGAACCAACTTCAAAGTAGTTTTCTCAGGTAGTTTTTAACAATCGAAACTAAGTTCATCCAAGAGATCTGGATTAATATAGTTAAAAATTAATGTGTTATTTTAGTTGAAATAACATCAAATTTTTATAATATATATATATATATATATGATAAGTTGTGGGGCTTAACCAGTGGCGGACCCAGGACCCCGGGGTCAAGGGTGTCAAAGTTTTTAAGGCCAGTGTCAAATGGGTGCAAAACTTGTGGTTTCGATTTCATCTTTCCTGCGAAGTTTTTTTTTTTTCACGCAAGAATTGATCTTCATTTCTGAATCGCTTCTTGATTGCAAACATTGATTTCGTTTGCGATTCGATTCAGTTTTGCGATTCATTTACGATCTGAAATTTTGGATTGAGTTTCTGTTTTTGATCTAAATTCTTATCGTTTTCACTCTCTCGGTGCCGCTCCGTCGCTCCGCACCGTTCAATTTCATCACAAGAATTCTTGAACTGTGAGTGGATTTGCAACCGATTATGACAGTCGCATGCCTGTGTTTCTCAATTTCTTGCTTCGCATCCTTGTCATTGTTGGCAGTGCTAATGTGTGTTGCTAGCCTCAAATTTTCTCAGAATTTGGCTCAGAATCTATTTGATGGAATGCCTGAGGGATACAATGTTGTGGATTCGTCCACTGTCACTGCGGTGCTTCCTGCTGCTGCTGAGTTGCAAGAGTTGAGAGTTGGAATGAGAATTCGGTGTTTGGCTTTGAAAATTGGGTTTCAATCTTGTGACCATGTGCAATGTAACACCCCGAATTTCGGAGCGCTACTAAGCGAACTCAACTCCTAATATGAAGTGATTTTGGAAAAGTACTAATCATGCTTTCTCAAAACATGAGTATAATTTTTTCTTTTAAAACTCTTTTCAAAGCAATCAGAGTATTACCGCATTTTCGAAACATGGTGCCTCTCTAAATATGACACAAGAATAAGAACTAAAATGTGGCATGTGTAGGTTTACTTCCATACATCAATATGATACCTGTTTTCAAAAAGTGTACAATGCAAAGACAAAATTTGTTTGAGATATAGACACGCTCAATCTAAGACTAGGCACTATCTCTACTGATACATACACAAAAATGCCCATACAAAGAACTGCTCAGGGACCATACACTTAAGAAATCTCTCAAGACAATGACAAAAGAAGACACCTACGCTGATCAAGCACTCTATACGCAACACCCGGTTAGGACCTCGAGAAGTCCACCAATACTCCACTATGAAAGGACCCCGGACCTCTGCAACTTTATCTGCGAAAACTGAACTATGGTCCTCCAATAACTGGGTTGACATCCATTACATTGGAAAACCACAGGCAAGGGTCATCTTCTAAAATCACGCATATATAGATATACAACAACTCACATATACATAACAAATTCACATATACATAATCCTAACAAGTTTCAAACAACATTCTAACAGCTCAGCACCAACAACACATCACACCACTCCATATATCCTAATGCAATACCTATACGTCAATGCATATGATTCCAGAATATCACCTCCCCCGTAACACATCACACCACTCCATATATCCTAAAGAGCAACACCATCATTTGTAAGGTCTAATGAAGAACAACACCACCATTTGTGAGGTCCAATAAAGAACAACACCACCATTTGTGAGGTCCAACAAAGAACAACACCACCATTTGTGAGGTCCAATGAAGAACAACACCACCATTTGTGAGGTCCAACGAAGAACAACACCACCATTTGTGATGTCCAATGAAGAACAACACCACCATTTGTGATGTCCAATGAAGAACAACACCACCATTTGTGAGGTCCAATAAAGAACAACACCACCATTTGTGAGGTTCAACAAAGAACAACACCACCATTTGTGAGGTCCAATGAAGAACAACACCACCATTTGTGAGGACTAATAAAGAACAACACCACCAGCAAATTTCCTCTTAAGGTCTCCCTCGAAATCTCACTCTAACCTCCCTAACTCTTTTCATTTTTTTCTCACTTCTCAAAACAAATCTCCATTAGTTCAAAAGTCATAATTTTCATAATATTAACTCATCTTGATTTCAACCTCTCAAAAGGATTCCTATTGTTTCTCAAAGATTTTCCATTCCTTAGCCCACACTCTAACTCCCCTTTTTTTTTTAAAAAACACATTTCACGTGTCACTCAGTTTTATAAAGAAGACAACTTTAAATATTTTTTCGGAAACAAGGTACTTGTCACTCTAGTGGTCATGCCTACATATATCTTGTCTCACCCTCACTTCGAAATGACTCTTGATTTCCACCAAACACCTCAAACACCAATCATCAACATCATATGTACACATCCACGACATAGAGCACGCACACGAATAGTCTACAAAAGGCCACAGCACACAATGTCCTCATAAGGAACAACAAGAACAAGAACAACAACAACAACCACAAAAGCAACAACAACAGCAACAGCAGCAGCAACAGCAGCAGCAGCAGCAACAACAGCAGCAACAGCAACAACAACACCAGCAACAGCAACAACAGCAACAGCACAACAGCAACAGCACCAACAACAACAACACCAACAACAACAACAACAACAACAACAACAACAACAACAACAACAACAACAACAACAACAACAACAACAACAACAACAACAACAACAACAACAACAACAACAACAACAACAACAACAACAACAACAACAACAACAACAACAACAACAACAACAACAACAACAACAACAACAACAACAACAACAACAACAACAACAACAACAACAACAACAACAACAACAACAACAACAACAACAACAACAACAACAACAACAACAACAACAACAACAACAACAACAACAACAACAACAACAACAACAACAACAACAACAACAACAACAACAACAACAACAACAACAACAACAACAACAACAACAACAACAACAACAACAACAACAACAACAACAACAACAACAACAACAACAACAACAACAACAACAACAACAACAACAACAACAACAACAACAACAACAACAACAACAACAACAACAACAACAACAACAACAACAACAACAACAACAACAACAACAACAACAACAACAACAACAACAACAACAACAACAACAACAACAACAACAACAACAACAACAACAACAACAACAACAACAACAACAACAACAACAACAACAACAACAACAACAACAACAACAACAACAACAACAACAACAACAACAACAACAACAACAACAACAACAACAACAACAACAACAACAACAACAACAACAACAACAACAACAACAACAACAACAACAACAACAACAAACAATTACCGACCACAACCACAACAAATTAAAGTAATTGGAAAGAAGCCCTTACCTCAAGCGCTTTCCTTCCTAACGTAGATTACATCCAGTAGCACCAACGACCTCTACAACTCGATCCTTTCTATCTACGTGCACACATTCTAGTTTACACTTCTCCATCAACAATTACCGCTGATCATTGAGAGAATGATAAGTCACAACACGACAAACAAATACAATACATCTACTCCTACTTATGTATTCAACAATTTTCTTCAAAATTCAAATCAAACACCAAAATTTTCCTAAGTATTTTTCTGACGAAAATTCGACAAAGTCTCCTTTGTGTTTAGGTCATTTTCCAAATTTCCCGTCCAGACAGAAACACAAGTTCATAGACATTTTTCAACAATTCAAACATCAATCAAAACAAGATTGGCTAGTTTTCCTCAATACTCGTTAATATTCCGGTTTAACGGTTTTTCACCAAAACGCTTTTTAATCTCACATCAAACCGAAATATTGATTTCATCAACTACTCAATCAAAAACACTTTTGACATCAAATGTGATTTTAACGGTTTTTGTACAAAAACATTCCTCGAAAGCCTACAACAACCAAAACAACATTTCAAACATATCCATGGCTTCCCAATAATTCGTTTAGCCGTCAACATTTCAATCATTGGAATTAACATAAAATCCGCTATTAGTTCGGTTTAATGGTTTTTCACTAAATCGATATAAAATCCACACTGAACCGAACAATAACGCATTTAATCAATCACATCAACTTGACAATCCATACAATTCAATTCATAACATTCAATTATCAACATAACCATAACTTCCCAATGATTTATAACTTAACCAATCAATCGTGACAATCAATCAAACCTTAATTTGAACGAGTTCAAATTACATTTCGTTAAAATTATGTTTTTCGGTTTTTCGACTAAAACGCTATTTAACATATCAATTCAAGCCGAAGCAATCACAATCAAATCATAACATTACATCAAAAACATTACTTTATCAATCAAACTCAATTTGTAAACCAAATTGCATAAAACATGAAATTCATCAATTTAACAATTAATGTAACCTCACATAAATCGAAGAACTCACCTATCGTGATGAAAATCACGAAACCCCGAGACTTTCACCACTCGAACATTCGACTCGCGAGACTCGAGAAATCCGCTTTGCACCTAGACACCAACAATGGGCTCCTAAGGCTCCAAGCTCCTCTCACAAACTCAAACTTGAATCCTAAACTTTGAATTCCCAAAATTCTACTTGACTTCCAATAAACACTATTCATCATCTTCAACCTCAAATTGCTCCTATTCACATAAACCCCAATTTTTGACAATCAAACCCTAGCTCTCCAATCTTTGATACATTCACTCCAAGCTAACAACCAAACTCCTATTTGAGCTTCCCAAACCTCCAAAACGCTTTAGAGAAGAAGAAAGCTCAAGATTTTCTCACTTTTCTCACTAATTTCGAAAATGGTAGTTTAGGTGAGAGTGGATGGTTGGTGATGATTTTGGTACGAAATGGAAGAGGAAGGAATGGTGGTTCTTATGGAACAAAGAAGAAGAAATTTGGTGAAGATTTCATGCCCTCTCCCCTCTTCTCCCTCTTCGCCCAACCCTCCCTCTTTTCCTCCATTTTTCTTTCTTTCTTCTCCACGACTCACTCTCTGTTTCTTTCTTTCCTTTCATTTCTTTTCTTTTTTTTTCTCTTCTATCAGTTATATACATATATAATTATATAATTAATAAATACAAAAACATAAGTTAATACAATTAACTTAAATGGGTGAAAACCCTAAAATACCCTTTTCTTATCAATTACTTAATTAAAAACTTACACCAATTAATAATTAATCTAACAAATAATTAATAAAATTATTAATTAAGCACTAAATTAAATTAATTGGGTTAAACATCAAAATAATTAGCTTAATTATTTTGGGGATGTTACATGCAAGGTGTTACTGATGTTATATTACTAACGTTGAATACTCTAAAGGCTGAAATACTCTAAAGCCTATTTGATTGCTTTGCATTTGCTTGTGGACATATTCTGTCCTTGAAAATCCTGTGATGCTGCATCAATCTCATCCATCATCAGACTGAATTTCTGAAGCTTGCTCGCTTCAACCTGTTTCTTGAAGACCTGATTGGTGGCTTTATTGGAATTGTTTGTGCTATATGAAGATATTGGGATTGAATGAGAGTTGGTAATTAGTGCTCTTTGATGATAAATTTGCTTATTGGCTTGTGGATTCTACTTTTGTCTGAGATGGTTGCGATGCAGCGCTCTTGTTAACTATTGTTAAATATTGATACTCTGTTGGTTCAAGTTTGGTGTTATACATGATGCATCCAATGTTAGCAACAAGTTCATTGCCAGCTTTCTTCCTTGAGTAATTGAATTGATTCTGTTCTTTTGTTTTAATTCTGCTTTGAGGCTTGAGATTTGGTGCATCTAGGCTCCAGCAATTTGGGATTCAACATTCCAAGTTCATGATGGTAGTTATTTCTTTTGAAGATTTGACAACTCTCTCTAGCACTCTCTACAGTTGCCTTATAATTGACAGTGTTGTTCTTAGCTTCTACCAAGTAGTTATAGCATTGTTTCTTCCCTTGAGTGGTTATAGCATTGTCGCTTCCTTCAAGTGGTTATAGCATTGTCGCTTCCCTTGAGTGGTAATAGCATTGTCGCTTCCTTCGTGTGGTTATAACACTATTGTTTCCTCCGAGCGGTTATAGCTTTTGTTGCTTCCTCCAGGTGGTTATAGCATTGAATTGTGGTTCTACTTGATGGTTAAGTGTTGGATTGTTGCTTCCTCCGAGTGGTTATAGTCTTGAGTTGTGACTTCTACTCGATGGTTAAGCCTTTGCCTTATGGCTTTTATTTTCACCGATGTATTTCCGGCATCTCTCATGTAATTCTCTTTTGATTTGATGTATTTTTGGTATTGTTCATTCCAAGCTAGAAGTGTTGTTGATAGCTTCTAACTTGCGGGGGACTATTAGATATATAGTTAGTTAGTAGTTAGGGAGATAATTAGTAGTTATAAGTAAGTTTCTTAGTAGTTAGTCTATGCCTATATAAATAGGCTTCATGTAATAATTTTAGTACCACCACCTTTATCATTTTATATCACTTTTATTTTCTTCAATATGAGAGTCCTCTAAACTCTCCTTTCTCACCTTCCATGAATGCCATGTTCTTCAACACCTTTAGAAATATCCATAGCTAGCTTGAGTACTAATCACTTGAAATAATGTTGGTAGTTTATAGACTTTCATGTTTTATTTTAAGAGCCTATTTATTATAGGTTTGGCATCTTCTAAAATCGAGTTTAGTAATGACTTGAACTACGTAAGAGTCACATTCTAAAAACATAAAAAAATTGCTTCAAAATATTGGGAAATGCCTGCATAATTTTTCTTCACCGTGAACTAACACTAGCGAAAACATGAATAATAAGTAAAATTGCATCAAGAAATTTTTAGCCTGAAAAATCTTCTAGTGCTCTGAACCTTCACATTGTAATTCCAAGGGACCGCATTGGAATCCAAAAAGGGGGGAGGAAACGGAACCTGAATGGTTATTGTCTTGGGTCTAGCAAAGGTTATCTTTGAGTCCTTGTTGTAGTGGATCTCCAGCGGCTTTCGAGTATCTGCATTCTTGTTACTGTTTGACTGGATAGTTGATATGTTCCCTTCTTTCTTTAGAGAACCCACCTGTATCACATGTCGGTCTAACAAGTCTTGAAGGGCTCGTTTGAACGCCTCACACTTCCTGACACAGTGAAGGTTATTGCATGAATCCTTTCCAGTGCATTTTTCCTCGATGATCCCGAAGAGCCACAGCTCAGCATGAATTACTTCAAGAGGTGTCTGGATGTCTTCCACCTTTCTAATCAGGGTCTGCCCTTCAAAATTTTCAACTGCATTGAGAGAGGGCCTCCCTTGACCTGGTAGAGGGATAGTAGCCACGTTCGGACCATCTTCTTTAAAGTTCAACCACCCGGAGGCAATCAAATATTGGACCACATACTTCAATGCCTTATAGTTTTCTATGGAATGGCCGGCTGTCCCTGAATGGAATTCGCAGGTGACGTTTGGGTCAAAACCTCTAGGAAAAGGGGGTTGATTTTGTCTCATTGGGCGAGGAGTGATTAAGTTATTGCTGATCAAGTGGTGAAAAATGTCAGAATATGACATAGGGATTGGGTCAAACTGGACGGGCTTTTTGTCTGGGTAGGGGTGGTAGGGGTGGTAGGTAGTGTTTGTGTTAGGAATTGGACGGTTTGTAGTGGATTATTATAGGGAGACTTTCCGGATCTGGTTATTTGTTCCAGTGAAGTTGTGGGCAATCTTTCCATTCCTCAACCCATTCTCCAACCTTTCCCCTATGACGATCATGTCCGAGAAGCTCGAAGTTACACTCTCGATCAATCTGTAGTAGAAAGGTGATTGAAGAGTGTCCATGAACATGGATACCATTGATCTTTCCCTTGTTTATCTTTCCCTGCATAATGTACATAGAGCCTACCTTTTTGCCACGAGCAACCGTCATGCTTCCTTTGCTAAGCTTCCATCTATCACAGCATCATTGATTTATCATCCGTAGATCATCTAACTTTCCTGCCAAGGTACGATTTAGACACATTTCAAGAGCATGTCAAACTTCCTTCAGCACTAGGTTATTGCCATTTTGTGATCAAAGTCACTTCACCAATACCAACAATCTTGCATGTGACATAGTTTACCATCTTCACCATAGCAAAGTCTCCTCTTTGATATGATGAGAAGAATTCTTCATGAGGTGTAACGTGGAAAAATGCTCTTGAGTCAACTATCTAAGTGAAGTCATCAAATGCAACATTTAGATATTTCCCTCTCTAATTAGGAAAATATTATTGTCATTCAAGGCTACTGTAGTGGTGGCTCCATCTTCCTTACTCTTATTTGGGTTAATTTCCCTCTCTAATTAGGAAAATATTCTTCATGTGATAGATTGTTCCTTCCTGTTTATCCCTCTTCAAGAATCTGCACTTAGACGCTTTGTGGTCGGGTTTGCCCTAATAATAATAATAGATTAGTCTAATGCAAGATTTGGATCTAACTTGTGATTTTCCACGACCTCTGCTTTCAACATTTTTACTCCTTCCTCTGTTGTCAACAACGATGCCTCAGAACTAGTTGTTGAAGCCTCTTTCCCTCTGTATTGACTCTTTATTTACCAAGGAATCTATAACAGAATCCATGACAAGTTTTTTGTTTGGAGCAGATTTACTGAGAGTGGCAACTATGTGTCGCAACTTCCAGGTGATTATTAAGAGTGATATGTATCAATTAAACATCTAAAGTGCTTTAAAAGCACTGATTTCTTATTCCGCTGGACAAAATGAATGGACAACTTTTTCTAAAAAAAAGTAAGGCATCACTTAGAAGAGGAAGGTAAAAAAAATCTAAGACAAAGGGTCCTATTTTACCCTTCAACTGGAATGGTTCCAATGTGAAGCAGCAAATGATCTTCTACCATCCTCTTCTTTGCGACTGGTCTTTCTCTTTGATAGTCTTTTCGAAATCTTTATATATCATATGTTATGTGAAAAAGTTTGTGTTATAAGTTATGCCTGTCTCTGTTTTACCATGAGTTAGCTTTTACTATTTTTTTTATAGAAGACTGGGTGGAAGGATTTGAATGAAACAATTGCGCGAAGGTTCGGACAACAGTTGCGCAAATCAGCACATAACCTCCGCCGGTGGTGTGATGTCCAGGGAGCAACAAGCAAATGGCAAGTTTATTATGGAAGAGATCGATATTAGAACAAAATAATAAATATATATATTTTCCTATAGAAAATATATATAACTTTGTAACAAAATACGTAAAGTGTGATGCTAATCAGCATGTTTTGGGGTACTTTAGTGTGCGAAAAAAATTTAACCGTTCAAATACTCAGAGTTCATTCCTCAATAACTGATTTTGTGAAAAAAAAAAATAATTTCGTGACAAATATGTACACACTCTATTTTAGTTTTAAAGTTTGCAATCACCTTTTTTATTACATAATTTGTTTAATTCATACTTACCTTCGATTTAAACAATATTTTCTCATGTAGTGTGTTTTTGGATGCTTTAGTGATCGCAATAGTATGTTTTTCGATGCTTTAGTGTTTGCAAAAAAATCCAATGATTCAAATATGCAAAATTTGTGCCTCAAAATCCAGTTTGATGAAAAAATATATAATTTCGTGAC
Source organism: Astragalus membranaceus (assembly GCA_039519185.1). Taxonomy (NCBI): domain Eukaryota; kingdom Viridiplantae; phylum Streptophyta; class Magnoliopsida; order Fabales; family Fabaceae; genus Astragalus; species Astragalus membranaceus. Next base: position 51,297,713 of record CM076854.1, on the reverse strand, counting down.
CAAATACATAGTGTGATGCTAAGCAGCGTGTTTTGAGGTACTTTAGCATTCAAATGATCAACAAATTAATGAAACTTTTTCATATTGCAATTAAAAACAAATTTTAACAAGACAGGAATTTTGTATTAACTAAAGTTTTTGCCCCGTGCGACGCACGGGTCCACGCGCTAGTTTTTAGAAACACCAAAATATTTATGGGTTTAAATAGTATGACTTGTCAATGAAAAATTTCTCCATTGTCAGCCAATTATCGTATTTGTGAGTTTCAAGATATTTAAGAAAAAATCAAATCACTACTAAAAATTTCTTTTGTAGCGATCGATTTAGAGATCGATTAGAATTGGTCACTGTAGTGACCGATTTAGAGACTAATTCTCGAAAAAGTTGACCACTTATAGGTTGGTCTCTAAATCGGTCGCAAATTAATTTTAGTGACTGATTTAGAAACTGAAATTTAGTGACCAAAAAAGCGGTCTCTATTATTTGATTTAGAGACCGATTTAGCAACTGAAACTTAGTGACCGAAAAATCAATCTCTATAAATTGATTTAGATTAAATTAAAATTATTTGTATGTTTTAGAAGTGCTTCTAGGGTGAGGGAGAAAATCAAATCATTCACCGGTGAACCATTAAATATAACCGTATGATGCAGTATAAAAATTCATCAACGGTTGAGATTTAATACTGGTTGATTCGATCTTAACCACTCATAGCATTTTACAGCATATCCTACGGTCAATTTTAGTGGTTCACCTGTGAGAGATTTGATTTACTTCCTCATCATAGAAACACCCATGTTTTAGAAGCGGATTTGGTATTTGATAATTTTTTTGGAGAAGGTATTTGATAAGTTGGCCACCAAGAAATCGGTCGTTAATAGTTTCAACACTCAAATAATCTTGAGACCAATTTTCATTTACTTTTATTCAATTTAATAAAAAAGTTGATCACATTATTAATAAATAAAAAAGTTGTACTCGTGTCTCTTAGAATAGAAACCCCCAATTACTATTACCAAATAAAAAAAGTAGGGTTGGACAAACGGTCGGGTAGCTCAGTTTCGGGCTGTAAACCTTCCATCAAAGTGAAACCGTGACATGTTAAAGGTCATCCATTTCTGACCATAAGAGCCTCCGGTTTGGGCGGGTGGCGGTTTGAACGGATGACGGGTCATACGGGCAGTTAGGTTCGGTTATCAAGCTGTATTTTGGAGGTTGTTTAGCAAAAATAACTAGAAATAACTGTGGTGCTCAAGCAAAGAAAATAGATGAGAGAAACATAAAACCAGATAAAAGACATTTTAGAAGAAGAGGAATGACGGAGAAGAGAAAAAAAAATTTTAAAAAGCTTTATTAGGAAGAAGGAGCATCGAGAATGTAAAACAAAAGCTTTAATAATGTAGCTATTGCAACACGCCAACACTATTGCTATCAAAAAAAGCCACTGCAACATAGTGGCCTACTGGCCTGCGCCTAGTAAATTGTAACAGGCTACTCATAGCTATTAGAATTTTGTACTAAATTTATTTTTAAATAATAATGATATACCAGTACTAATTATCTGGTCGGATTCGGTTTAGCACAGTTTGCTTTTATCAGAACCAATGCCGACCAAAGCAATCCAAACCAGCCAACTGGACAAAACCGAGAACCCGCTAAACCAAATAAGCACATCCAAAAGCTTGTATCTTTGCACGGGTTTTACGGATTCGGGTCGGAATCGGGTTTTTGTCCACCCCTAAAAGAAAGAAACCCCCAATTACCAAAAAAGAAAATAAAAGAAACCCCCAAAACCCAAGTCACAATGAAGCCAAATTTTAGCCCTATCTCTTTGCTGTCTGATTCTTCTCTGCGACTTCGCTCTGTTTCTTCTCTGCGACTTCGCTCTCCTACATGCTCTCTCGCTCTGTGCGACCTTCTCCTTCACGCTGTTTAACCCGCTCTCCATCATTCTATACGGCATCGCTCTCTGCAACCATTGCCTCTCACCGCCAAGAATAACAAAATGGGGATCTGAATAAATGTCTCAATGATTGTTTGCAGAATACAGAAAGAGTCCTTATATATGAGGAACTCAGGCAATTGCAAATGACTGAGTTAGTCACCTCTAATACTAACTGTATATGGTCAGGCTAACTAGGGATAGTTAACTGACATACTTACTAACTAGTAGACTGTATTACAAACAGAATTAATGAAATGATTATATCCTCATACACCCCCCACAAGCTCAGGGTGGGTGCGTATGGACAGCAGGCGCAGTCACGTTGAGCTTGGACTTGAGAAGCTGAAACATGTTGGCTGACAGAGGTTTAATAAGAACATCTGGCCACTGATCTATCCCAGGAGTAGAGCCACACGCAGCTGCTTGGAGAGAACTTTGTCATAAACAAAGAACAAATCTAACTCAATGTGCTTTGTCCTCGCATGAAGCACTGGATTATGGGCTAATGCAACAGCACTTTGATTGTCACACAGTATATGAGGAATAGTGTGAGCAATTCCCAGTTCAGATAAGAGAGATTGTATCCAAGTGACCTCTGATGTGACCAATGCAAGGCTACGGTACTCTGCTTCACCACTAGAACGTGCTACAACTGTTTGTTTCTTGGACCACCAAGAGACCAGATTTGGACCTAGATAGACAGCTGCACCTGAGGTAGACTTTCTGTCATCAACGTTAGCAGCCCAATCTGCATCACACCAGGCAGTGAGGGATAAAGGCTGAGTTATGCTTGCTGGTTTGAGCAAAAGACCATGATTGAGTGTTCCCTTGAGGTAGCGAATGATCCTTTTGACTGCAAGCCAATGAGATTCAAGGGGAGCAACCATAAATTGACATACTTTATTGACAGCAAAGCTGATTTCTGGACGAGTGATAGTTGTGTATTGCAAGGCACCAACTATGGACCTATAGGTAGTAGGATCAGGAAGATGGTCCTTTCCTTGCTTGGACAGCTTGAGGTTAGACACCATAGGAGTAGAAAGAGGTTTTGCCTCTACCATATTGGTCTTGAGGAGAAGATCTCTGATGTACTTTGAGTGAGAAGTAGATTACCATTGGTTAGGTGTTTGACCTCAATGCCCAAGAAATAGTCCAATTTGCCAAGTTGTTTTAGAGAGAAAACAGAGTCCAGTTACTGAATGAGAAGTTTAATCAGATCATTTGATGTGCCAGTGAGGATAATATTATCCACATAGACCAGTAAGTAGATGACAGCTGACTGTTAAGTGTAAGTGAAGAGAGATGGATCACTTTTGCTCCCTTTGAAGCCTAAGTGCAAGAGGGTGGTCTTCAACTTATCAAACCAGGCGTAAGGGGCCTTCTTTAAGCCATTGATGGCCTTGTTAAGTTTGCACACAAGAGCCTTATCAATGGCTTCAAATCCTTGTGGTTGTGACATGTAAACTTCTTCAGTGAGGTTACCATTTAAGAATGCATTGTTTACATAAATTTGATGTAAATCCCACTTGTGTGAGAGCCATTGTGAGGATAATCCTTATGGTTACGGGTTTTATTACTAGAGAAAAGGTCTCATTGAAGTCTTGGCCCCTGTTGTTGATGAAAACCTTTGGCAACTAAACGTGCCTTGTACTTATTTAATGAGCCATCAGCATTCTCCTTTACTCTAAATACCCATTTGCAGTCCACAACATATTTACCAGGGGGTAATGGGACTGTTTTAGAGAGAAAACAGAGTCCAGTTTCTGAATGAGAAGTTTGATCAGATCATTTGATGTGCCAGTGAGGATAATATCATCCACATAGACCAGTAAGTAGATGACAGCTGACTGTTGAGTGTAAGTGAAGAGAGATGGATCACATTTGCTCCCTTTGAAGCCTAAGTGCAAGAGGGTCGTCTTCAACTTATCAAACCAGGCGCAAGGGGTCTGCTTTAAGCCATAGATGGCTTTGTTAAGCTTTCACAGAAGAGCCTTATCAATGGCTTCAAATCCTTGTGGCTGTGACATGTAAACTTCTTCAGTGAGGTTACCATTTAAGAATGAGCCATCAGCATTCTCCTTTACTCTAAATACCCATTTGTAGTCCACAACATATTTACCAGGAGGTAATGGGACAAGGGACCAGGTATTATTCTTCATCAAGGCTGTGTATTTATTTGTCATTGCAGCATGCCAGGCGGGTTGTAGCAACGCTGTTTTCACACTCTTGGGCTTATGTGAGTGGGGAGAAGAGTGGGATGAAGTCTAGGTTTGACTATACCATTTTTTGCCCTAGTTTGCATACGATGAGTGTTGGCTGGTGGAGGTGGGGTAGGAGTTGGAGAGCTGGCAGTAGGTGTTGTGTTTGGCCAAGAGGAAGAGGTATTTGGTGAGTGAGGAAGACAGAGGGACAATTGGAATAGGTGGTTGATATTGGTTGGCTTCAGTCTATGGGTGATTGTTGATGACGTTGGGGTGGAGAGGGAACTGTTGGTATGGTGGCAGTGGGATGGGAAGTGTTTGATGGGTGTATAGTGGTGGCTGATGGTGTGGATTCAAAGAGGTCCTTATAAGGGAATTTGTGTTAATTGAATACAACATCTTTTGAGACATAGATACGACCATTTGGTGACAAGCACTTGTAGCCTTTGTGGGAGGAGGAGTAACCCAAAAAGACACACGCATGAGATCGAAAGTCAAGTTTGTGAGCATTGTAGGGTCTTAGACAAGAGAAGCAACTACACCCAAAGACCCTAAGGGAAGAATAGTTGGGTAGTTGACCATAGACGACTTGAAAGGGAATGCCACCATTTAGAGAGGTGGTAGGAAGTCTGTTTATGAGATGGACAGCAGTAGCAAAGGCATGATCCCAAAAGGAGAGAGGTAGTCTAGCTTGAAAGAGGAGAGCGAGACCATGTTCAACCACATGTCTATCTTTCCTCTCCACTACGCCATTTTGGTGATGAGTGTGAGGGCAAATTAGCCTATGAATGACACCTAACTCAGCAAGGTACTTGGAGAGAGGACGAAATTCCCCTCCCCAATCAATTTTAATAGACTTGAGTTTAGTGTTGAACTGAAGTTCTGCCATAGCCTTAAACTGTTTGAAGATGTTAAAAGATTCAGATTTTGATTTGAGTAGGTAAAACCAAGTGAAACGAGAGTAAGCATCAACAAAGGTTAAGTAGTAGTAGAAACCAGTGGAGGATGTCATTGGAGAAGGCCCCCAAAGGTCACTATAAACTAGCTCTAGAGGTGCATTATACACAATTTCAGATTTTGAACTAGGAAGTCTCTGTGATTTACCAGCACAACAAGCATCACAGAATATAGAAGTATCTTTATTAGGCAAAGGCGTATTACAGAGTTGAAAAACATGTCTCAAAACATTGAAATGAGGATGGCCTAATCTTAAGTGCCAAGAATGTAAAGTATCAAACTTATAGGGGAGTGCAGTTGCACTGTTTACAGAGGGATTATTAGAGGGAAAGCTAGGACTAGAAGCAGAACTGGTAGCAGCCTGAAGCAGGTCTTTAAATTCGTAGAGACCATCAGGACCAGCGCGTCCATGCAACAACACTTCACTTGTAGCCTGGGATTTGACAAGACAATCATTTAAGTGAAACTCAACAAAAACAAGATTACCACGCAAGAATTTGTGAATACTGATGAGATTTTTTGTAATACCAGGAACATGCAGTAAATTATGTAGACGAAACTTAAAATTTGGATTAAAAGGAGAATTGAAAGAGGTAGAACCAGAGGAAAGAACAGACAGACCTTGTTCGTTGACTACAAATACTTAACTTGGAGTGTTAAGAGTGAATTGAGGGTGCTAAATGTTCTGGCCATTATTGGTAACATGTAGAGAAGCTGTTGTGTCTCCAAAGAACTTAGGGTTCTGGTTTTGAGGTGTGTTAACCATGAGAGCAGTGGCTGGTGCTGCTTGTGGTTGTGGTATGGCAGTCCATTAATCTGGTGGAGCAGTAGGTTGGGGAGTTTGAGGTCTAACATAGGTGTATGGTTTGTAGGTAGCTTGTTGAGGCATGTTAGGGTTATAATATTGATTAAAGCGATGGTAGCAATTAGTAGCAGAATGACCAAAGCGATTACAAACCTGACATTGAATTTGACCACGTCCACCACGACCACGGCCTCTGCCACCACCACGGTAGCCAAAACCTTGCGTGTGTTGAGCGTCAGAACCAGAAACATGATCAGCATTAGCAGGCGCTTTAGTGACCTTAGAGGAATTCTTTTGCCGATATTGAGTTTGAGTGAGAAGCACAGTGGCAGAGTCTGATGCATTCTGTTTGTGATACCTTTGAAGGCGAATTTCTTGACCTAGCAACAGCACTTCGGCTTCTTCAACAGAGACTTCATCGTCAAATCTGCTTTCGATGACCGAGATGGTTGGATCATACGCTTGTGGAAGACCATCAAGGATCATGTCAAGGTGATCGCGACCAGTGACAGAATCGCCAACAAAGGCAAGCGAGTCAACTAGAGGCTTGATCTTCGCAAGATATTCTTTAACGGTGCAATTCTCGAGCACCGTCGTGCAAAGCTCTGTTCGCAGTTGACGGACCTTCGTGCGCCCTAACTTCTAAGAGTAGGCGAAGATCTTCTCCCAGAGTTTGAACGAGTGTGCGCATCCGACCACTCGAGCTTGGACGTCGGTGGAAAGAGATGTTTGAAGCCACGAGAGAAGCATTTGATCTTGTGCTTCCCATAGTTGATACACAGGATTCACCTGCTCAAGTGCCATATCTTGTTCGTTGAGAAAACGCGGTGAAATGCGAGGAGCAACTAGAAAGTGATGGAGACGGTGTGCCTTGATTACCGGCTCAACTTGTTGACGCCACAAAACGAAGTTCTCCTCGTGTTGTTTCTGTGATTTTGTGGCAAAATTCCTTGATTTCTGGTGTAGTGGTGCTACTAGTGCTCGCGTCAGATCGCGGCATTGAGTGCACAACAGAACCTGGAGCGCCACCGTGTGGTGGTGATGGCGGTGGTGGTTCATTGTTGACGGAAGCCATTGGCGAAAAAAAAGGAAAGAGGATCTGGGAGCTCTGAATACCAAATTAGAATAACAGAAAGGGGATCTGAATATCTGTCTCATTGATTGATTGCAGAATACATAAAGAGTCCTTATATATGAGGAACTCAGGCAGTTACAAATGACTGAGTTAGTTACTGAACTAACTCTAATACTAATTGTATATGGTCAGGCTAACTAGGGATAGTTAACTGACATACTTTTTTTTGAGATAGTTAACTGACATACTTACTAACTAGTAGGCTGTATTACAAACAGAATTAATGAAATGATTATATCCTCATACACAGCCTCACTCTCTCTCTCTCTCGCTCGCTCTCTGATATGGTTTGTATTTCTATTCCTCTCCTTTTTTGCCACATTGATTTTTTCTCTTTTGCCACATTGATCTGTGCTTCGTATCGTATCGTTTTTGTCTCATATCAATCTATCTCGTATCAGCACCTTCTCTGATTTGTGAAAAAAAATTCAGAGGACTGATAGCAATTTGAAGAAGAGTAGTTAGCGATATATAATTACATCTTATTTTCAGCTGTTATTGTTGTGGACTAGGGCAATGCTCATATGCAGGGTTGTTTCTGGATCGGTAAGTATACCTCTGCCCCCTAAATCCCTAATCAGAAGGCATCTTCATATTCTTATTATGATGTTTCTTAATAAAATCAAGTTTGAGATTGAAGGAAGTGGAAGTAAGCTTGTCCCTAAGCTTGTTGATTTTGCATCAAATGTATGATTTATTTCTTGAGACACAGTACTTATTGTCTTTAAATTAAAATGTTGTATGATTTATTTCTTGTTTTCCGCTTAATTAAACAAGGACAAAAACTCTTTCTGGAGGCAAGTGACTCCAAGGATACAATAAATGATCCCCGAACAACTGTTGGCATCTTTGGTTTACCAAATGTAAGTTTTCAAACATGAGATGTGTTTGTATTGTGATTATGTATTGACATGAACATTCATATATATAGGATCTATTTACATTTCTGCATGGTTGTTACTAATAGATTGATATACTGTGTCTTTAAAGACATGTCATTACATGCCATCATTGATAATTGAGGATGCTGAAAATAGCTTGGAGTTCACATAGGGAGAGATTGTTCTATGTACTGTGTGTAATATGTTTAATTCCATTAATCTACATACTTCTTTTTGTAACCTATTTTCTCACTTTCTGATTTTGAATTTTTCTTGTGATCTTTTACAAAATAATTTGGTTGCCATTTGTAGAATTCATGTTTTATATATCTTAGATTTAAGTTTTAGTTAGTACCTAATATTAATAGTTCTCTTATTTTGAGGGTAAGTTTCTTTCAGGACATTTGCATCACATTGATTCAAAAAACTCAAGTACATTTCTCTTGGCCCTTGGTACACAATTTGTTCATCTGTGATAAGTACTATATCATCAAATAGTTCATAAGTTTCTGGTGTTGGCTGTAGTAGAGACGCTAGTGCAGTTTCATTCACAATATGGATGGATTGCTGGATTGAGCTGATTATTTGAGCAGTTCCCTGGGCCGTCCATGGGCCTGTGCGGCTTGTGCTACTGCACAGGCCCCAGCCCAATGTCAGTTTTTTAGGGCCCAAAAAAAGTAAAAAAATAAGGTATATATCTATCTTTTGCAGTTACTTTACCAAACGCCTCATGTTATGCATTGGTTAAAATGTTTCCCTTTCAAGTGCTGTATTCCAGGTGACCTAGGCTCATACATGCCGGCCAGGTGACCTAGGCTCATATCACACTGGATTGTGGAAGCCATTGCTATCTGTAGCGACCGAAAAATCCGTAGGATCTCTCACGTTCAATGAAGTCGCCATCAATATTTAATTATAAGGGAAAACACTGAAAAATCCCTTTGAAAAAGAAAACGGTCTGGAAAACCAAATTTTGGGTTCGGGAGTCGATTATGCGCGGGGAAGGTATTAGCACCCCACAACATCTTTTCGAAAAAGGTTACCTCTAATTAATTGTGCAAAACTATATTAACTTTGAAAATATTTATTTCCCTTTTATAAAAAAAAATGAATGAAAAGACTTGATGAAAAATATTTGTTTTTGCATTTTTATTGAGAACTACGAAAGAAAATTTGAGAAAAGACTTAAAAAGATTTTTTATTATTGCACTTGACAGATGTGGGCCCCATCTGCTCCTACGTATCTCGGGGTAGAGAATCAAAGGCTACGTAGTTCTTGGGTAGAAAAAGTTTGGTTTGTTTGTGTTTTTTAATTTAGGGATTTTAGGACTTGTGATCCATACGGTTCATTTATCCTAAAAAGATGACTAACCCGGTCGTACGACTGACTTAATCCCCTGTTTTTGAAAATAAGATTTTTGATTTTTTGGAAGAAAATGATTTGTGTAGGGAGTGATTTTATTTGAATAGGTATTTTAGGACTCTTGAGCCGTATGACCCATTTGTCCTAAAACAATGACTAACCCGGCCGTACGGCTGACTTAATCTCCTATTTTGAAAATAAGATTTTTATTTGTGGAGGAAAATGATAATTTTGTTATTCTGTTTTGAATATGAACGAAAAGTTAACAAAGAAGACAAAATGAAAAGTGCAACTAGTGAAAAATAATTATCAATAATATTTAAAAATAAACTAATTAAAAGAAAAATAAAATAAAAAAGGGAGGGGGAGAGAGAGAGATAGATGAGTATAGGGATGAAAATAAAAATGAAAAGTGCAACTAGTGAAAAATGCTTGGTGATCTGAATTGTGATATGGGATTGGCTCTTGGAGCGCCGATTTCGAGGGACATGATATAGGGATCGACACTTGGCGTGTTTACCCGAACATACCTAATGAATGCATTTATTTGAGAAGGGAAAAGCTATCTATATATGGCATGTCTAATAATACAATGAATGGTGTATGCGTGCATGTGTTGTATGCCCTTGCAATGACGGATGTTTGTTGGGGTAGCAAATGAGGTGTGGCGGATAATGGGTGTTGAAGTTGATGGAATAATGAAGTTGATAAACTGTGTATGCGTATGCAGATAAGATGTAACTGTATTGCTTAGATGCACGTATTGCGATGAAACGCATGGTTGCATGATGGAATGATTTTTGGTGGGGGTAATGAATGCAATGTGGATGATTTTTTTCTCTTTTGGCCTTTTTTTTAATGAATGAATGAATGAACGAATGAATGAATGGATAAATGATTGAATGTGCACACGTAATGCTTAGATGCAAGAGTTGTGGTAGACGCATGATTTGATGTCGAAATACAATGTATGGTGCAATGATTTATGATATGGTATATTAGTGATACACGCAGATGTGTTCTTAAATTTTGAGATGAGAAATGAGACTTTCAATGCAAGAAGTAGATAGATGAGTATTTTGGAGTCATCATTTATTGGAGAAATTAGATTGATCTGAACTCAAACTTTGGCAATCTCAAGATTGTTATTTATAGACACTGATGTGAAAAAGTATACTTTTTGGTCGTATTTGCAAACTCGTTCATATTGCTCTTCCATTTGACTATGATGCCCCATGATGGCTGAATTTCAGGTCCACAAAGTTAATTGAGTGACTTTTCAGTATCACATTATTACCTTGTGTTCACTCTCTTTGAAGTATTGTTTAGTAAACATGCAGAGTAGCGCAAATATAGATGAATGAGTTAGTTGACTCGGGGTTCTAGAGATTTAGGGTACGGACATATGAAGGGATAAATGACAGGTTTTTGCCAAAGTCATGAAAGGTAGTTTCTCCCCAACTCAAGAAATGTGGGACTGCCCCAGTTTAGCGTTGATGACGGTGAGTGCATAACTTGCCCCTGTCTAGTGGTGAAAAAAGCTAGGGGTGTAGAAGATGATGAATTGGGAATGCCTTGGCTTTGAAATGAGAGGTGGGAAGCAAGAGATTTTGTCTCAACCGTGGCGTTTGGTGTTGCCCCAATTATGACAATTGGTTGCCCTGACTAGAGTTTGTGAAATGCTGTATTTAGGATAGTGGGTTGAGAAATTGCCCTGGTGTGGCTTTATGGATGTGAATAAGGGAATGAAATGGGTGGAAGGTGAATTTCCCTAATTTTAGGTGGAGTGAAGGATGACGGGATTGCCCCACTTTGGAATGGTATTTCAAATGGTTGCTTTTAGTGAGACTGTGAGAGGTGATAGAGTTAAGGTTATGGGTTTTTGGAGTTGGTCGTATGGCTATATGGATTGTGTGTGGTAGATGAATGGGATGGACAATGGCTAAATCTCCAAGTTCAAGTAGTATGGATGATAAAAGGAATGCCCCACTTTGGGATCTAGGTGGTGATCCTAGTATAAACTTTTGGTTCTCTTTTTAGGTGAATCCCAAAGACTGTGACAGTCTTGAGTTTTTTTTTATATGATGAAAACTTCACTTGGTGATCACTAAACATTGTCTTTATATCAATGCAACTTGAATGAACCTTGGAGTGCAAGCCTTTTGATTTTTTTTTAACTTTCTTTTTTTTGATTTATTTTTTGAGCAAATATATTGTAAATAAATAAACTTATTTGTCCTAAAATTAAAATTTTTAGAAAACAAAAGCAATCAGTCATTGATCGGAATGGAATTTATAGGGTTGTAATGTGGTCGATGGTTAGGGGTTCATAAAAGAAAAGATAATTAGGCCTAATGAAGTGTTCGAGGATTTATGAGAGGACGGATAATTAGGCCCAATGAAGTGTTTGAGGGTTGTCATACCCTAATTTTGTCCGGCTTAGGTCAAAACCCTAATTTTCCACAAAAAATAAATAAGTTGAAGAATGAAGAGCATCATGCATTGCATTTTGGGTCCTAGAAGTCATTCCAAGGTCTTTAAAATCATTTTTAGGGTTGGAATGCACTTTTTAGACAAATTAGGGTTTTAGGGTCAAAATGGGCATTTTGGTCATTTTTCGCTAAAAGATGATTCTCTCGCCAAAAATGCACATCCACAAAAAGTACATTTTTATTCTATCAAGGATAATTTTTGTACATTTTTTAGAAAGAAAACCCTAGTCAAAAATAATTAAAAATGTATTTTTCCATTTTTAGTACATAGAAAAATAAGAAAGGACCATTAAATATTCCTCAATTCTTAAGTGACAATTTTTATTGTCATGGGTGACTAGAGAGAATATTTTATGGTGCCCAAAAAAGCATGTAACACATTTTCAATGGTTGCATTCCCATTATTTTCCCATGCCCAAAAATTTCAAATTCAAAAAAAACAAAAAAAGGGGAAGTGTCCTCAATAAGACAAAAGACCAAAAAAACAAGTTTTTTTTCTCTCTTCCTCTCCTCAATTTCGAAATCCTCCTTCTCTCTCCCTCTCTCTCCAATTTGTAATCATTATACCCTCTTTGGTAAAATACCTCACTCACTTACACTAACCCCTTCATAAGAAAACTCAAACTTCCCTCTTTGGTAACAATTCTTCTCTAAAATGCCCTTAACCCTACCTCACATAAAATATCTCTTCCAAAATAAGAAATTCTTTTTTTTCTTTTCTTTTTTTCCCCTCTAACTTTCGCCCCCACTCTCTCACACTCACACCTTGTGTTTTCTTTCCACCCTCAATCCTTGTGATAAGTGATCTCAACCCTCCATTCAAAATCAAAGCTCAATCCTAGAGCACATCAAAATCACAAAGACTAAACTACCCTTAGACCTAGTTTCATCCTATAAATACTCCCTCATTCCCACACTTAGAGGATCCTCTCTTTTTGCTTCTCATTTGATCCTTTAGCCTCTCATTCTCCTACACAAAACCCTAGCACACCAAAAGCACCTCCTCCCCCCTCTCCTTCCTTACCAAAACCGTAGCCTCTCCCTCCCTCTTCCATATATTTTCTTCAACTTTTCACCATCAAATCTTCCATTTCTTGTTAGATCACCATCTTTCCTTCCATTTTCTTCAATGTTGCATCATCAAATTGCTAAGAACTAGTAATTTTTGAGCTTATCATCTCCTTCTTCATTTCATTGTAGTTTTGAGGTAATCCTTGAAGCTTTGCACCTCATATTTAATTTTCTTGCATAATTTCTCCTCTACTCCAAACTCCTTCTTGATTGTTGTTTGCTTTGAGGATCAATTTCAAACATTTTGACAAAGACTTAGGGAGCTTTGGGTGTTTGAGATGGGTCCTTGGCCTTGAAGGAGTTATTCTTCTACTTGAATAATTTCCCTTGCATCTTTACATTTTGCACTAAATTTCATGAAATAAGAGTTGTTTTATGGCATTGTTCATTTCGCATGCTTATGTTTAAAAACATTTTCAAATTGATTTTGTTGTTGTTCTTTGTTTGATGATGCTTAATCTTGTTGTTAGTATTTTATTTTTAGTGTTAGATGTTATTTTTTGTTGTTGGTTGATGATCTAGCAATATGATTCCCACTAGTGCCTAGTGCACCTTGACCTAAGTGGTGAAGATTGCTAGAAATGACTCAATTTAGTTTATGTGTTCATTTACCTTTGTGTCTTAGTTTGATTATTGTAAATTGTTGATGATAGGCAAGTTGATTCTCACTAGTGCCTAGTGCACTTTTCTCAAAGTGAGAGGATTGCTCTATGTGATTCAACTTAGTTATGTGTTTATTTAATCTTTGCATTTTCATTTGCTTATTGTTCATTGTTGATGATAGGCAAGTTGATTCTCACTAGTGCCTAGTGCACTTTTCTCAAAGTGAGAGGATTGCTCTATGTGATTCAACTTAGTTATGTGTTTATTTAATCTTTGTATTTTTATTTGCTTATTGTTAGTGGTTGATGATAGGCAAGTTGATTCTCACTAGTGCCTAGTGCACTTTTTCTCAAAGTGAGAGGATTGCTCTATGCGATTCAACCTAGTTATGTGTTTATTTAATCTTGGTATTTTTAATTTGCTTATTGTTCATTGTTGATGATAGGCAAGTTGATTCTCACTAGTGCCTAGTGCACTTTTCTCAAAGTGAGAGGATTGCCCTATGTGATTCAACTTAGCTTTAGTGTTTATTTACTTGCTCTTGTATTCTAATTTTATTATTGTCCATTGTTGATGATAAATCATATGATTCCCACTTATGCCTAGTGCATCATGTTCTAAGTGGTGAAGATGGTTTTAGATGATTCAACCTTCTCCTTTCAATTTCTTAATGAATAAAAGATGAGATAGTTAGGTTTATGGTTTAAGGTCCATGGGGTATTGCAAAGGATAGGTTACCCAAAACCTTGATGCTCCCTCCTCTTTGATTGTGTTATTAGCCTTTGGGTACTTATTCATGAATGCAAAGGATAGGCCTACCTTAGCCTTGATGCAATTTCTCCTTTTGTTCATGTTATTGGGAAATCGTTGCTCATATGTTCCTTAGTTTAATTAAGACAATTCTATGCCTATGATCAATTGCTTGCTTGTTTTTGATGCATTTTAAATGTCTTGATTCAATTATATGCCATTCCATCCATGTGTATGACCTCCTAATGAAGACGTAAGTCTACATGCATGTTGTAGCATAGAGTCATTAGGGTAAATACACCCCTTCCTACACACACACATTTGCTTTGAGAACTTTATCTTGCATCCTTGATAAGTGGATCTTTTGATCATATTGGCATGTTTAGTCTTAATTAATGTTCAACATATGCATGATTCCGTGATTATTGAATGTGCTTGAACTTTGTAACCAATCATTGATAATAACTTCACCCTTTTTCCAAAAATCTTTCAAACTCTTTTCCATTTAATACGAGTTATTAGTGACTATCACTCAAAGCCTTGGCTTGTTTGATTGTCATGAACGCCATTAAGGGTTATTAGTAATGATCACTCAAAGCCTTTGCTTGCTTGATCATTATGAAAGCTCTTCCCCTTTCAAACCCTTTTCAAAAAACATTTTCATTAGAACTACGTCGCTTTGATTCCCATTTGGGATACGTAGGAGCGAGTCACGTTCTCGTCAAGCGCAACAAATAAAAATCCTTTTTGCAACCCTAAACCAATCATTTTCACAAAACAAACCAAAAAGTCATTTTCAAACCCATTGTTATTAGTGACTATCACTCAAAGCCTTGGCTTGTTTGATTGTCATGAACACTATCCAAAGTCATTAGTAATGATCACTCAAAGCCTTTGCTTGCTTGATCATTATGAAAGCTCTTCCCCTTTTCAAACATTTTCAAAACCAAAACGCCAAGAACTACGTAGCTTTGAATTCTCCATCGCACCGGGAGATACGTAGGAGCGGGCCATGTCCCGTCAAGCACTTTTTTCTAAAAACCCTTTTTCCCCCCTTTTTCGCCACAAATAAAATTTTCATTAAGTTTTCCCATTCATCTTCAAACAAGAAATAAATAGGCAAATCTAGGTATCTTTCAAATCAAACGTTAAAACCACACATTTAATTAGAGGTTCCCTTTCGGTAGAAAGGACGTGCGCGGTGCTAACACCTTCCTCGCACGCAATCGACCCCCGAACCTATATCTCTAGTTTTCAAAAGACCATCCGCCCTGTTCAAAAGACCTTTTTTCAATGTTTTGGTCTTAAAATTAAAATATTGGTGGCGGCTTCAAAAATTTTCCACGTTGTACATTGAGAAACCCAAACCGGGATTTTTCGGGGTGCAACAAGGGTTTATGAAAGAAGGGATAATTAGACCCAATGAAGTGTTTGAGGGTTTATTCAGACAATGATATCTTATGTGTTTGATGGTATGATGTATCAGCTTACCATTTTTCTGATTTTTTCTCTCTTTTTTTTATATTATTTTGGTTTTTTTCTTTTCGTGAGTTTCACTTCTCTTGTGTGATTTTCACTTTCTTTCCTTTTGAGTTGAGTAAGCTGATAAAAATGAAACACCATTTTTGATATGGAATGGATTCTTGTCTAGGGTGATTGAAAGATTTTTGATTTTTTTGGCTCAAAGTGGGTAGCGAAGGGTGTTACTATTATTATTATTATTATTATTATTATTATTATTATTATTATTATTATTATTATTATTATTATTATTATTATTATTATTATTATTATTATTATTATTATTATTATTATTATTATTTTAGGATATGGAGAGATGGCCAAACTTCATTTTAAATCATGACTGCTTACTTTCTCAAAACTTAACTTCAGGACAAAAATTTATTTATTTTTGTATATTTGCTCTTTCTCTTCATTTCTTTTTACGCCCTAATTTTTGCTAACGTTGCTCTTGCGAGTTTTCAACCTAACGGGCCCTTTTTTATGTTTTTTTTTGCAAAAGACTCGCACTTGCACCGAGTGAATATAATGTTGACAAGATGTTTAAGTGGTCATTAACTTGCCCCAGTTTGGAGGAACCAAAGTGTTGGTTTATGAAATTTCATCATTGAGAACAAACCAAATAGTCAACTAGGTACACTACAAGAATTACTTGATTTACTGGCGGTTCCTTTCCGGCGGAATTAATCCGCTTGTACTGTTCCGGCGGATTTTAAGTAGTTAGTGGCGACATTTTTCCCACGAAAGCTTTCCGGCGGAATATGGGGAATTTCCGGCGGAATATGGGGAATTTCCGGCGGAATATTCCGTCGCAACGGTGTTTCAGAAATACGAAAATAAAAACCGATGGTAATGCATATTACCGGCGGTTTTTTGGAGGAGAGGGAAATTCAAATTTTGACAATTCCGCCGGAACGTTTGATTAAACCGCCGGAAATAATGGACTAAATAAACCGCCGGAACTGTGCAATTACCGACGGTTTTTGGGAGGAGAGGGAAATTCGAAATTTAAAATTTCCGCCAGAAATGTTGACAAAACCGCCGCAAATGAAGGACCAAATAAACCGCCGGAACTGTTCAATTACCGGCGGTTTTGTGGAGGAGAGGGAAATTCGAAAATTTGAATGAAACCGTCGGAAATTGTTACAAAACCGCCGGAAACATATAGCCATTGGTCAAATCCGCCGGAAATGGCCATTTCCGCCGGTAATGGTTATCCGTTGGTGGGAAAATATTCGAATTTCAAACCAGTTCCGCCGGTAATGGTTTTAGCGGCGGTTTTTGTAAATAGCCGTTGGTAAATTCCAAATATATAAATAGGCTAACTCCATTTCCCATTCCTTCATCTTCCCCATTCATTCATCTTCCCCATTCCAAATTTCTTCAACTCCATTCCCTCATCTTTCATCTTCTCCATTCATTCATCTTCCCCTATTCCGAATTTCTTCATTTCATTCACTCATCATTCATCTTCCCCTATTCCGAATTTCTTCATTTCATTCACTCATCTTTCATTCTCCCCATTCCTTCATCTTACCCATTCCAAATTTCTTAATCCCCATTCACCCATTCTATTTCATACACTTATTAACTCTCATATTCTATTGTTCCATTCCAAATTTTGGCTCATTTTGACGTGTTTGCAAATTTTTCACGGTATGTTTTTAAACAAATATTAGTTATAAGTTTTATTTTATATTAATATCATATATGTACTTAATTTAACATTACTAACTTTATTTGTTTAGGATTCGGTTGGGGGAGCTTGAAGATATTTTTGTTGGAGGGACTTTGGTTGGAGGGACACTGAGAATATAATTTGGATCAATCAGAGACTCATCTTCAGTTCTGGTTAGTTATTAAGTTGTTTGTTATTAGATATTGTAGTGACATGTTAATAATATATATGTTTGGATAGTAAAAAATTACGTTTATTTAGTAAAACATGTTAATAAATAGATATTGTAATGAGATATATGTTTAGATAGTGAAAAATTACGTTTATTTAGTAAAACATGTTAAAAAAATTATGTTTATTTAATAAAACATGCTAAAAATAATATTTATTTTTTACATATATATTGTACTAAGATACATGTTAATATTTATGTTGTAATTTTATATGAGTGCATTTATTATACAAGATAAAAAATATATCACATTATAAAAAATATTTGTTATTAGATATAAAAAAATATGTTGGTTATTAATGTTTTAGATATATATTGTAGTAGTACATAGATCCCCAAAAAATGGATCGTAGTTGGATGTACGATCGAATGTTTCCTGGAAGAGCTGGTTTAAAGCGACGTTTTGTACTGGGAGTCGAAGAGTTTGTTTTTTTTTGCTAAGAGTCGAGAAGAATTTGGGCGACAAGGCGGAATTCGAGGTCCGTGCTCGAACTGTAGATTTCGTTTTATAAAAAATGAAGAAGAAGTGAAACTTGATTTGTACAATAATGGGTTTAGGCCAAATTATTGGATATGGAGTCGTCACGGCGAAGTAGCACCTGGGGTACCTGCTCCGGCGGTTAATGTTCATGCAGTTAATGTTTCGGTTGAAGTACAAGCTCCCACATCAAGTAGCCATCAATCGTCTACGAGATACCAACCATTTGACGTTGTTCAGAGAATGATATCTGATGCTGTCGGAGTAAATTTAGATTTTGAGGAACCGGAATACGATCCTGAAGAAGTTCCAAACGAGGAAGCTTAAAGGTTTTATACCTATTTGAGTGAGACAAATAAACCACTATTTGAGGGATCTCAAGACTCTAAATTATCAATGTGTGTTCGGTTGTTGGGTCTTAAGTCTCAATTTAATGTTGCTGAACTGTGCATGGAATATATGACTAAAATGATGTTGGATGCAACCCCGATTAAAGGACTTTTACCGCAAAGTTATTACGATGCTAAAAGGCTTGTATCGAAACTTGGCTTAAATTCTATAAGAATTGATTGTTGTGTCTCTGGTTGCATGCTTTATTATAACAATGAGTTTGGCATAAATGATGGAGAGTTGTCGGAATGCAAGTTGTGTGGAGAGCCACGCTATCGTGTCAGTAGGGTAGGGACAAGCAGAGGCAGCAAAGTTCCAAGAAAAGCAATGTTTTATTTGCCGATTGTATCAAGGTTGAAAAGGATGTTCACTTCAAAGGAAACTGCAGGTAAAATGACCTGGCACTATGAAAATAGAAGCAATTCTGGTGAATTACGTCACCCATCTGATGGTGAAGCTTGGAAGCATTTTGATCGTGTTCATCCAGATTTTGCAAATGATCCACGCAATGTTCGGCTTGGTTTGTGTTCTGATGGTTTCACACCATATATCCAAGCATCAGCAACACCATATTCTTGTTGGCCAGTTATTGTTACCCCATACAACCTTCCTCCTGAGATGTGTATGTCTAAACCGTACATGTTTTTAGCTGCTATTATTCCAGGTCCAAGTAATCCAACAGCTGGTATTGACATATATTTGCAACCTTTGATTGACGACCTAAAAAGATTGTGGAATGGTGTTTTAACTTATGATGCAGCACGTAAACAAAACTTCATGATGAGGGCAGCTTTGATGTGGACCATTAATGACTTCCCTGCCTATGGAATGTTGTCTGGATGGGGGACACATGGTAAGATGGCGTGTCCAATTTGCATGGTAGACACAAAATCTTTTACTCTTAAATACGGAGGAAAAGCTTCATGGTTTGACTCGCACCGTAGGTTCTTACCTAAAGATCACCCATTTAGAAAGTCAAAATATGCACTCATAAAAGGGAATGTTGAAACAGCTGAACCTCCTCGTAGGTTGACACCAGAAGAAGTTTGGAACAGTGTTAGGGATATCCCTCCCGTGGAAGTTGTAGCGGGTGTTGTTTCACGTCCAGATGGTTATGGATAATGGCACAATTGGACGAAGAAAAGTATCTTCTGGGAACTTCCTTATTGGAAAGATAATCTTCTGAGACACAATCTCGATGTCAGGCATATAGAAAAGAATTTTTTTGACAACATATTTAACACTGTCATGAACGTGAAAGGAAAAACGAAAGACAACGAGAAGGCTAAGAAGGATGTAGATCATTACTACCTGTGAAAGGATCTGTTGTTGATTGAGCAACCTAACGGTGGGACATTGAAACCTAAAGCCAATTATTCTTTGTCTATCGAACAAGCAAAATCTGTTTATCGGTGGATAAAAGAATTGAAAATGCCTGACAGTTATTCTTCCAATTTAGCAAGATGTGTCGTTGTGGATAATGGGAGAATGCATGGGATGAAGAGTCATGATTGTCATGTATTCATGGAGTACTTACTTCCTATTGCATTTAGTTCATTGCCAAAACATGTTTTGAATCCGCTCATTGAAATAAGTCAATACTTTAAGAATTTGTGTTCCGCAACGCTAAAGGTGGATGATCTTACAAAAATGGAACAAGATATCCCACTTATCTTATGCAAGTTGGAGAGAATATTTCAGCCGGGTTTCTTTGATTCTATGGAGCATCTTCCAGTACATCTGGCATATGAAGCTAAACTTGGTGGACCTGTCCAATACAGATGGATGTATCCGTTTGAAAGGTAATTATATATGTTAAGTGGTATATATATATATATATATATATATATATATATATATATATAGATGATTAATTAAGACTATCTTCTTTAAATTTAGGTTCATGGTTGATTCGAAGAGATCGGTGAAAAATAAGGCTAGAGTTGAAGGATCAATATGTTCCTCTTACTTACACCGTGAAACAACCCATTTTTGTTCCTATTATTTCAAGAATGAATTTGCTCCTACAAGTAGTCGGAATGAAATGGAACTTGAATGTCCAAGACATCAGCTAGCTTTATCCCTCTTTTGTTTGCCTGGTCGTCAATCTGGGAAGGAGTCTATTCACTGGCTAACAGATGAGGAGTTAAACTCAGTCCATGTTCATGTCTTGATAAATTGTACTGAAGTCCAACCATTCATTGAGTAAGTATTAAAGCCTTGCATTTTTAATTAATTAATACACAATACATGTGTAACAAATTCTTATCGATTTTAATTATCAGGGAATTCTTATCATATTTGCAAGTAAGTGAAGAAGACTCTTCTGCTCATATTCATGCGCATTTTCCCAACTGGTTTAAGCAACGTGTTTATCTCCTCCCACCAACTCCTACCAACTTACACCTGAGGAACTTTTCTGAGGGTCCTCGAAGATGTGTTAAAGAGTGGCACACATACATTGTCAATGGATACAAATTTCACACCAGGGAATGGACACATGGTAGAGAAACAGTTAATAGTGGAGTTTGCATGAAGGGTGTCACTGGGAGAGGTGAAGACGACTTCTATGGTGTGATTTGTAACGCCCCAAATTTTATTAAATATTTATTGATTAATTTATTTAATTAATTTAATTAGGATGTTGTGTGATAGAATATTAGAAATAATATATGGTTATCTTATTTAATGTGTTGGTCCATATTGGGGGTTAGAAATAATAAAATGAGGAGTGTTAGTAGCAAGCCCATGATTAAGACAAATTAGACTAATGAAAAAGCCCAAAGGAGTGGTAAGTCATGAGAAGGGCTTAGCAATTAGGGTTTCATTCATAATTAGAAGAAAAGAAAAGAAAAGAAGCGTGAGGAGTGAGAAGAGAGGGAGTGGTGCGCGGCTAGGAGAGAAGAGAGAAGAAGGAGAGGCGTGATTTCTTTCAAGGAGGAAGCCGTGTTCCGTTCGTGTGTTCGTGAGTTCGTGTTCGTGTCTCGTTCTTCATAATTTGGAGCTTACGTCAATAGAGGTAAGGGTGGGTTTTAACACTAATAATGGGTTATGATGAGGGTATATGGGTAGTTAGGGTTTGGTTGGATTATTTGCGATGTTGGATTGAAATTGATGATGGTGCGATGTTGCTATTGTTGTTATTTCGCATGATGTGTTGTTATTGAGTCTTCAATGGTGTTTGCCTTTATGTGATGATTGATTTTGATGATATATGATGTTGATGATGATTCTTGATAATGGCGGGTGGGTTGTGGTTGTCGATCATATCGTGATGTGGATTCGTTAAAAACCTGGTTTCTAGTGGTTGTTGTGCAAAGAGGGAATTGATGTGCTGAAATTTCGTTTTGAAGCCGTTTTGATAGGTGTCCAGTGTTTCTGTGATTGTGACTTCATTATTGGTCCGAATTGCGTGGGGTTTGTTTCATTGGAAAGTAGACACGATTTCCTTCACTTTAGGCACTGGTTTTGCTAAATTTGAGTCAGTATAATTGGAGAAAACATTTTTACAAAATGGGTAAGAGAATATGAAAAATTGCATGAAACCGTATGGGTATAGGTTCAATGTTCTGTTCATAACTCTTTCCACCGAACTCGGTTTCGGATGATTTTTGTCTCATTGTAAACCACACTCACGGGGCTTCAATTTAGACACGGATTTCGTTTCATTTGGTTGAGAATTCAAAGAGAAAACTGGGTTACAATTTAGCTAACAGAAGCTGTCGAACTTCTGTACCCTAAGAGGTATTTTGCAAAACTGTACTATTTAGGTACCTCAACAAATAAATAAAAATTATTTCTAGAAACTAGACATCTCAAGCTTTCCAGAGGATATTCGTTTGCAAAATTCCGACATCGATTGATATGCTAAATTAATTGTCGGAGTTCGTGCACAGTTGCTGAGAAATACTGCTCCTTAGCTGTTTAGTAAAATGGTCGAACGAATAGGACGTTGTGCTGGTTATTGTCGCTGCCCTTGTGTCTTGTGTGTTGGCGCGCCTAGTGCGTAAGTTCAGGCATTGTCTAGTGGTGCTGTGCACCAATTTGTGGTGTTGCGTGTGTCTGTCGTGCTGGTGTTGTCTGGTGGTGCTGTGCGCCAATTTCTGTGCTGTGTGTGTGTGTTTTGGTTGTGCGCGCTGTTTGGCGTGATGTGTACAGGTGATATGTGGCAGCTGTGATGCTGTAAACAGGTGAGAGTTACGAGGTAGCTGTGATGCTACGACACGTGGTATTTCTGTGTGATAATAATTTTGGTGGTATGGTATTTATTAATTAAATGCTCTGAGTATGTGTATCTATGCATGAATCATGAGTCGCATTGTCATATGCATCTTCGAGGTAGCTGTGATACTACAACATGTGATTATTTTGGTGGTATGCCCGTCGTGGCCTTTTACGAGATCGGTACCGCATGCATATGCCCAGAGGGGTTGCATTCGTTCATGAGTCCATTTATAACGAGTGTTGGTATCTATTTACTAATGGAGTTTGTGCCTTGTGCCGTGATATGATGCATTGAATTCTATGTGCTTGCTGTGAGTTACCTGCTACTTATTTACTGCTGTCATTGCTTATTATTTCTGTTAATGCTCACCCCTTCTGCTTGGAATGTTGCTCTTACGTGGCAACGCTGCAGGTAACTGCGAGTGAAGGTCTCCGGCTTTCCTATCTTCTGTCGGGTCGTGTCGTCGCTCTGAAATGTAACACCGGGGGGGGGCGTAAACGCTATTCATTTAGATTTCAATATGTATTTGAGACTTCGAGTTGTGGTTTAAGACCCCTTAAGGTGAAGACGTGTTTTGATGATTATTTTTCCGCTGCTATGAGATTTCAAAATTATCTGACGTTATTAATTGAGATCGTTTTTGAGAGTAAAGTGTAACGCCTTTTTCAATATGGCGAAGTTAAATTGCGAAGAACTCTGATTTTATTTGAAATAAATGAGGTTTAGAAAAGGGTGTTACATGATTGAACACATATATGAACTTGCTTACCCCCATCTAGACTACAGTCAAAAGGTAGTGGTTTTTTATTGTAATTGGTTTGATCCGCAGCTCGAGGAACACAATTGAATCCAAAGTCAAATACAGCGGACATTAAAATGACTGGTAGATATCGACTGTATGATCCGTTTGTAATTGCACAAAATGTGAGACAAGTCTATTATGTCCCTTATCCATCAACACGGACGGATAGGCGTGGTTGGTGGGTCGCAATTAAAACCAAACCAAGAGGTCGGATTGAGACAAATGATGAGACAATGGAAGATGTGCCATATCAGATAGATTAAATGTCGTCCAATGTAAATGAAGTGATCGAAGTTGAACCCTTAACTCGGTTATGTGATGAGCCAAACACTGGTGATGAAGTTGATGAAGAAGAAGATGCAGATGAAGATGCAACAGACCATGTTAGTGTATCAGGAGTTCACTCAGACGATGATGATGATTTCGAGGGAGAATGGGATGTCAATTAATTTCTTATAATTTGATCAATTTGTTATGTAATGTTATGTTATATATTAATTAGTTTGACTTAATTAATAAGATGTTGTTAATTTGCTTTTAGTTAATTTGATCAATGTACGGTACGTTTGTCTTTAAAATTATAAATTGTTTATTTCCATTTTTAATAATCTATAGATACAGTCATGTCGGGATCAGGATCTGACCCACCCATACCACCGACTGTTCCTGATAAAGGGAAGAGGATTTCTACAGCAGTACGCGGGTGACGACGTCGCATAGTTCGTGTAGTTGCTAGTGACAGATTTGCACCCCCACCTTCTTCCTTTATAGATGGCTCAGGACCATCGCAGGTGCATGAGTTCGTGGGAGTCGTAGATGCACAAAACGATCATGATAATGATGAGATCGAAGATGACCTTGCAAATGTAGAATATGAGGTCGAACGTCTGAATAATATTCCAGAGGAGGCACTAGAGTTAGAAAATGACGGTCGTATTGTATTGATCATTATTGGAAAAGCGTAAGAATAAATATTTATTAATGATATAATTAGTTGTTTTTCTAATAAATATATTAATATATATTTATTATAATGTATAGGTTTTATCCTTCGAAGGGTGCATCTACCTCAATAACAGATGTGATCAAGGAGAATTACAACAAACCTTGGTTGTCTTGGATGGAGAATAAAAAGGACAAAGATTTAAAAAAGATGATGTTTGATAGATTCAGAGTAAGTTGTTTTACTTTTTATAATTTTTTAGCAAGTTTATTTAATTGGTTAATTTATTTTTTATTAACAAGTTATTTATAATTTATTAGGAAAAAATGGCCTGGGAACCCGAGATAGAGAAAGAGGTTGAGAAAATCTTCCATAAAAGAGCTTCTCACCGTCTTTCTGAGTTACTTCGGGGTGCACGGGATCTTGATAAGAAGCCTCCTTTTATTGGAGAATCTGATTGGCACGTGCTGAAAGAGAAATGGAATACTCAAGAATTCAAAGAAAAATGTGAAAAAGCAAAGAAGAATCGTGCTTCAGAGAGAGGAAGCTGCATACACACATCTGGTTCTGTCAATGCTGCTCAAACTCATATTTAGTCTATGTGATAGTCAATTTCATGATCATATATTATAATTAGTATTATCATTATATTAATAAGCATGTATTTTATTAATAACTATGTAGGAGACAATGCATGGTCGTCCCATTGGGTTGCCTGAGTTGCACCGTCATCTTCATGTCCGAGAGAGTACAGGGGATTTTGTTGATGAATGGTCCAGGAGGGTTCATGTAACTACTCTTACAATTATTAGAGCCTATTAATTATATATTGATTTCTTTTTTTGTTATATTAATACTTATTCATTTGTTGATTTTTATTTTTTAGGAAAACTTCGAGGGTGAAATGGCCCAATATCGGGAGAGTCAGCAGAGCAGCGACAGTACTTGTGATCCCATCGAGGAACAACAACATGCTCTTGATGCTTGGAAGAAATCAGTTGGTCCACAAAGAAGTGGTCGTTTGGCAGGAACTGGTAGTATAGGCCCATCGATTTTTGAAAAAGCAAGAAGTATTATTCCAAGTTGGGTTCAATCATCATCTTCTGGTAGTACTGGCCGCTCTTTTATGCCTACTGCTGCGGACTTACAAAATGTTCAGCAACTGACGCATAAATTAAGTGAAGTGGAGAATATGTTGAGCGAGCAACAACGACTAAGTAACGAGCAGAGAGAGCATCATGAATGGGAGATGCAGGAGCAGCGACTGATAATGGAACAAATGCGCGAGCAGTCTAAGATAAATGAGGAGCGCTGGAAGCGTTTTTTCGATATGACTCAACCCCCGTTGCATCCACAATTCCAGTTGCAGCAACAGGGTTACAGCGGTGCTTTTCAGCCGTATGGTCTCTTCCCGCCTCCCTACCGGCAGTAGTCTCAGCAGCTTCCTTTCCCGCAGCAGCAGTCTCAACAACTTCCTTTCCAGCAGCAGCAGTCTCAACAGCTTCCTTTCCAACAACATCAGTCTCAGCAGCTTCCTTTCCAGCAGCAGCAGTCTCATCAGCTTCCTCTCCAGCAGCAGCCACAGCAGCCGCCACAACAACAACCACAGCAGCAGTCCTCACAGGCTCCTTTTCAGCAGCAGCCAAGGCAGTAGTTGTAACGCCCCAAAATAATTTAATTATTTATTTAATTAAGTTATTTAAGGCTTACAATATTTATTTAATTTAATTAAATAATTCAAGGTTTAATTATTTTATTTTATTTATTAGGAGGCGTTGTCACGAATTGAGTGGTGCGAGCAAGGGCCCGTGATCCACAATTAGGCCCGTGGCCCATTTCCTTGGCATAGGAGTCGACTCATTAGGGGTCTAGGGAGTTAGTTGCAATTCACTCAAGTGAGCAAAAGAAAGAAAAAAAAAGAAACGTAAGAGAGAGTGAGAAGAGAAGAGTTGCGAAAGGGAGAGGAGAAGAAGAAGAGAGGGCGAAGCACATAGAGAAGAGGAGGAGGCTCGTTGGTGGCTTGCATTCTTCCCTTGGAGCTTGGCTAGCAATTCGACTTCCATAAGGTTAGGGGGTCCTCTTTTTGTTCTTAATAATTATGCGAATTGTGAATTGCTTAGGGTTAGGGTTCTAGGTTAGTTCTATGAATGATTTGTGATGTTAATGATTGATTCATAATATTGTGATGCTTGATGATTGAATTGCTATGTTGGAAATCGCATGATTGATGTTGAATTGTTGCTAAATGCGAATTGTAGACCATATGTTTGAATATATGATTATTTGGTGATTATATGGTGAAATTGAGAATCATGGTGACACTTTAGTAATATATATGTAATTGGGCGTTTTGGTGAATTTAATTTGGTGAATGAAAGTGAAAAAAATTCTGTTTAGAAGCCCCTAGGCGCCTTGGGCGCCATATGCATGTTGCTGAAATTTTCTGTGTTGCGCCTTAGTCATGGGCGCCAGGCGCCCAGCAGTGTGCTGCGCCAGTTTTCCAAAATTCTGTTGCCCTGTGTTGCCATTCTGTGTCACTGTGTTGCTGTGCCTGTTGCCTGTGTTGCCATTCTGTGTCACTGTGTTGCTGTGCCTGTTGCCTGTGTTGCCATTCTGTGTTGCTGTGCCTGTTGCCTGTGTTGCCATTCTGTGTCCCTGTGCTGCCAGTTTTGGCACTTGTTGCTTGTGTCATGGGCGCCAAGGGCCCCAAAGTCCTGGTGATAGTTTTGTAAAAATTGTTTTCAGGTTTTTATACTCAGGTAAAATGGCTCATGAAAAATGATTTTGGGCAACAAAGGAGTTGAGTTGCGTATTTTCACTAGGTGCCTAGTGCATGGGCGCCAAAAATGATGTTCAGTTTTTGATAAAATTTTTATTGGGTTTTCATGTCCTGAGCATTTGGCTCGTGTAAAACCAGTTTCGAAGAAAAATAAATTTTGTTGCATGTTGGTCTTAGGCGCCTAGCGCCTGGGCGCCGTGTTGCTGTTGTTCCCTGGGCGCGCCTATGCGCGTTGTTGCCCCCTGGGCGCCAAGCGCCTATGCGCGTTGTTGCTTCCTGGGCGCCATGCGCCTGTGCGTGTTGCCTCCCCTGGGCGCCAAGCGCCCATGCGCCAAGCGCTGTGTTGCCCCTGGGCGCCCAGCGCCTGGGCGCCAGTTTCCAGGATGTCTAAACATTTTTCCTATTTTGTTTTTAATGTAACTTTTGACTCGGTTATCCAAATTTAACGGTTCAAAATGCGTTTCGAAGCTAATTTCAGTGTCTATCCAATAGTCTCAATTTTATGCAAAAATAAATTATTTTACTGGTGTTTCTGGGCTGATGGTGTTCAAGTGTTCAAATGGCTATTTTTACTCACTTTCCCTATGTCGTGTCAATATCCTAAGTTGGTCTATTTGAATTGGTGTTGGTGTGAGTGGTGGGCTGAATTGGTGAGTGTGATAAGGTGAGATTGGTGAGTAGAGGCTTCGGCCTAATTTTAATTTGGTGAGCTGATTAATGAACTACGGTGAGGTTATGAATTTAAAATGGTGAATTGATTGGATTTGGTGTGTTGTGATGCATTCCCATAGCATCTCATGAAACATGTGCATTATTGGTGAGCAGAGGCTACGGCCAAATTTTAATTGGTGAGCAGAGGCTTCGGCCTAGTTTTATTTGGTGAGCAGAGGCTACGGCCTATTTGTATTTGGTGACGGATCCGACATGCATGTACCCGTGGAGTTTGGGTTGCATTACATGCATAATCATATATTGAATAGTGCTGCTTGGAATTAGAATGCTGATGTGATTGTTTCCTTGTTGTGAATTGGTGTGCCTGGTTTCCTTTTTCCTATGCAGTGCTTAATTCCCATATGTTATTAATTATGAAAAGAGACTCACCCTACTGCTTTTATGTTGCTTCTTATGTCGGCAACGTGCATGTAATAGCGAGTGAAGGATTTCTTATGCCTTCGTCTGGTAGGAAGTGTCACGCTCTGATACGTAGCACCAGGGGGGGTGTCCTTATGTTTATGCATTATTTTCCTAAAACTGTTAGTTTTCATTGGTGATGTATTGGTTTTAATTCTTTGAACTTATTATTATTCCGCTGCTGATGGTGATTGGATTTAGTTGATGTGAACTAAACTTTTTCTCATGGTGTTATGTATCTTGATTTTTATGGATTAAGTGTAGCACTCACTTTAATTGTTTTCAAAAAAAAAAAAAGGGAGACTCTGATTTTATTAAAAAGTAAAGTTATTAGAAAAGGGGTGTTACATTAGTGGTATCAGAGCAGTTCGGTCTGTCCGGCCAAGTCGTCCTGTCATAGTGTCTTATGACAAATAGAATTGTTAGATTAGTTCTAAATTTCTGTTTGTGCTGCAGTGATAGTTTGAAATGGCTGGGAGGAACGACGCTGCTCTTGCTGCTGCTTTGCAGGCTATGGCTCAGGCTGTTGGGAACCAGTAGAATGGTGCTGAAAATGCTGGGACTCGCAGTTTGGTCACGTTCCAGAGAGAGAATCCACCTGTCTTTAAGGGCAAGTATAATCCAGATGGTGCTCTGGCATGGCTGAAAGAGATTGAAAGGATATTTCGGGTCATGGATTGTAATGATGCGCAGAAGGTCAGGTATGGTACCCATACGCTGGCAGAGGAAGCTGATGATTGGTGGATGGAGGTGAGGCAGAGGTTAGAGACTGCTAATGAAGAGATAACTTGGGCTGTTTTCCGTAGAGAGTTCTTGCGGAAGTATTTTCCTGAAGATGTGAGAGGTAAGAAAGAAATAGAGTTCCTTGAGCTGAAGCAGGGAAGCATGTCAGTGACAGAGTATGCTGCCAAGTTCACTGAATTGGCTAAGTTTTATCCCCATTATGCTGATGCTGATTCTGAGTTCTCAAAGTGTATTAAGTTTGAGAATGGGCTGAGGGCTGATATCAAGAAAGCTGTAGGGTACCAGAAGATTCGGGTATTCGCTGATTTGATCGACAGTTGCAGGATATATGAGGATGATAGTAATGCTCACTCCAGGGTCATGAGGGATCAGAGGGGTAAATTTCAGAACCGGGGTAAACCGTATGAGGCTCCAGCTGGTAAGGGTAAGCAGAGGTATGCTGATAATAAGAAAACAAGTGGGGGAGATGCCCCTGCGAAGGTTGTGTGCTACAGGTGTGGCAAGCCGGGTCACAAAAGTTTTGACTGCTCGGATAATAAATGTTTCAAGTGCGGTAAGGAAGGTCACGTGGCTGCGAAATGTGAGAAAAAGGATGTGGTGTGCTACAATTGCGGGGAATCAGGTCATATTAGTACTAAGTGTACTAAGCCGAAGAAAGAGAAGTCCCATGGAAAAGTGTTTGCTCTCGCAGGGTCAGAGGATACTAATGAGATTCGAGGTACATGTTTTATTAATGGTATTCCCTTGATTGCTATTATTGATACTGGTGCTACGCATTCATTTATTGCTGCTTTATGTGCTGAGAAATTGGACCTTGCTTTATCTTCTATGATGAGGGAGATGGTTATTGACACTCCAGCTAAGGGTTCAGTAACTACCTCTCTTGTGTGTGCTAAGTGCCCTCTGTCAATCTTCGGCAGAGATTTTCTTGTTGATCTTATTTGTTTGCCGTTGGGAGGGTTGGATGTCATTCTTGGTATGGACTGGTTAGTATATAACCATGTGCATATTAATTGTTCCCGAAGATCTGTGAGTTTCCTTCCTCCCGAGGAAGAAGAATCTGTTTTGTTGCCTGCTGGTCATTTGCATAAGGTAATGAAAGAAGGAGTTCATCTGTTTGCTTTGATGGCGTCATTGTCTGCTGAGAATCAGGCAATCATCGAAAGGGTTCAAGTAGTGTGTGAGTTTCCTGAAGTGTTCCCGGATGAAATTCCAAGTGTTCCGCCAGAGAGGGAGGTCGGGTTTGCCATTGATCTTATACCTGGTACTAGGCCTGTGTCTATGGCACCGTACCGAATGTCAGCCTCAGAGTTGTCTGAATTGAAAAAGCAATTAGAAGATCTGCTTGAGAAGAAATTTGTAAGGCCAAGTGTGTCACCGTGGGGTGCTCCGGTATTGTTAGTGAAAAAGAAGGACGGGAGTATGAGACTTTGTGTCGATTATAGGCAATTGAACAAAGTGACAATAAAGAACAGGTATCCGCTTCCCAGAATTGATGATCTGATGGACCAGTTGGTTGGTGCTAAGGTGTTTAGTAAAATCGATTTGAGGTCGGGTTATCACCAGATCAAGGTAAAGGATGAAGACATTCAGAAGACCGCTTTCAGAACGAGATATGGGCACTATGAGTATTCGGTGATGCCGTTTGGTGTTACCAACGCGCCGGGTGTGTTTATGGAGTACATGAATCGTACTTTCCATAGTTACTTGGATCGGTTTGTAGTTGTGTTTATTGACGACATTCTGGTGTATTCTAAAACAGAAGAGGAGCACGCAGAACATTTGAGGTTAGTGCTAGAAGTGTTGAAAGAAAAGAAATTGTATGCAAAATTGTCTAAGTGTGAGTTCTGGCTGAATGAAGTAGGTTTCCTTGGTCATATTATCTCTGGTAATGGTATAGCTGTGGACCCAGCCAAGGTTGATGCTGTGTCTCAATGGGAGAGCCCGAAGTCAGTTACAGAGATTAGAAGCTTCTTGGGGTTAGCTGGTTATTACAGGAGATTTATTGAAGGTTTCTCGAAATTGGCACTTCCGTTGACTCAATTGACATGTAAGGGAAAAGCTTTTGTGTGGGATGCACGCTGTGAGGAGAACTTCAATGAGTTGAAGAAGAGGTTGACCACATCGCCCGTTTTGACTTTGCCTGTTCCTGATCGACCGTTTGTAGTATATTGCGATGCTTCCAAGATGAGTTTGGGAGGTGTATTGATGCAAGAGGGTAAGGTAGTAGCTTATGCGTCCAGACAGTTGAGGACCCATGAGAAGAACTACCCTACTCATGATTTGGAGCTAGCTGCAATTGTGTTTGTGCTGAAAATTTGGAGGCACTATCTGTATCGTACCAGATTTGAAGTGTTTAGTGACCATAAGAGTTTGAAATACTTGTTTGATCAGAAGGAGCTAAATATGAGACAGAGACGTTGGTTAGAATTGCTGAAGGATTATGATTTCGGCTTGAACTATCACCCCGGCAAAGCTAATGTCGTGGCTGATGCTTTAAGTCGGAAGAGTTTGCATATGTCGGCTTTGATGGTGAAAGAGTTAGAGTTGATTGAGCAGTTTCGGGACATGAGTCTGGTTTGTGAAGTGACACCGCAGAGTGTCAGATTGGGGATGTTGAAGATTGGCAATGAATTTTTGGTCAGTGTCCGAGAAGCCCAAAAGTCAGATGTAAAGTTGGTAGACCTGTTAGTTGTGAATGATCAAGGTGTGGATAGAGATTTCAAGTTAGATTCCCAAGGTGTATTGAGATTCAGAGATAGGATCTGCATTCCTGACGATGCTGAGATGAAGAGAATGATTCTTGAGGAGAGCCATAGGAGCAAGTTGAGTATTCATCCAGGGGCTACGAAAATGTACCAAGATTTGAAGAAAATGTTCTGGTGGCCTGGTATGAAGAAGGATGTGGCTCAGTTTGTGTATTCTTGTCTGACTTGTCAGAAGTCTAAGATTGAGCATCAGAAGCCTGCGGGGTTGATGCAACCATTGGAGATTCCGGAATGGAAATGGGATAGCATTTCCATGGATTTTGTAACTGGGTTGCCAAATACAGTGAGAGGGTTTGATGCTATATGGGTGGTTGTAGACAGGTTGTCTAAGTCTGCTCATTTCTTACCAATTAATATGACTTATCCAGTTCCAAAGTTGGCAGAAATCTACATCAAGACTATTGTGAAGTTGCATGGCGTTCCGCTTAGTATTGTATCTGATAGAGATCCGAGATTCACATCTGAATTTTGGAAAAGTTTGCAAGAAGCTTTGGGTTCTAAGTTGAGGTTGAGCTCCGCTTATCATCCGCAGACAGATGGTCAGACGGAGAGGACTATTCAGTCGTTAGAGGACTTGTTGAGGGCATGTGTTCTTGAGCAGGGAGGTTCATGGGATTCTCATCTTTCGTTGATAGAGTTCACCTATAACAACAGTTTTCACTCTAGTATTGGTATGGCACCGTTTGAGGCGTTGTATGGCAGGAGATGTAGAACTCTGTTGTGTTGGTATGAATCTGGGGAGAGTGCAGTGTTGGGGCCTGAAATTGTGCGAGAAACAACTGAGAAGGTAAAATTGATCCGTGAGAAGATGAAAGCGTCGCAGAGTCGACAAAAGAGCTATCATGATAAGAGAAGGAAGGATTTAGAGTTTCAGGCCGGTGATCATGTGTTCCTGAGAGTCACTCCGGTGACTGGTGTTGGGCGTGCCTTGAAATCAAAGAAGTTAACTCCCCGTTTCATTGGTCCGTATCAGATTACGGAGAGGGTGGGAAGTGTTGCCTATAGGGTGGCTTTGCCGCCTAATCTTTCGAACTTGCATGACGTGTTTCACGTGTCACAACTTCGAAAGTATGTTCCGGACCCGTCTCATGTGATTCAGATGGACGAAGTAGAGGTACGGGATAATCTCACGGTTGAGACTATGCCTGTGCGGATTGAAGATAGAGAAGTGAAGATTCTGAGAGGGAAAGAAATTCCTTTGGTGAAGGTGGTGTGGTTAGGAGCTGCTGGTGAGAGTGTGACTTGGGAGCTGGAGAGTAAGATGCGGGAAGCATATCCGGAGTTGTTTGATTCAGGTAATTTCGAGGACGAAATATTCTAAGTGGGGGAGAGTTGTAACGCCCCAAAATAATTTAATTATTTATTTAATTAAGTTATTTAAGGCTTACAATATTTATTTAATTTAATTAAATAATTCAAGGTTTAATTATTTTATTTTATTTATTAGGAGGCGTTGTCACGAATTGAGTGGTGCGAGCAAGGGCCCGTGATCCACAATTAGGCCCGTGGCCCATTTCCTTGGCATAGGAGTCGACTCATTAGGGGTCTAGGGAGTTAGTTGCAATTCACTCAAGTGAGCAAAAGAAAGAAAAAAAAAGAAACGTAAGAGAGAGTGAGAAGAGAAGAGTTGCGAAAGGGAGAGGAGAAGAAGAAGAGAGGGCGAAGCACATAGAGAAGAGGAGGAGGCTCGTTGGTGGCTTGCATTCTTCCCTTGGAGCTTGGCTAGCAATTCGACTTCCATAAGGTTAGGGGGTCCTCTTTTTGTTCTTAATAATTATGCGAATTGTGAATTGCTTAGGGTTAGGGTTCTAGGTTGGTTCTATGAATGATTTGTGATGTTAATGATTGATTCATAATATTGTGATGCTTGATGATTGAATTGCTATGTTGGAAATCGCATGATTGATGTTGAATTGTTGCTAAATGCGAATTGTAGACCATATGTTTGAATATATGATTATTTGGTGATTATATGGTGAAATTGAGAATCATGGTGACACTTTAGTAATATATATGTAATTGGGCGTTTTGGTGAATTTAATTTGGTGAATGAAAGTGAAAAAAATTCTGTTTAGAAGCCCCTAGGCGCCTTGGGCGCCATATGCATGTTGCTGAA
The DNA here is from genome assembly GCA_039519185.1 of Astragalus membranaceus. Classification (NCBI taxonomy): domain Eukaryota; kingdom Viridiplantae; phylum Streptophyta; class Magnoliopsida; order Fabales; family Fabaceae; genus Astragalus; species Astragalus membranaceus. The sequence goes on along the minus strand of CM076854.1, from coordinate 51,263,703 downwards.
ATTTTCTGTGTTGCGCCTTAGTCATGGGCGCCAGGCGCCCAGCAGTGTGCTGCGCCAGTTTTCCAAAATTCTGTTGCCCTGTGTTGCCATTCTGTGTCACTGTGTTGCTGTGCCTGTTGCCTGTGTTGCCATTCTGTGTCACTGTGTTGCTGTGCCTGTTGCCTGTGTTGCCATTCTGTGTTGCTGTGCCTGTTGCCTATGTTGCCATTCTGTGTCCCTGTGCTGCCAGTTTTGGCACTTGTTGCTTGTGTCATGGGCGCCAAGGGCCCCAAAGTCCTGGTGATAGTTTTGTAAAAATTGTTTTCAGGTTTTTATACTCAGGTAAAATGGCTCATGAAAAATGATTTTGGGCAACAAAGGAGTTGAGTTGCGTATTTTCACTAGGTGCCTAGTGCATGGGCGCCAAAAATGATGTTCAGTTTTTGATAAAATTTTTATTGGGTTTTCATGTCCTGGGCATTTGGCTCGTGTAAAATCAGTTTCGAAGAAAAATAAATTTTGTTGCATGTTGGTCTTAGGCGCCTAGCGCCTGGGCGCCGTGTTGCTGTTGTTCCCTGGGCGCGCCTATGCGCGTTGTTGCCCCCTGGGCGCCAAGCGCCTATGCGCGTTGTTGCTTCCTGGGCGCCATGCGCCTGTGCGTGTTGCCTCCCCTGGGCGCCAAGCGCCCATGCGCCAAGCGCTGTGTTGCCCCTGGGCGCCCAGCGCCTGGGCGCCAGTTTCCAGGATGTCTAAACATTTTTCCTATTTTGTTTTTAATGTAACTTTTGACTCGGTTATCCAAATTTAACGGTTCAAAATGCGTTTCGAAGCTAATTTCAGTGTCTATCCAATAGTCTCAATTTTATGCAAAAATAAATTATTTTACTGGTGTTTCTGGGCTGATGGTGTTCAAGTGTTCAAATGGCTATTTTTACTCACTTTCCCTATGTCGTGTCAATATCCTAAGTTGGTCTATTTGAATTGGTGTTGGTGTGAGTGGTGGGCTGAATTGGTGAGTGTGATAAGGTGAGATTGGTGAGCAGAGGCTTCGGCCTAATTTTAATTTGGTGAGCTGATTAATGAACTACGGTGAGGTTATGAATTTAAAATGGTGAATTGATTGGATTTGGTGTGTTGTGATGCATTCCCATAGCATCTCATGAAACATGTGCATTATTGGTGAGCAGAGGCTACGGCCTAATTTTAATTGGTGAGCAGAGGCTTCGGCCTAGTTTTATTTGGTGAGCAGAGGCTACGGCCTATCTGTATTTGGTGACGGATCCGACATGCATGTACCCGTGGAGTTTGGGTTGCATTACATGCATAATCATATATTGAATAGTGCTGCTTGGAATTAGAATGCTGATGTGATTGTTTCCTTGTTGTGAATTGGTGTGCCTGGTTTCCTTTTTCCTATGCAGTGCTTAATTCCCATATGTTATTAATTATGAAAAGAGACTCACCCTACTGCTTTTATGTTGCTTCTTATGTCGGCAACGTGCAGGTAATAGCGAGTGAAGGATTTCTTATGCCTTCGTCTGGTAGGAAGTGTCACGCTCTGATACGTAGCACCAGGGGGGGTGTCCTTATGTTTATGCATTATTTTCCTAAAACTGTTAGTTTTCATTGGTGATGTATTGGTTTTAATTCTTTGAACTTATTATTATTCCGCTGCTGATGGTGATTGGATTTAGTTGATGTGAACTAAACTTTTTCTCATGGTGTTATGTATCTTGATTTTTATGGATTAAGTGTAGCACTCACTTTAATTGTTTTCAAAAAAAAAAAAAGGGAGACTCTGATTTTATTAAAAAGTAAAGTTATTAGAAAAGGGGTGTTACAGTAGTCCCCGCAGCCTCCTTTCCAAACGCAACCACAGCAGCAATCCCAACAGCAGCCTCTACTAGACACGAATATTGATCTCAATGACAATGAGTTTAATAATATTTGCTTCACAGACCAGACCAGAGGAGGCTACTATGATCATGACGCACAGTAGATTTAAATTTGTACTTTAATTTGTACTTTGTCGGATTTCTACGATTATCGCTTTAATTTGTACTTTGTCGGATTTGTATAACGCTTTAAATTATCTGAACTATTCTCGTTAGCTAATATAATTATAATTTGTATTATTGCCTTTTATTTAATTATTTAAATATTTAATTTACAGTGTTTTTAAAAAAAACATTTTTTGGTTTTGAAATATTTATTTTTTTCAGTATTTATTTAATATTATTGTTTAAATATTTATTTAATATTTTTTGGTTTTAAATATTTATTTAATATTAAAATTTGCAGTGTTTTTAAAAAAATTTCAGAAACGTTTCCGGCGGTTTTGGGTATTACCGGCGGTTCTGTTAATAAAAAACTAATATTATTTCCGGCGGAATATCTTAGTTACCGGCGGTTTTTTAAAAAATTCGAATAAAAGTTACCGGCGGTTTTGGCGTTTTACCGGCGGTTTTGAACAAAAAATAAAAAAATATCAAAATCTGTTTCCGGCGGTTTTGGCGTTTTACCGGCGGTTTTGAATAAAAAATAATAAAATATTGAAATCTGTTTTCGGCGGTTTTTGGCGTGTTCCGGCGGTTTTTCCGTCGGTAATTTCCGGCTGAATTTCCGCCGGAAAATATTACCTACGGGTGTTTTTCCGACGGATTTCCGACGGATTTTTTCCGTCAGTAATGTGACATTACCTACGGATTTTGTCCGTTTCCGGCGGAAAATATCCGTCGGTAAATCATGTTATTCTTGTAGTGGTACATGTGTGGAGAATATGTACTGGGTGGTCGGGGTGGGACTGGACATGTACAAGGGACGATGATAAGATGCAAAGATGTGCACACTAACTGACTCAAACAAGAGTAAATGCACATGGCATACAAGTTCACCATACGAATGCTTCATAGAGAGTTAAAATTAGTTAGGCACATGATAGAAGAAATTTTTGATAACACATTAGTTAACAAAATGGACCAATTTGATCATTTATCTTGGGATGGATGAGATGCATCGCTTTGGTGGCAAAATGGACCAATTAGTCAACCTTGTTTTGTAAGGCTAAACTTTTTCAAAGAAAAATAATCAATTAGAGTGTGTATCGCAAGAACGTCTCATCTGTCATCACAATTTTTTTAAGTTATGCTCATGGTTTTTTTTAAAAAAATGTAATGCATGAATGAACAAACTATAATGTATAGGCATGATGAAAATGCATGAAATGCATGAAGGAATGATCACTTGAAAAGACTAACTATGCTAAATGACTTTTTGTTCTTGTTTTTGTTTTTTTATGGGCAATGACACATGTAGATGATACATAGTATCATTTACGTGTTAAAATGAATGCTAACTTATTTATATTTTTGGATGATGAATGATGCAAGAATAATGAAATGACTTTCTTTTATTTTTATTTTTATTTAGAACTGATGCATTTGAACTAGGATGGCAATATGAGTGAAATGATGTATGAATGTTATGTTTTTTTTTTAAATGTAATTCATAATAATGACGTTGCAAATGATGTGATGAACACACTATGTGATCATGATTTTTGTGAATGATTATGAATGAACGGTGGTGCATGATAAATGAGATGCTTATATTATATGGCTTAATTAAACATTGTTTTTTTTATATGCGAGGAATAAAATGCATGATACTCACAATGATTTTTTAATGCATGGAAAGAAAAGAATGCATGATGCTTGACATGATTTTGAATATTTTTGTTTGTTTTTTGGAGAAAGGAAACCAGACGCATGAGTGTTGAGGAACCGACTTGACTTTTTGCTCATGAATGAATGAATGTGCGTGAAATGCGAATGTATGATTTTATTCATCGCGTCGGGGAATTGTAAGCTTTTAAGTGAAAGAATAAAGTATGATTCTGGTGGTCTGACTTGCATGTTTTTTTTGTTTTCCTTATACTTTCACCCACCTCTCTTAAAAAAGGTCTTATAATTCTCCGACGGTCATTGAGATGCATGCAACATGAGTTTATTTATATATTTCTTTTTTTTTTATGATATGCGGAGAAGAAGGAAAATAAGAATGCATGAGACATGCTTGCAAGAATAAAATAGGTTTTTTTTTTGGGTTTTTTTTTATGGAAATGAGAAAAATGTATTAGTGTTTGTTTGAGTGCAGGGGTATGAAGCTCATTTGTGTCCTACAAGGATTCCTAAGAGAATAGGTCTAAGGCCTTTCTATTGAGTGGACCTTTCAAATGGTAGCTCTAAAGGGTCCTAAATAAGGTTCCTAGAGCCAACGACCCCAGTTAAGAACACTGATCCCAACAATAGGCAAGCTATTAGGAGTGACAGCATTCTCAAAAGAGACCAAACTCTAGGTGAGACTTTTGTGACCACCCAACAGGACGCACATACAGTAGGCCATCACTACGCAGTCTCGTTCTAACTTAGGCTATGCTCCAGTCCGGTTATAGGACTATTCTCACGTGTGTGCAGAAGTGTGATAGTGGAGTGTGTGTAGGAGCAAAATGTCAAGTGTACCCCCAAGCTGCAAAGCAAACAACACATATGCAAAAGATATATAGTCTTCTATCCTAAGGTTCACATATCATATAAAATATAACATGCAACAAGAATAAAAGATGAAAGGGAAATAAATACCGAAAAAGTTAAAGGTTTGGCACAACTAACCAGGTTAGGTTTGACTCTCAAAAATGTCCCCAGTGAAGTCTCCAGCTATAGCGACCGAAAAATCCGGAGGATCTCTCGCATTCAATGAAGTCGCCATCAATGTTTAATTATAAAGAAAAACACTGAAAAATCCCTTTGAAAAAGAAAATGGTCTTGAAAACCAAATTTTGGGTTCGGGAGTCGATTATGCGCGGGGAAGGTATTAGCACCCCACAGCATCCTTTCGAAAAAGGTTACCTCTAATTAATTGTGCAAAACTATATTAACTTTGAAAATATTTATTACCCTTTTATAAAAAAATGAGTGAAAAGACTTGATGAAAAATATTTGTTTTTGCATTTTTATTGAAAACTACGAAAGAAAATTTGAGAAAAGACTTAAAACGATTTTTTATTATTGCACTTAATAGATGTGGGCCCCCATCTGCTCCTACGTATCTCGGGGTAGAGAATAAAATGCTATGTAGTTCTTGGGTACAAAAAGTTTGGTTTGTTTGTGTTTTTTAATTTAGGGATTTTAGGGCTTGTGATCCGTACGGCCCATTTTTCCTAAAACGATGACTAACCCGGTCGTACGGCTGACTTAATCCCCTATTTTGAAAATAAGATTTTTATTTTTGGAGGAAAATGATTATTTTGTTTTTCTGTTTTGAATATGAACGAAAAGTTAACAAAGAAGAAAAAATGAGAACTGCAACTAGTGAAAAAGAATTATCAATAATATTTAAAAATAAACTAATTAAAAGAAAAATAAATTAAAAAATCGAGGGGAGAGAGAGAGCGAGAACTTCGCTGGGACAGAGAGAGAATGTGTTCAGTGTTCTTGTTGAATCACTGTGGTCTTTTTTTCACCGTGGACAGGGCCTCCTTTTATAGGTGAAGGGTTAGGTGAAGAGACTTGCTGGACAAGTTAACTTGCTGGGCAAGTCGACTTACTAGGCAAGCAGCTTGTTGGGCTGAAGGTTAATGCTACTAACACTCCCTTTTAATTATTTTCGTTCTTCACTATTTTTTTTATTTTTATGTAATTTTATTTTTGTTTTGGTGATAATGTAAATAAAAGACTGATTTTTTAAATTAGAGTAAATGTTATTTTAAAAAGACAAATCTAGAAAAAGGACAAGCTGGGCCAAGGCCCAAACGAGAAAATCTAACATATGCCCAATAAAGTGAATTACTAAGTACAGACCCAATAAAACGAACTAGCGTCTAAACGAGCCCAAAAACTAACTTGCGGTAATAGGACCCTAGACTTACGACACATAAAACTCGATGATAAAAATGACTATAGTAAAAAGAGAGCGGACAAAATTGGGGTATAACAACTGCCCCTCTTTATTAATATTTTACTAGAAAATTTGAATGATTTCCAGAATTTTCAAAGTAAAATAGAAATAAAGATAAAAGGACAGTAATTTTGTCCTAAAACCCGGAAAAAGGGGATCACCGGGGATCTGAAGGTCTAGTTCAAAATCAATGCTTGGTGCATTGACTTGAGTTCAACTGAAGGACCGATGGGGTCTGAAGGGCATGCCTAGGCCTGATGGACCAAGATGGTCTGATGGAGCGCAAACTAGCAACGGTACTAGTAAAACGGTCTGCTTGGGGGTGGCCTTTTTCAAGCCGCCATGGGGGTCAAGATCAGGTTGTTGACCTGATTGGCTCACCTCAAAGGACGTCCACTATGTCTTAGGCTGACGCAGCTAGTCTGAAGGACCTGGGGTCGGATGATCCGTCGCGCTCAGTGTCGACGTAGTGATCTGAAGGTAGAGTTCGAAGCTGTTGCTTTGACATGCTAATTCGAACTGAACTGAAGGACCTAGGGTCGAATGATCCGCCGGTTGCTCGATAACGCGACGTGCGATCTGGATTGATGGGCCAATTGTTGGTCTGAAGGAGCGCTGGGGCTTTAAAGGACCGCTGGGGGTCTGAAGGATCAGCTTGGTAATCCGAATTGCGATATGGGATTGGCGCTTGGAGCGCCGATTTCGAGGGACAGGATATAGGGATCGACACTTGGCGTGTTTACCCGAACATACCTAATGAATGCATTTACTTGAGAAGGGAAAAGGTATCTATATTTGGCATGTCTAATAATGCAATGAATGGTGTATGCGTGCATGTGTTGTATGCGCGTGCAATGATGGATGTTTGTTGGGGTAGCAAATGAGGTGTAGCGGATAATGGGTGTTGAAGTTGATGGAATAATGAAGTTGATAAACTGTGTATGCGTATGCAGATAAGATGTGATTGTATTGCTTAGATGCACGTATTGTGATGAAACGCATGGTTGCATGATGAAATAATTTTGGTGGGGGTAATGAATGCAATGTGGATGATTTTTTTCTCTTTTGGCCTTTTTTTTAATGAATGAATGAATGAACGAATGAATGGATGAATGAATGTGCACACGTAATGCTTAGATGCAAGAGTTGTGGTAGACGCATGACTTGATGTCGAAATACAATGTATGGTGCAATGATTTATGATATGGTATATTAGTAATGCACACAGATGTGTTCTTAAATTTTGAGATGAGAAATGAGACTTTCAATGCAAGAAGTAGAGAGATGAGTATTTTGGAGTCATCATTTATTGGAAAAATTAGATTGATCCGAACTCAAACTTTGGCAATCTCAAGATTGTTATTTATAGACACTAGTGTGAAAAAGTATACTTTTTGGTCGTATTTGCAAACTCGTTCATATTGCTCTTCCATTTGACTATGATGCCCCATGATGGCTGAATTTCAGGTCCACAAAGTTAACTGAGTGGCTTTTCAGTATCACATTATTAGCTTGTGTTCACTCTCTTTGAAGTATTGTTTAGTAAACATGCAGAGTAGTGCAAATATAGATGAATGAGTTAGTTGACTCGGGGTTCTAGAGATTTAGGGTACGGACAAATGAAGGGACACATTTTTTTTTGCCAAAGTCATGAAAGGTAGGTTCTCCGCAACTCAAGAAATGTGGGACTGCCCCAATTTAGCGTTGATGACGGTGAGTGCATAACTTGCCCATGTCTAGTGGTGAAAACAGCTAGGGGTGTAGAAGATGATGAATTGGGAATGCCTTGGCTTTGAAATGAGAGGTGGGAAGCAAGAGATTTTGTCTCAACTGTTGCGTTTGGTGTTGCCCCAATTATGACAATTGGTTGCCCTGACTAGAGTTTGTGAAAGGCTGTATTTAGGATAGTGGGTTGAGAAATTGCCCTGGTGTGGTTTTATGGATGTGAATAAGGGAATGAAATGGGTGGAAGGTGGATTTCCGAAAATTTTAGGTGGAGTGAAGAATGACGGGATTGCCCCACTTTGGAATGGCATTTAAAATGGTTTCTTTTAGTGAGACTGTGAGAGGTGACAGAGTTAAGGTTATGGGTTTTTGGAGTTGGTCGTATGGCTATATGGATTGTGTGTGGTATATGAATGGGATGGACAATGGCTAAATCTCCAAGTTCAAGTGGTATGGATGATAAAAGGAATGTCCCTCTTTGGGATCTAGGTGGTGATCCTAGTATAAACTTTTGGTTCTCTTTTTAGGTGAATCCCAAAGAATGTGACAGTCTTGAGTTTTTTTTTTTATATGATGAAAACTTCACTTGGTGATCACTAAACATTGTCTTTATATCAATGCAACTTGAATGAACCTTGGAGTGCAAGCCTTTTGATTTTTTTTTAACTTTCTTTTTTTTTGATTTGTTTTTTGAGCAAACATATTGTGAATAAATAAACTTATTTGTCCTAAAATTAAAATTTTGAGAAAACAAAAGCAATCAATCATTGATGGGAATGGACTTTATAGAGTTGTAATGTGGCCGATGGTTAGGGGTTCATAAAAGAAAAGATAATTAGGCCAAATGAAGTGTTCGAGGGTTTATGAGAGGAGGGATAAAGGCCCAATGAAGTGTTTGAGGGTTTATTCAGACAATGATATCTTATGTGTTTGATGGTATGATGTATCAGCTTACCATTTTTCTGATTTTTTCTCTCTTTTTTTTATATTATTTTGGTTTTTTTTCTTTTCGTGAGTTTCACTTCTCTTGTGTGATTTTCACTTTCTTTCCTTTTGAGTTGAGTAAGCTGATAAAAATGAAACACCATTTTTGATATGGAATGGATCCTTGTCTAGGGTGATTAAAAGATTTTAGATGGGTCCTTGTCTAGGGTGATTAAAAGATTTTTGATTTTTTTGGCTCAAAGTGGGTAGCAAAGGGTGTTACTATTATTATTATTTTTTAGGATATGGAGAGATGGCCAAACTTCATTTCAAATCATGACTGCTTACTTTCTCAAAACTTAACTTTAGGACAAAAATTTATTTATTTTTGTATATTTGCTCTTTCTCTTCATTTCTTTTTACGCCCTAATTTTTTCTTAGGTTGCTCTTGCGAGTTTTCAACCTAACGGGCCCTTTTTATGTTTTTTTGTTGCAAAAGACTCGCACTTGCACCGAGTGAATATAATGTTGACAAGGTGTTTAAGTGGTCATTAACTTGCCCCAGTTTGGAGGAACCAAAGTGTTGGTTTATGAAATTTCATCATTGAGAACAAACCAAATAGTCAACTAGGTACTTGTGTGGAGAATATGTACTGGGTGGCCGGGGTGGGACTGGACATGTACAAGGGACGATGATAAGATGCAAAGATGTGGACACTAACTGACTCAAACAAAAGTAAATGCACTGAAAACAATGAAAAATCCCTTTGAAAAAGAAAACGGTCTGGAAAACCAAATTTTGGGTTCGGGAGTCGATTATGCGCGGGGAAGGTATTAGCACCCCACAGCATCCTTTCGAAAAAGGTTACCTCTATTTAATTGTGCAAAACTATATTAACTTTGAAAATATTTATTTCCCTTTTATAAAAAAAATGAGTGAAAAGACTTGAGGAAAAATTTTTGTTTTTGCATTTTTATTGAGAACTACAAAAGAAAATTTGAGAAAAGACTTAAATTTTTTTTTTATTTCACTTGACAGATTTCGGCCCCCATCTGCTCCTACGTATCTTGGGGTAGAGAATCAAAGGCTACGTAGTTCTTGGGTAGAAAAAGTTTGGTTTGTTTATGTTTTTTAATTTAGGTATTTTAGGACTTGTGATCCGTACGGTTCATTTATCCTAAAACGATGACTAACCCAGTCGTACGACCGACTTAATCCCCTGTTTTTGAAAATAAGATTTTTGATTTTTTTGGGAGAAAACGATTTGTGTAGGGAGTGATTTTATTTGAGTAGGTATTTTAAGACTCTTGAGCCGTACGGCCCATTTGTCCTAAAACGATGACTAACCCGGCCGTACGGCTGACTTAATCCCCTATTTTGAAAATAAGATTTTTATTTTTGGAGAAAAATTATTATTTTGTTTTTCTGCTTTGAATATGAACGAAAAGTTAACAAAGAAGAAAAAAATGAAAAGTGCAACTTGTGAAAAATAATTATCAATAATATTTAAAAATAAACTAATTAAAAGAAAAATAAAATAAAAAAGGGAGGGGGGGGGAGAGAGAGAGCGAGAATTTCGCTGAGAGAGAGAGAGAGAATGTGTTCAGTGTTCTTGTTGAATCACTGTGGTCTTTTTTTCACCGTGGACAGGGCCTCCTTTTATAGGTGAAGGGTTAGGTGAAGAGACTTGCTGGACAAGTTAACTTGCTGGGCAAGTCGACTTGCTAGGCATGCAGCTTGTTGGGCTGAAGGTTAATGCTACTGACACCCCCTTTTTATTATTTTCGTTCTTCTCTATAATTTTTATTTTTATGTAATTTTAATTTTGTTTTGGTGATAATGTAAATAAAAGACTCCTTTTTTAAATTAGGGAAAATGTTATTTTAAAAATACAAATCTAGAAAAAGGACAAGCTGCGCCAAGGCCCAAACGAGAAAATCTAACATAGGCCCAATAAAGTGAATTACTAAGTACAGACCCAATAAAACGAACTAGCGTCTAAGCGAGCCCAAAAACTAACTTGCGGTAATAGGACCCGGGACTTACGACACACAAAACTAGATGATAAAAATGACTATAGTAAAAAGAAAGCGGACAAAATTGGGGTATAACACTATCTTTCAAGTTTCAAGTTTGAAGTTGCATTTTAATTCTTCTTCCTATTTGCTACCGTACGTCACACATTACTTCGTTAACTTTTTCCTTTTAAATTGAAGCGATTTCTCTTTTGGTACTACGGGAATTTGTATGTCTATTAATAATGTAACATGCCGGTTGACGGTTGTGAAATTGACTTGCTCATCCTCCTCCCTACCACCGCCGAAAAACAAAATTATCAGATTTTTTCTTTCTACTATGGATCCTAAGATTTGAAAGTATGAATCTGGATATAAGAAACGTAAGAAAAAGAAAAAACTTAAAGAGTCAATCTCAAGGAGGGGCCCATTTTTAAGATTTGAACAGGGTCTCCAAATTGTTTGGGACGACCCTGGCCGTTCGATTCATGTTTGTTATAGAGATGTTAGCTAATTCTAACTTAGTCTGTCAACTTTTTACACATTTTTTACACATCTTGCTTTTAGGGTCTTTTTCTGTAGTTAAAGTTTTTGGTGCTATCATTTAAATGTTTAGAGAATTGGTTTTTAAAATAAAGGCCTATTTTTCAACATTTTTGTTTCTTTTTTATGGCTTCTGTTTTTCAGGCATTTGGGTTGCTATAATTGTGTAGCCTTCTTTTTTGGGGCATACTAAAGAAAGTTCAGTGTTGAGCACAAAATATCGAATTTAGAAAGTATCAATCGAAAATGCTTTTACAAAAGAAAAAAAAGTAGTCTATTTGAGGCTCAATGTAATAGCAGTCACATTTGTATCTTTGAAGTGGAAACAATTATGTAGTAAGTGATGATATGTATTTTGTAATTTATTCAGCTTTCATCAATTGAAGCCGTTGCAAAGGCACTATAGGGTGATCATGATCAAAGGCCACCACTAATTCATGTTTTTGTCATATGCCCAACACAAGAGTTTGCATGTCAAGCTTCCGTGTTCAAGTTGTGATGGGAGGAACAAGACTTGCTTTAGAGCAGAAATAAAATAATTCCGAGTGGAAATGGCGAATACTAAGCAAGCTTGTGATCTAAACAAGATGATAAAACAATTGTTAAAAAGTATGAAGTTACAACAAATGCCATTTAATAAAGAGGAAGATGTTGAGGAGGATTAAATGTCATATTCGGAGAGTGAAAGTGAATAAGAGAGAACTTTGGATGTTGTCTTTTGTTAGTACTAAGAAACTCAAGTATATTATGAAGTAGATTGACATCTTTTATACAATGATGTGTTTTTATTGTGTGAAGAATTAAATATAAATCAATCATTTCGAAAATTATTATTTTTAATATTGTTAAATTATTTACTTCAAGAATTTTAGAGATCAAAAAGTTTAAGTTAATCAAATTAGTTGTTAAATGCATTTTCTAAATCAGCCACAAAGCTTCTATAAACTAGTTTGTATGACCCGTGCGCTGCACGGGTATACATATCCTTTGAACTTCTTTTGTAATATTATTGTAAAGGAAAAAACATTATATCTTAGTAATATACTGACGGAAATATATTTAAATAAATATTTTATAGTGAAAAGAATGATTTCAATGAAAAAGCATATATATAAATTTAAATATATTTATGTAACTATTTAATAATCAGGAGGCATTGTTCAATACCATTCATATATGAAATTCCAATTTTAACACATCTATATTTAAATAAATATTTTATAGTGAAAAGAATTATTTAATAATGAGAAGACACTATCCAATTGGAACCTGAAAAGACAACCTAACAAATTAGGAGAATATTTCATGCTTAACAATGCTAACATAGAGTAACATCTCGGTCTTAATAGGGAGTTAAGGTTTTCAGATTATGTTTTTGGGTAAACCAGGGTATCTATTGCACGGACAACAGTGACTAATTCCTTGCTCATTGTAGGTGCCTCGAGGGGCAGGACAGCTGGCCCAGAGTTTTAACGTTGCTCCGTACCTAAGATGGGGATCGAACCGCGAAACCTTGGTTAAGGAAGGATCAGCCTCAACAGCTGAACCCCACACTCTCGGTTAGGTTTTCAGATTATGTATGACATTAGTTACATTAAAAAAGTACAAATAGTGCAACTTGTTATGCAACTTTATATTGATATAAGATTTTGTAATATTAATTAGTAGATATCTTCTCTATTTAAGGTATTGATAAATTATAGGTGAATTTATAGTTTTATATACTACTATAAAATCAGCTCCATATTAAATCAGGTTGTAAAAAAAATTATATCTCTCATGTTGAATTTTTTAAACACTTTATAAAACGTATATCAATTAAAAACATGTAGGTTTTTTTCGGAAAGAAAAAATTATTACGGCATCTACAAAAAATTGAATTTTAAATACTAAATATAATATTGTCAGAAAAAATACTAAATATAATAAAAACTGTATTTTGAAGCAAAAATAACGTATATTTGTCTACTTGCGAGAAGGGGTGTTTTCGATTTTTTAGAACAAATATAGGGTTTTTTTGGTCATTTAGTGTTAAGTTGAACTCAACTTTCCAAACTCAAACCCTATTCATCGACAGGTATAGCGGTGAACTTTCCTCTTCCTCTTTTGTCGCTTCCCTTTCGTTCAATCTGGTTCCCACAATTCGCGCAAACAAATTCATTGGTTGCTCCTACCAGAAACAAACAATGGCGACAACCTATGAATCATCTTCTTCACGTCATGGGCTGCGATCGTCAAGTCTCCTGAACAAACGGCTGACAAATCAATAACCAAGGTACGATAATAGTTATTATTAAAATAAATATTAGGAGATGATAAAGATATATACAACCAATGCTTATTTATTTATTTATTAATTAATATTAATTTTTTTTTGGAAACTAAAGTGTTCAATCAAATAACCTAATATTCAACTTGCCTTTCCTTTTTCTAGCTGTGTTATTGTTATCCTCTCACTATTACAGATGCAATCTAAAAAGTGAGAAATTCAACCTTCGTCTTCTGATAGCTAACATGTATTCTTCTTCTTCTTCTTCTCACAGAGTTACCAATCCAATCTTTCATATCCCCCGTATTCTTCTCCTCACAGAGTTACCAATCCGGATCATCCTTTGCTTCGAATAACGATTGATAATGGTGAACGATTCAATTTCTTCTTCTTCGCGGCAGACTTAAACAATCACTGTGTCTGTTTAATCATCAAAGGGTAGCTACGTCCAAAATCCAGGTACCTTCTATTGACGATTATAATACTGGATCGAATAAGATAATGATTAGTTGGATGATGTTATCTATCGTTTAATTTATATTGTTCTATTCAGTTCTGTTTCGACTCGGATCCGATAAATTATATACGATTAATCAGTATTTCGTGGTTATAGATTACTGTTGTTAGTTCACATTTGCTATGCTGCCTACCATTGTGCTTCTGTTTTGCATATGTGCTCCTCCCTTTCTTTGCCGCACTCGCATCGGCCGCCCTCATGTTCTGCTCCGCTTCTAATCTGTGTTATGCCTTTGTTGCTCACTTTTTCTCTGCTTTCGATCCCTATCTTGTTATTCCTTCCTTTCTATCATAATACCACCCCCCTGAAATTCAATCTGGTCTTCATGGTTGCAATCTAAAAAGTGGAAATATAAGAAACTTCTATTAACCATGTCTGCCTGCCCTTATCTGATATATGTGTCTGCCGGAACAGAAAGAAAATGGCTGTGCGGATTTTGGTCCTGAAATTAAGAATGGAAAGATCTAGGATTGGATAGACAGCCTGTGTGTGATCAAGTTTTTCCACATGACATTTGTTTTAAACGGTTCCTTTCATTATAGTGGTGTTCTGTGCATTAGATGGTCTGTTTGTGGTTTAGTAGCCAATGCAATGGCCCCAAGTGTGTCCAACTGTCCAGGATAAGGCTGACTCACAAAAGCTGTACTGCTGAAGCAGCATTGACAGGAATGGATAAGTTTGTGAGTATTTGCATATAAAGAGTACCCAAGCAGATGACTTTTTACTACTAAAGCAAAGTTATCATCCGGGATTATAATATCTGAGCTTTCTTTTGCAACTTCAGATCATTGAATGCCACCAATACCTGCAACATGAAATGTGGGGGCATCATTGGTAGCATCTCCTGCGACTGCAACTACTTCATCTCCTTATAATTACGTGAATTTCATGCATTTTTCAAACTGGAGACGGACAACTTACTTTCTCGTGACCTTAATAACATGTGTCACATTTAGGACAATAATACATGTCTATATCTGGGTCTTCTTGTGCCTTTTTGCTGCATCGGCAAGCCCAGTACCCCCAGTCAATGTCTTCAACAATGGAATTAATGGTTGCAAAAGGAGACAAAATCATTGACCTTAAAATCATGAAAAGAGAGATAAATAAATCTCAGAAGCGAATCCTTATTGTAACAATCAACCTTTCATAAAATGTGAATGCACAAAAAGAATCAAGTTACCTCCACTAACTCCTTGACGTGAGATATAGTGTATTGTTAATTCATACTCAGAAAATCATCCTGACTAATCTGATTCTTGCTGTGCTGACTGACCGTCAAAGATGGTGATGTGATGGTCTGAACCATGCTATCATAGCATGACAAAAAAAAATCAATTTATGATACGGGTTATTTCACATTTTTAGAAAAAAAAATGTATGACTAATATTAAACAAAATTAACATAAAAAATGTTGTTAGGATGTTTGGATTACGTGATCTCTCGCAAAGCTACAACCTCTGGAATGTCCGGGTTGATCAACATTTTGGTGGCGTGCATGGTAGTCTGAATTGATATACCTCCTGGAAATAAATGGGTGATATGGTGACTACACAGCTGAACCAATTAATCATTCATATCACGATTTTAATATTTTTAAATTAATAACAAAATTAGCAAATTGACATGTTACAATACCTGTCCAAGTACCGACTTTAGCAAACAAAAATGCAACCACAACATTAGTTGCACTACTGGATGATATATACCTTTTCAAGTCGTTAACATACTCGCCGAATAGAGTAACGCTGAACCGGTAACTGTGTAGATGGTTCATTGTTTAAAAAAGTAGTACACAAAATTAGAAACGCAGTAAAGGCAGTGATGTGTTTGACCAATAACAACCTAATTTAAATGACAATTTTTTTAAAAAAATACCCTCGATTGTCCATATCAATCTTTACTCTCGAACTCTTTCCAGTTGGTTTGTAAAATTCTTGCTCCTCGCCAATTCCAGTTAGGACTCCAGCAACATCTACATGTTCAAAAAACGGTGAATTATGTTAATATCAAATAAACGAAACAATAATAAGGCTGACTCACAAAAGCTGTACTGCTGAAGTAGCATTGACAGGAATGGATAAGTTTGTGAGTATTTGCATATAAAGAGTACCCAAACAGACGACTTTTTACTACTAAAGCAAAGTTATCATCTGGGATTATAATATCTGAGCTTTCTTTTGCAACTTCAGATCATTGAATGCCACCAATACCTGCAACATGAAATGTGGGGGCATCATTGGTAGCATCTCCTGCGACTGCAACTACTTCATCTGCTTAAGTATTGTAACATCCTGGGCCCTTTTCTTACTTAGTAGGCTACCCAGCGATGCACTCATGATCTTCTCTACCCCCCATGTAGAGTTTTTGCCTTCCGTGGGAAACGAACCATGTACCCTGAGGCTTAGTGTAACGCCCCAAAAATTTAACTAACTATTTAACTAATTGTTTAGAAATTATTTAGTAGAAAATAATGGAATAACTATATGTTGGTGTATGTGGACCTATTATTAGTGTGAGGATTAGTAAAGGAGAGGTGTTAGGGAAAAGCCCATGATTGAGTCGCATAAGCTATAAGAAAAGCCCATAAAATTAAATAAAGTATAAATAAGAGGTAATTTAGGGTTTGCTCATTGGGAAGGAACAAAAATAAGAGGGTCCTTGGAGAGGAGAGCAAGGGCGCGACGGCCAAGAGAGAAGGAGAGAGAGAAGCGACGCCAAGAGGAGAGAGGAGGCTAGGGTTTCGTGATCTTCTAAGGCTAGGGTTCGTGATCTTCTAAGGCTAAGGTAAGGGTGGGATTCAAGCCTTATAATGGGATATATGAATTACTTTATGTGGGGGTTAGGGTTTGATGATTGTCATATGTATGATCATATATGTATTGAATGCCTTGTTGAATAATTATGTTTGCGTGATTGATATTCCCATGCCCTAGAATCGTTATTGTATTTTGCCATGATCATGAGGACTTGAATTGGGTGCTGAAAGTGGCGCCCTAGGCGCCCTGCCACTGCTTCTGTTTTTGTTGTTGCTAAAAGTGGCGCCCTAGGCGCCCAGTCCCTGTTGATGTTGCTGAAAGTGGCGCCCTAGGCACCCAGTCCCTGTTGATGTTGCTGAAAGTGGTGCCCTAGGCGCCCAGTCCCTGTTGTTGTTGCTGAATCTGGTGCCCTAGGCGCCCTGTGCCTGACAGTGTGTTGCTTGCTGAAACTGGCGTCCTAGGCGCCCTGTGCTTGGTGTTTCGTTGCTTGCGGATGAGGGCGCCCTGTCCCTAGGCGCCATGCTCTATTTTATTGTTGCTGGTGTTGGCGCCCTGTCCCTAGGCGCCACACCCTATTTCTGTGTTGTTGGTGTTGGCGCCCTGTCCCTAGGCGCCACACCCTGTTTCAGTGTTGCTGTTTCAGTGTTGCTTTTGTTGTGCTGCTGTTTCAGTGTTGCTGTTGCTGGGCCGCTGTTTCAGTGTTGCTGTTGCTGTGTTGCTGTGTTGCTGTTGCTGGGCTGCTGTTTCAGTGTTGCTGTTGCTGGGCTGCTGTTTCAGTGTTGCTGTTGCTGTGTTGCTGTTGCTGGGCTGCTGTTTCAGTGTTGCTGTTGTTGTGCTGATGTTTCAGTGTTGTTGTTGCTGTGTTGCTGTTGCTGGGCTGCTGTTTCAGTGTTGCTGTTGCTGTGTTGCTGTTGCTGGGCTACTGTTTCAGTGTTGATGTTGCTGGGCTGCTGTTTCAGTGTTGCTGTTGCTGTGTTGCTGTTGCTGGGCTGCTGTTTCAGTGTTGCTGTTGTTGTGCTGCTGTTTCAGTGTTGTTGTTGCTGGGCTGCTGTTTTAGTGTTGCTGTTGCTGCGTTGCTGTTGCGGTGCTGCTGTTGTTGTGTTGCTGTTGCTGTGCTGTTGTTGCTGTGTTGTTGTTGCTGTGTTGCTGTTGCTGTGTTGCTGTTGCGGTGCTGTTGTTGTTGTATTGCCGTTGCTGTGCTGCTGTTGTTGTGCTGCTGTTGCTGTGTTGCTGTTGGTGTTGTTGCTGCTGCTGTTGCAGTGTTGCTGTTGCTGTTGCTGTTGCCGTTGTTGCTATTGTTGTTGTTGTCGTTGTTGCTATTGTTGCTGTTGCTGCTGTGTTGCTGCTCCTGTTTGTTGTCGTTGCATGTTGGCGCCTTAGCGCTATGGTTGTTACTGTTGCTTGTTGGCGCCTTAGCGCCTATGGTTGTTGCTGTTGCTTGTTGGCGCCTTAGCGCCCATTGTTGTGGCTGAATTGTTGGTTCAGATGTTGTTAGTCGATGATGTTACACCAGTTGGATTGCCTCTATTTATTGGCATGGAATTTTATGTTGTAGGCCTATGGCCAACGATGATTTCCGATGTTTTTGCGTTGCTATGTAATCGTTGTTTATTGGTTGTGCATTTACATAGCGTCGCATACATAACATATTTTTACGATGGAGCTATGCTCAAAACACGACGGCCTGGACTGGCAAATTAGGATGAAATGACATTGCGATGTTAATGCCTCTATTTATTGGCTGGATTATGGTACCACATGCATTATAGGGCAGTGGCCCTGAGTCGAGTCACATCCTGCATTCATGTTGCATACTTATGCGATTGAAATGATTTGGACTGTTGTGACGTAATGACTTGACCGTTGTGATATGATGATATTGACTGCTGTGAATGATGATTTGATGTCCTGACTTGATATATATTGTCTTTCATATGATTCAATATATAGTTCGATATCTCACCCCTTCTGTTTGAATGTTACCCCGATGTTGGTAACTGTTACGCCCGAAAAATCCGGTTTGGGACTTTTCGTTTGGCAACGTGGAAAAAGTTTGGAGCCGCCACCAATATTTTAATTTTAAGACCAAAACATTGAAAAAAGGTCTTTTAATCAAGGCGGATGGTCTTTTGAAAATGTAGAGATGTAGGTTCGGGGGTCGGTTAGGTACGGGGAAGGTATTAGCACCCCGCACCTCCTTTCTACCGAAAGGGAACCATTAACTTGATGTGTGGTTTAGACAAAAGTTCGAGTTGAAAGCAATTTATTCTACTCCTTTTCTTTAAGGTTCGTTTTATTGAAAACAGGAGGGAAGAAGAATATTTTTGGTTATCTTTGAAAATTAGGACAAAACAAAGATTTTTTAAGAGTGTGCTTGACGGGACAGGACCCCGCTCCTACGTACCCTCACCTGAAGAGGGATCAAAGCTACGTAGTTCTCGGAAGAATATTTTTGATTATCTTTGAAAATCGGGACAAAACAAAGATTTTTTAAGAGCGTGCTTGACGGGACAGGACCCCGCTCCTACGTACCCTCACTGGAAGAGGGATCAAAGCTACGTAGTTCTCGGTTTTTGGTTTTGAAAACGGCTTAAGGGGTTTTTCGCAATTGGGTGAGCGTTTGTGAAGACTGAACAACAACGGTTAGAATGGCCTCACTACTAACTCTTTTGAAAATGAAATCATCATTAATGACCTAAACGGCAACGGTGCGATTGGTGTTTAATGACGATTGATTTATTTTTGAGAAATGAATAAGTTTTCGAAAATGGGATAGAGCTTTTCCGAAGACCGAACAACAACGGTTAGAATGGTCTCGCTTCTAACTCCTTTTGAAAACAAAATCATCATTAACAACCCAATCGGCTACGGCGCGATTGGTGTTTAATGACGATTGATTTATTTTTGTTTTGAAAGTAAAAGTTTCTTTTTGTTTTGAAATGATTTTAGGAAATGGGTTTTAGAAAAGGAGTAGAACATTTCAAGTCAATTCTAAATCCATAACCAAATGCAAATGAATGAATAATACTCAAGCAAACATGAACATATCATTCATTAACCAAGATTAAACATGCCCATACAATCAAAGGATTCAATTATTAAAGATGCAAAACAAAGTTCTCAAAGTAATTGTGTGTGTGCAAGAAGGATTGTATTTACCCTAATGGCTCTATGCTACAACATGCATGTAGACTTACGTCTCCATTAGGAGGTCATACAAGTGGAGAGGAGGGCACACAATCAAGTCAAGACATTTACATGGCATCAAGAACAAGTGAATACAATTGATTGTAAACATAGAGTATTCTAAGTTAAATGATTGAATATGTAAGCAATGATGCATGATTAGGTAAGCATGTAAGTGCATGAGTGTACAAGAAATGGATGCATAGCACTTTATTTATGAATGGATGGCATACAAGGATGCATAAGAGGATGCAAGAGATATAAGCATATGAGGATGCATGAGAGTGTCACATAAACTAAGTATGAATGAAGATGCATGAATGTGAAAATGTTTTGGGTATTTTTGCAAGTTGATAAGTTGTAAAACTTTAAGTAAGAAGTTAGTGAAAAGTAAAGTAAAAACGCATGAAGTAAATGGTAATTATTTAATGAGATGGTAAAGTAAAAATGCATGAGGTAAATGGGAAGTGGTAAAATCTTTTTATGTTTTAGTAAAAAAATTAATGAAGTGGTAAAAACCAAAGTAGTAAAATGTTTTTATGTTTTGGTAAAAAGTTAATGAAGTGGTAAGTAAAATGGTAAAAAGTAAATAAACACTAAAACCAAGTTGAATCACATAGAGCAATCCTCTCACTTTGAGAAAAGTGCACTAGGCAGTAGTGAGAATCAACTTGCCTATCATCAACAATTTACAATAAGCAAACTAAGACACAAGAATAAGTGGACACACAAACTAAATTGAGTCATTTCTAGCAATCTTCACCACTTAGGTCAAGGTGCACTAGGCACTAGTGGGAATCATATTGCTAGATCATCAACCAACAACAAAAAAATAACATCTAACACTAAAATAAAATATTAACAACAAGATTAAACATCATCAAGCAAAGAACAACAACAAAATCAACTTGGAAATATTTTTAGATCTATAAGCATGCGAACCAAAGGAAACATAGATCCACATTTTATTTAATAAAAAAAACACCAAAATTAACACAAAGCAACATAGATCTATTTTTTGCAAGGATTCATATGATTAAGCAAGGAAGTGCAACAAAATCATATCAACCCTAACTTTTTATGAAATGCGAAATGCTAAAGCCCATAAACAACAATTTTATTTATGAAATCTAGTGCAAAATATGTAAAGATGCAAGGGAAATTATTCAAGTAGAAGAATAACTCCTTCAAGGCCAAGGACCCATCTCAAACACCCAAAGCTCCCGAAGTCTTTGTCAAAATGTTTGAAATGGATCCTCAAAGCAAACAAACAATCAAGAAGGAGCTTGGAGTAGAGGAGAGATTATGCAAGAAAATTAAATATAAGGTGCAAAGCTTCAAGGATTACCTCAAAACTACAAAGAAATGAAGAAGGAGATGATAAGCTCAAAAATTGCTAGCTCTTAGCAATTTGATGATGCAACCTTGAAGAGAATGGAAGGAATGATGGTGATCTAACAAGAAATGGAGGATTTGATGGTTGATTTTTGAAGAAAAATGGGTGAGGGAGAAGAGGATGGTTTCGCAAGAAGAGAGGAGAAGGGAGAAGCTTTGGTGTGCTAGGGTTTTGTGTAGGAGAATGAGAGGCTAAAGGATCAAATGAGAAGCCAAAAAAAAAAGATCCTTAGGTGTGGGAATGAGGGAGGTATTTATAGGATGAAACTAGGTCTAAGGGTAATTTAGTCTTTATGATTTTGATGTGCTCTAGGATTGAGTCTTAAAATTAAATGGAGGGTTAGGATTGATCCTCACATGGATTGAGGGTAGGAAGAAAACACAAAATGAGAGAGTGAAAGAGAGGGAGAGGGGCGAAAATGAAGAAGGAAAATAAAGGAAAAGAAAAATGAATTTCTTATTTTAGAAGAGATATTTTATGTGAGGTAGGGTTAAGGGCATTTTAGGGAAGAATTGTGACCAAAGTGGAAAATTTGGGTTTTCTTATGAAGGGGTTAGTGTAAGTGAGTGAGGTATTTTACCAAAGAGGGTATAATGATTACAAAATGGAAAAGTGTGGAAGAAATTGGAGAGAGAGAGAGAGAGAGAGAGAGAGAGAGAGAGAGAGTATGCGAATGTGAGAAAAACTTGTTTTTTTGGTGTTTTGTCTTATTTAAAGACACTTCCTCATTTTGCTTTTTGAATTTGAAATTTTTGGGCATGGGAAATAATGGGAATGCAACTATTGAAAATGTGTTACATGTTTTTGGGCACCATAAAATATTCCCTCTAGTCACCCATGACAATAAAAATTGTCACTTAAGAATTGAGGAATATTTAATGGTCCTTTTTTATTTTTCTATGCACTAAAAATGGAAAAATACATTTTTAATTATTTTTGACTAGGGTTTTCTTTCTAAGAAATTGTACAAAAATTATCCTTGATAGAATAAAAATGTACTTTTTGTGGATGTGCATTTTTGGCGAGAAAATCATCTTTTTGCGAAAAATGACCAAAATGTCCTTTTTGACCCTAAAACCCTAATTTGCCTAAAAAGTGCATTCCAACCCTAAAAATGATTTTAAAGACCTTGGAATGACTTCTAGGACCCAAAATGCAATGCATGATGCTCTTCATTCTTCAATTTATTTATTTTTTGTGGAAAATTAGGGTTTTGACCTAAGCCGGACAAAATTAGGGTATGACAGTAACGTGCAGGTAACCTCGAATGAATGTCGTTGTACCTTCATTAGTTCGGGTCGGTGTCGTCGCTCTGATACGTAGCACTTGGGGGGATGAACGTTTATCTATGTTATTTAAGTTATTTACTGTTGGATTTTGAGTTATGAATTTTGCATAGTTGCCACGGTTGTTTAGTTGAACCATTTGAATTTCCGCTGCGTAGTTAAAAGAAGTTTGACTTGTTTTGAAATGTTGTTTTGTCGGTTCATCCGAGTTAGGGTGTTATGTATCCGATTTTCCGAAAAGACTTATTTATGTCTGTTTATGGTTTTAAGTTGAAAAATGTAGCATCCGTTTGTTCGTGAAAACTCTGATTTCACTTATATATTTACCGGGTAGAAATGGGGTGTTACACTTAGGTACATGCTCAATGCATTCCCACTACCAATTGAGCTAGTAGTTCAATTGGTAGTGGGAATGCGTTGAGCATGTACCTAAGCCTCAGGGTACATGGTTCGATTCCCAGGGAAGGCAAAAACTCTACATGGGGGGTAGAGAAGATCATGAGTGCATCGCTGGGTAGCCTACTAAGTAAGAAAAGGGCCCAGGATGTTACAAAAAAACGTAACACCCCGGTATTTCTAACATGTAGATACACCGTAATGCCCAATTATAGCAATAATCAGATGACACAATTCCTGCTTAAGTATTG
Source organism: Astragalus membranaceus (assembly GCA_039519185.1). Classification (NCBI taxonomy): domain Eukaryota; kingdom Viridiplantae; phylum Streptophyta; class Magnoliopsida; order Fabales; family Fabaceae; genus Astragalus; species Astragalus membranaceus. The sequence goes on along the minus strand of CM076854.1, from coordinate 51,240,500 downwards.
AACGTACAAACTTTTTCCGAAATAAAACATAATACTTCGAACTAAGCCGTCTTATTTCCATACACGAATCCAAGATCCAAAAAGGAATACAACTCCGTGTTCAATACTTAATAAACAGAATTCAAAAGGGTTCATACAACTCATAACAACTACAAGTTATATAACCATACAGAGACAACCAAATAGGAAGTAAACATCAAGACTATCAATCCTTGACACCTCCACGAGCACGTCACCTATCCGTGCCTGCTACTCTTCCTCTTGCCCTGCTTCTCTGTAAAAACAACAACAAAGATTGGGTGAGACAACATGTCTCAGTGAGTCCTACCGTGCCCCCTAACTATCTCTCGGTTTAGTTTAAAACCGTTGCAACATAGTATGTTTATCACTATTTGCGTCAATATATATAACTAATCCAATTACCGACCGGGCATACAAACCAACAATCTCGGTAATGAAGTACTATTATATATTATTAAGCTTCATTGATTAATTTATAACCATTCGCTTACCAAACGAAACCCGACCGTGCATACAAGCCACAATCTCGGAGAATCGTGTTCTTAACTTAGCATAAATCGACCGTGCAAACCAGCCACAATCCCGAAAACCCACGAATTGACCACGCCAAAACGTATCCAGGGGCTAGGTAAGGGATCATGACTTCCCTCCGAAGTATGCTACTTGTCGGGTCGTCACCCAACGCGATATATAATAAAATATAGATCATGTCCGCATTGGACCGTCTTTCAAGTTTTAGATATCTATATCTATTATCGATTTATAACCTGTTTTGATGAATTCAAAGTTAGACATCCGGTGTTATAATCATAGCGTCGAGAAGGATCCACGATCCGGTTTGTTATACCAAAAACATTATCTCACACGCGGTCTACAATTCGGTTTTAAAAACAGCTTTTGACTTTCAAAAATAGTGTATATTCCAATTCCAATTATATATATATATATATATATAGTTAGGTCTTTGAATAAGCTTTCCAACGCACCTGAGAACACCTCAATCGGATTCCCGGTTCAAAAGTTATTGCGAAAACAAAATCAGTGTGTTTTGCTGAGAAACTGCAATGCGTCGCGACGCGAACTGGTTCCGTCGCGACAAGAAAAGTGACAGAAACTTTTGCGTCACAAAATGCACTGTGGTCGCGAGGAGATGGATCACGGGTTGCGATGCGACCCTTGACAGATAGGTTGGAAACAGCATTTCTAAAACCCAGTTTTTCCCCAATTCGCTCCCAATTTGTCACCGAGACATTCGGTGACTTCCGAAGCTTAAAAACAGATGTTTAGAAACAAAATTCAGACCATATTCCAGCACACAAACAGCATATATATATATATATATATAATTTCGTAAAATTTCATTTTTCGACGAAAACGGTTTTCGACTCGGTAAAACGCCTCGGACCCAAAACTTTGTCGTGAGACCAAAGCACAATTTGTCCAGAACAACATTATATCCCTAATCGTGAGTAGAACTCACCGAATTGACGAAGTCCCGAGAGTTGAGCCGGAGTACGACGGTGTTGAAGCGAATCACACGAACGCTCCCCGCTAGAACCCGAACCGCTTCCAAAACAGTAACCTCTCCACCGAATCTTCGAATCCAGCAACACCACTAGTCCAAACTCCTTCCAAAATCGAAATGTAGGCTCAGTATCTCCTCTCTAGCAGCTTCAACTGGACATGCAACACATCATGGGCTCAAAACTCCATTTTCTCCTCTTGGAGCTCTAAGGTTCAAAAATGGCACTTACATGCAAAATGGAATGAAATCGTTAAGATGGAACTTACATGCAACCAGAATGGTGGTGGTGGTGGTGCCTCCTTCTTCCACCCTCCCCTTCTCCCTTCTGTCTCTCTTTTCCTTTCTTGGCTTTCTGTTTTATTTTCTTTCTATTCTGAGTTGCTGAAAGTGGGAAATGAAGGAATGGATCAGCTGGGTGGAGATGAGGTGTGTTAATGAGCTGAGGGCTTAAAAGGTCGTGAAAAGACCAAAATTCCCTTGGCTCATTAAATCAGCGTTTAGGTGCTGAATTTTCCTTTTTCCTTACGGTTTCCACTAGGCATAAATTTCTCGAATAATTCCAATCGAATCCTAAAAATTTAGGGATGTAACAATCACCCCAACTTTTAAAATTTTGTCCTCAAAATTGAAAGACGTGCCTCAATGGAAGATATATGGATGTTGAGTTCGCATGTCATCTTCCAGCTCCCAGGTAGCCTCTTCGGTCGAGAAACCATCCCAAACCACTTTGATAATAGGAATTGTCATTGACCGTAGCGTCTTCTCGCCACGCTCCAGGATATAGTTAGGATAAGGTTGGAATGATAAATCCGGTCGAAGATCAATTGTGTCAATATTCAGTGGCTGATCTGGATCGGGAACGTACTTCCTCAATTGGGAGACATGAAAGACATCATAAAGATTTGACAAGGCCGGAGACAAAGCAAGGCAATAGGCGACCGACCCGATACGCTCGATGATTTGGAATGGTCCAACATATCGAGGACTAAGCTTCTTTGCTCGCAAAGCCCTACCGGTACCTATGGTTGGAGAAACCCTCAAGAATACATGGTCACCAACTTCAAATTCCAACGGTCTTCTTCGGTTGTCAGCATAGCTCTTTTGCCGACTCTGAGCAACCTTCATTCTTTCTTGAATCAGTCTAACCTTCTCGGTAGTTTCACGAACCATATCGGGTCCCAAAAATTTATCTTCACCAATTTCCCACCAACACAAAGGAGTTCTACACTTTCTCCCATAAAGTGCTTCAAACGGTGCCATTCCAATACTGGTGTGGTAACTGTTGTTGTATGAGAACTTTACTAATGGAAGATGATTCTCCCATTTTCTTCCGCTATCGAGTACACAAGCTCGAAGCATGTTCTCAAGAGTCTGAATAGTCCTCTCAGTCTGACCATCAGTCTGAGGATGATAAGCAGTGCTAACAAGCACCCTTGTTCCCAAAGCTTCATTCAATGCTTTCCAAAATCTGGAGGTGAACTTCGAATCTCGGTCCGATACAATACTAGCAGGGACTCCGTGTAGTCTTATAATGTTTCTCACATATTCCTCTGGTAACTTGGAGACTTTGTAATTTGAGCGAACGGGAATAAAGTGAGCGGATTTAGTCAATCGGTCCACCACTACCCAAATGGAATCATTACCGGCTTGTGACCTCGGCAAACCCATAACAAAATCCATCGATATATCTTCCCATTTCCAAACTGGCACATCAAGTGGTTGCAGTTGACCAGCAGGTCGTTGGTGCTCTGCTTTAACCTTCTGACAGGTTAAGCATCGAGATACAAACTCAGCAACATCAGCTTTTATTCCAGGCCACCAATACATCTGCTTTAAATCCCGGTACATCTTGGTGGATCCCGGATGTACGGAATACTGACTCCTATGAGCTTCTTCTAATACCTGCCTCTTGATGTCCTCATCATTGGGTACACAAATCCTACCATTGAAACAGATAATACCATCACTGTCTTCGGTGAAGTTTGGCGATCCTTTCTGAGATTGTAGTTTCATATCCTCTTCTTGAGCCACACGAATATGATCTCTCAATACACTGGTGACCCGAATATGTCGTAACACTAATCAGTTCCTTTTCCTCGTCACCTTGAGATTCAAGTCCATAAAAGACTCTAACAATGCCATGTCATAAACCATTAATTCTGCGGTGTGGAGAGACTTCCTGCTTAACGCGTCTGCCACAACATTAGCCTTTCCGGGATGATACTTCAACTCGAAGTCATAATCTTTCAGAAATTCAATCCATCTTCTCTGTCTGTTATTCAGCTCTTTCTGATCGAACAGATATTTCAAGCTCTTGTGATGACTAAAAACTTCGAAACGAGACCCATAAAGGTAATGTCTCCAAATTTTCAGTGCAAACACAATAGCTGCCAACTTTAAGTCATGAGTTGGGTAATTCCGTTCATGAGTCTTCAGTTGCCTTGATTCATAGGCCACAACATGCTGATTCTGCATGAGAACACATCCTAAACCCTTCCCAGAGGCGTCACTGTAGATTTGAAACCCCAGAGATGGATCCGGAAGAATCAGGATTGGAGCAGAAGTCAACCGTTCCTTCAATTCTAGGAAACATTCCTCACAATCGGCATCCCATGCAAACGGTTGACCCTTGCGAGTTAACCGGGTGAGTGGGAGAACCAACTGTGAGAATCCTTCGATAAATCTCCTGTAATAACCTGCTAATCCCAAAAAGCTTCTTACTTCTGTTACTGACATTGGTCGTTCCCAATTCAACACGGCTTCCACTTTACTAGGATCTACTGCTACTCCCTCTTGGGAAATCACATGACCTAAAAACTTTATTTCCGACATCCAGAAATCACACTTCGACGGCTTTGCATATAACTTCTTTTCTCGCAGTACATTCAAAACAAAGCGGAGATGTTGAGCATGCTCCTCAATTGTCTTTGAATACACCAAGATATCGTCTATGAAGACAACCACAAACTGATCCAAGTAGGAATGAAAAACTCGGTTCATGTAATCCATAAAAACGGCTGGAGCATTAGTTAGTCCGAAGGGCATCACTACAAACTCGTAGTGTTCATACCTAGTACGGAAAGCGGTTATCGGAATATCTAAGGCCTTCACTCTGATTTGATGGTATCCCGATCTTAGATCAATTTTGGAGAATATTCTAGCGCCTCGAAGTTGGTCGAGCTGATCATCTATCCTTGGTAACGGATACTTATTCTTGATGGTAATCTTATTCCATTGACGGTAGTCGATATAACCTCATACTTCCGTCCTTCTTCTTGACTAGCAGCACCGGAGCACCCCATGGAGAAGCACGAAGTCGAATAAACTTCTTGGAAATTAATTCCTCAAGTTGGGACTTCAATTCCTTCAGTTCGAGAGGAGACATCCTATACGGTGATATGGATATTGGCCCTGCACCAGGCGCCAAATCTATAGAGAATTCTACCTCTCGTTCTGGAGGCAAAGAGGAAACTTCCTCGGGAAAAACATCTAAGAATTCATTAACAACTTGAACAGACGATAAATCCAACCAGCTTCAGATGATGCAGATAAAATAACAACAAAAGCTTCCGCACATTGGAATAGAGACTGGCTGGCTGAAGTGAAAGAAATGACACCATCAGTTGCAGGTGGTGATTGTTCCACTACTTCGGAAGGAAACTCAATGGCACGATTGAAGCAGTCAATAGTAACGTGATTGGAAGTCATCCAATTCATTCCCAAAACAATCTCCATCCCCCTCATAGGCAAACAGATAAAATCCACAACAAAGTCCCTGCCCCCTATGGTGAGTAGACAATTAAGGCATAATGACTGGGTTTGAACACGACCCTTTGCAGCAATACGAATTGTGATCGGTTCGGATATAGGAGATACTTCTAATCCTAACCGTTCAGCACACGCTTCAGAGATAAAACAGTGAGTAGCACCAGAATCATACAGTATATTAACAGTTTGATTAAAGAGAGAACCTGTACCCCTTATGAGATTATCAGCTGGTGTGATGGTCTGGGCGTCCAAGGTGTTGACTCTAGCCTGTCTTGGAGCGTCGGGAGACTCCAAGAAAGCTTTCCTTGCCGGGCAATTATTAGCATAATGGCCCTCCTCCTTGCAAAAGTAGCATTGATTTGGCCCAGTTTGACATCTACCTCTGTGATTCTTCTTGCAGTAGGAACATTTGCTTGGCCTAGATGAATCGGTCATTTGTATCTGTTTCCCTTTATCATAGTTTCCCTTGTACCTAGGGTTAGAAGAGGTTGATTCATTACTCTTTCGTTTATCCTTCCAGAAATCTTTCCTCTCAGCATACATTCTCTTAAGATCACTTTCAGCTGAATGAGCTTGTTGAACCAAAGTAGGATAAGTTGTCATGGAATAAGAACTGAGACCTTGATTCACATCGCCTCGAAGACCTTGCTTGAACATAACCATTTTCCACCAGTCATTAGGAGCATGAGCGCCCACTTCATAAAATTGGGACAATCTCTCAAACTTTGCAGCATACTCCCCAACAGACATGTCCCCTTGTTTCAGACTAACAAACTCCTCCTGTTTGGCAAGCCTCTGAGCATCAGGAAAGTAGTGACCTAGGAACAACTCCTTAAAGTTAACCCAGTTAAGAGGTGTTCCTTGGGTTTGAAGCATCCTACGTGCATTAGTCCACCAGGTATGAGCATCTTCATCCAGAGCATTGGCAGCACAAATTACTTTTTCCTCTTCATTGGAATGCAATGTCATGAAGATTCTTTCCATGGCATCCACCCAGAAATGGGCTTTCATTGCATCGGATCCTCCTTTGAAGGTTGGGGGTTTCATCTTCAGAAACCGAAAATACACCCTGATGGGATCCTCAGGTTGTGGTACATTGACTGGCTCAGTTGGTTGTGGTTGAGGCACTTGATGCATCTGCTGCATTTGAGCCATTTGAGCCATCTGTTGCTGTTGCATTAGCATCATGTCACTCATCATCTTCTGCTGAGTTTCGATGATATTCTGCATCCATTCCTGATGAGGATCAACAGGTGGGTTTCTCCTACCTCTTCTAACCATGATTCTGCGAAATATGCACAAAGTATTAAGTTGATCAGGCTCAATGTCTAATAGCATACTATGAAGAATCAGACTTAGAAGACATACGAGACTATAAACATCTAAGTCCCACTAGGTCGAACTGCTCTGATACCAAATGTAACACCCCGGTATTTCTAACATGTAGATACACCGTAATGCCCAATTATAACAATAATCAGAGGACACAATTCCTGCTTAAGTATTGAACGTACAAACTTTTTCCGAAATAAAACATAATACTTCAGACTTAGCCATCTTATTTCCATACACGAATCCAAGATCCAAAAAGGAATACAACTCCGTGTTCAATACTTAATAAACAGAATTCAAAAGGGTTCATACAACTCATAACAACTACAAGTTATATAACCATACAGAGACAACCAAATAGGAAGTAAACATCAAGACTATCAATCTTTGACACCTCCACGAGCACGTCACCTATCCGTGCCTGCTACTCTTCCTCTTGCCCTGCTTCTCTGTAAAAACAACAACAATGATTGGGTGAGACAACATGTCTCAGTGAGTCCTACCGTGCCCCCTAACTATCTCTCGGTTTAGTTTAAAATCGTTGCAACATAGTATGTTTATCACTATTTGCGTCAACATATATAACTAATCCAATTACCGACCATGCATACAAACCAACAATCTCGGTAATGAAGCACTATTATATATTATTAAGCTTCATTGATTAATTTATAACCATTCGCTTACCAAACGAAACCCGACCGTGCATACAAGCCACAATCTCGGAGAATCGTGTTCTTAACTTAGCATAAATCGGCCGTGCAAACCAGCCACAATCCCGAAAACCCACGAATTGACCACGCCAAAACGTATCCAGGGGCTAGGTAAGGGATCATGACTTCCCTCCCTAGTATGCTACTTGTCGGGTCGTCACCCAACGCGATATATAATAAAATATACATCATGTCCGCATTGGACCGTCTTTCAAGTTTTAGATATCTATATCTATTATCGATTTATAACCTGTTTTGATGAATTCAAAGTTAGACATCTGGCGTTATAATCATAGCGTCGAGAAGGATCCACGATCCGGTTTGTTATACCAAAAACATTATCTCACACGCGGTCTACAATTCGGTTTTAAAAACAGCATTTGGCTTTCAAAAATAGTGTATATTCCAATTCCAATTATATATATATATATATATAATTTTGTAAAAACCGTAAAATTTCATTTTTCGACGAAAACGGTTTTCGACTCGGTAAAACGCCTCAGACCCAAAACTTTGTCGTGAGACCAAAACACAATTTGTCCAGAACAACATTATATCCCTAATCGTGAGTAGAACTCACCGAATTGACGAAGTCCCGAGAGTTGAGCCGGAGTACAACGGTGTTGAACCGAATCACACGAACACTCCCCACTAGAACCCGAACCGCTTCCAAAACAGTAACCTCTCCACCAAATCTTCGAATCCAGCAACACCACTAGTCCAAACTCCTTCCAAAATCGAAATGTAGGCTCAGTATCTCCTCTCTAGCAGCTTCAACTGGACATGCAACACATCATGGGCTCAAAACTCCATTTTCTCCTCTTGGAGCTCTAAGGTTCAAAAATGGCAAAAGATGAATGAAGGAGAGGTAGGTCCTGAACTTAGGCTCATTAGGAAGAGCACGAAAAATGGAATGAAATGCTTAAGATGGAACTTACATGCAACCAGAATGGTGGTGGTGGTGGTGCCTCCTTCTTCCTCCCTCCCATTCGCCCTTCTCTCTCTCTTTTCCTTTCTTGGCTTTCTGTTTTCTTTTCTTTCTATTCTGAGTTGCTGAAAGTGGGAAATGAAGGAATGGATCAGCTGGGTGGAGTTGAGGTGTGTTAATGAGCTGAGGGCTTAAAAGGTCGTGAAAAGACCAAAATGCCCTTGGCTCATTAAATCAGGGTTTAGGTGCTGAATTTTCCTTTTTCCTTACGATTTCCACTAGGCATAACTTTCTCGAATAATTCCAATCGAATTCTAAAAATTTAGGGATGTTACAATCAACAAATCCATAAAAACATATATTTTTACCAAAAAACCGTAAAACACTATTTTCCCGAAAACAGTTTTCGACTCGATAACACGCTTCCAAAGTTAGATTTTCGCATTGAACCTAAAACAAAATAAATTCAGAATATGGTAATGTTCCTAATCGTGAGTAAAACTTACAGTAGCATCATTCTGAACTGGTGTCTAAGAATCTAACTAATTGATTGGAAATCCTCTTTCCAATTTCCCGAATGACAGAGAGGTTCGCATCCCACGAATGCTTTAGAGTTTACGGTTCAGATTTAAAACAGAGGTACACTTCACAATACCACTCGACGCTATGATTATAACGCCGGATGTCTAACTTTGAATTCATCAAAACGGGTTATAATTCGATAATAGATATAGATATCTAAAACTTGAAAGACGGTCCAATGCGGACATGATCTATATTTTATTATATATCGCGTTGGGTGACGACCCGACATGTAGCATACTAGGGAGGGAAGTCACGATCCCTTACCTAGGCCCTGGATACGTTTTGGCGTGGTCAATTCGTGGGTTTTCGGGATTGTGGCTGGTTTGCACGGCCGATTTATGCTAAGTTAAGAACACGATTCTCCGAGATTGTGGCTTGTATGCACGTTCGGGTTTCGTTTGGTAAGCGAATGGTTATAAATTAATCAATGAAGCTTAATAATATATAATAGTACTTCATTACCGAGATTGTTGGTTTGTATGCCCGGTCGGTAATTGGATTAGTTATATATGTTGACGCAAATAGTGATAAACATACTATGTTGCAACGGTTTTAAACTAAACCGAGAGATAGTTAGGGGGCACGGTAGGACTCACTGAGACATGTTGTCTCACCCAATCATTGTTGTTGTTTTTACAGAGAAGCAGGGCAAGAGGAAGAGTAGCAGGCACGGATAGGTGACGTGCTCGTGGAGGTGTCAAGGATTGATAGTCTTGATGTTTACTTCCTATTTGGTTGTCTCTGTATGGTTATATAACTTGTAGTTGTTATGAGTTGTATGTAACACCCCGATAATTTCTAACTTGTAGAAATCACCGAAATGCACTACTGGCATATATCAGAGTAACTTCCTTTTTAAATACTGAACACATACTAATACTCGATGCTAAAAACCCATCAAGTGCCCTTACATAACTTAACATAAAATACATAAATCCGGTTCTCACACCACTCAAACTAGTGTTCAGTACCAAAATAGAAAGTCTGCGGAAGCGATTTACAACTTATAATACAAGTCGTACCATTGTACATCTAAGATACTGAATGAAAATACAGAGATACATAACATTACAAAATAAACAGCGTCAGCAACTCCTCAAGCGTCTCCATGACCATGCCTCATCGTCTTCAACTTAGCCTGCAACTCTGAAAAACAACAACATGGATTGGGTGAGACAACTTGTCTCAGTGAGTTCTATCGAGACCCCTTACTAACTCTCTCGGTTCAGTTATGCTTGATTCATTATTCTTGATTCATAACTCATAGTCTTAATATTTGACTATATGGCTAACATAAACGTTGTCCTCATAACCCTCATAAGCAGTTACAAGAGGCAACACATGAACAATGATTTTTTTAGCGTGTCACCGGTCACTTGGCAAAATAAGCTCCCGGTGAACCCATTCCACTAATCGGCTGGATCCCTCATGGGGCCTAGGTTCATAGGGCTCATGACTTCCCCTCCCCTAGCACACTAAACTGAAAATAGGGTCGTCACCCTTACTGAACTGATGTATATATTTTAATATACCTTGAACAATGATCTGTGAACATAACAATGAACTTATACTTAACATAATCTGAATCTTAACCTAATCTTATACTTAGCATGATCTTGTAATTATGTGATCTCACATGGAATTACTAATGTCGTTAACTTATCTTATAATTATCCATCATTCAGTCCAAATCATAATGTATCACCCACACTCAACATTATGATAGCATAACTTAATAATAATCAATCTCATAATATAAACATGATTTACAACATTCAACTAATCATCAATCATCATCCAAACTCATGGCAAGATCATCATAACATCATACAATTCTGATTACATGATTAGTTATGCCTTTCAATAAGCTTCCTAACGCACCTGAGAACACTTAAATCGGACCACCGGATCAAAAGTTATAGCGAAAACAAAATCGGTTAGTTTTGCTGAAAATTTACACTGCGTCGCGACGCGAACAGGTTCCGTCGCGACGCGAAAAGTAACAGAAAGATTTGTGTTGCAATTTTTATACTTGGTCGCGAGGCGATGGGCACGGGTCGCGACGCGACCGTAGCCTGATGTGCTGAAACTGGTTTTTCGAAAATACCGTTTTGTTCCGTTTCGCTTTCAATCTGGTGCCGAGACTTTCTATGACCTCCGAGACTTAAAAACAGATACAGTATCAATATTTCCAGTCCAAAACAACCAACCAAACATTTATCAAATACCACACAATCAATCAACATGCTCATCCAATCTAATTCACAATCACATAACACATGTTCTAACGCATTTTCGCAAAGCGGATTGACACGGTTTCCCATAAAACATGTAACACCCAAAATAATTTAATTAATTATTTAATTAAATTATTTAAGTGTTGCATTATTATTGTTATATTAACTTATTAATATATTGTTTTTATTTAAATTGAAGGGGGTGGTGTTGGTAATTCCGGGGTGGTAAGATTGGCCCAAGCCCAAGCCCTTTGACTTAGGCCTAGGCGCATGTGGCAAGGGTTAGTGTGGGTGAACTCATTTGCGAATTAGGAGAGGAAAAGAAAGAAAGTAATCGCAAGAAGAGAAGAGAGAAGAGAGATCGCGAGAGAGTGAGAAGAGAAAGAAGGGTGCGATCGCGAGCAAGGAAGGAAGAGGAAGAAGGAGCTTTTGTTGCTGTGGTTACTTTGGTGCTTCGTAGAGATCTCTTCGTTTTCGGAAAACTTAAGGTAAGGGTGGGTCTTACCTTATAATAGGGATTATAATGGGATGTATGTGGGTTGTAGGATTTATATTGATCTCATTGTGATTTTATTGTTGTTTTTGATGTATGATTGAACGTATGATGAATTGATGCCCTCTATGTGTTTGTTGAAAAGTGTGTGAATTATGAGATGTGTGTAAAAATTGTAATGCATGCGAAAAATTTGTTGAAACGTGTATATGAAGATGTTAGAATAAAAATGAGGTATATTGAAAACGTTATTGATGATTGAGTATATGAAGATTTGGAGAAAATTGGTTAAGGGAACCATAGGCTACCTAGGGCGCCAAATCCTAGGAAGAATGACGCCCCATTGTGTCCCTGCGCCCGTGTTGCTGTTCTGTCTAAGCTGCGCCAGTTTTCTGTGTTGCTGTTGTGTCTAAGTTACGCCAGTTTTTGTGTTGCTGTGTTGCTGTTTCTGTCTAAGCTGCGCCAGTTTCCTGTGTTGCTGTTGTGTCTAAGTTGCGCCAGTTTTTGTGTTGCTGTGTTGCTGTTCTGTCTAAGCTGCGCCAGTTTTCTGTGTTGCTATTGTGTCTAAGTTGCGCCAGTTTTTGTGTTGCTGTGTTGCTGTTTCTGTCTAAGCTGCGCCAGTTTTCTGTGTTGCTGTTGTGTCTGAGTTGCGCCAGTTTTTGTTTTGCTGTGTTGCTGTTTCTGTCTAAGCTGCGCCAGTTTTCTGTGTTGCTGTTTCTGTCTAAGCTGCGCCAGTTTTCTGTGTTGCTGTTGTGTCTAAGTTGCGAAAGTTTTTGTGTTGCTGTGTTGCTGTTTCTGTCTAAGTTGCGCCAGTTTTGGCTGTTTTGGCGCCCGTTGCTGCCTTTTTGTGTTTTATGTGCTGTTTTGGTGCTGTGGGTTGATGCTGGCACACTTTTATGCTGCCAATGGTGTTGTTAAGTGACGGTGGGTCTATTTGGCCAAAATAAGTGACGATGTTATTGATGATGGGCTTAATGCCAAAGTGACGATGATGTTATAGATGATGTTGATGATGTGGAAATTATAATTGTTGGTTGTTCATGAAGTCACATGCATACATAAGGCTGCGGTCTCGACGATATAAGGCTGCGGTCGCGACGATTTAAGGCTGCGGTCTCGACGATATGCCCAATTGGCAATAATAAGTGACGATGATGGTACCACATGCATACTTGCACTTCATACATTCATGCTTATCATTGGTAATTATTATTTTGGTTGGTGTGTAATATGATTGTGTGGCAAATATATATATATAAATTGTGGATGATGTTATATATATATATAAATTGTTGAAGTTGTTATATGTATAAATATATATATATATATATATATATATATATATATATATATATAAATTGTTGAAGTTGTTATATGTATCAAAAATATATATATATATATATATATATATATATACATAAATTGTTGAAGCTGTCATGCGTATATTTATAAATATAAAGATATAAATTGTAAAAGTTGTTATATATAAATATATAGATGTATATGTATATGTATGTATAGCTGTGATTGGTATAGTTCTGAGCTCTAGCATACTGCTCATTATAAACTTTATTATACGGTTTAGACTCACCCCTTTGTTGTTCATTACTACAGGTAACCGTGAGTGAAGGCTTGTCTTCCTTCATTTCTGAGTCGGTCTTGTGCTCTGATACGTAACACTCAGGGGATGGGCGCTAGATTTTATTTGTTTTGTTTATTTGGCTGTTGAATAATTTTTACTGAGGATATTATGTTATTGTTGAGACTATGATTTGTTTTATGAGATTTTAGTCTATTCCGCTGCGAGATGTTGAAGTTTCTGTTATGAGAACTGAATTAATGTATTTTTGAGGATTCCATCCCACTTGCCATGTGTTACGTATTATACTAATTTATAAGAGAATTTGTTATTATATTGTCGATGTTTAAATGAAGTGAATGTAGCATCCCGTTTGGATGAATCGAAAAATAATTGTTAAACTCTGATATTTATGATTTAGATTGCCGGGTAGAAATGGGGTGTTACATTAGTGGTATCAGAGCAGTTCGGTCTGTCTGGCCAAGTTGTCCTGTCATAGTGTCTTATGACAATTAAGAATTGTTAGATTAGTTCTAAATTATTGTTTGTGCTGCAGTGTTAAGTTGAAATGGCTGGGAGAAACGATGCTGCACTTGCTGCTGCTCTGCAAGCTATGGCTCAGGCCGTTGGGAACCAGCAAAATGATGGTGAAAATGCTGGAACTCGCAGTTTGGCCACTTTTCAGAGGGAGAAGCCGCCTACTTTTAAGGGCAAGTACGACCCTGATGGTGCTCTAGCGTGGCTGAAGGAAGTTGAAAGGATTTTCCGTGTCATGGATTGTAATAATGCTCAGAAGGTCAAGTATGGTACTCACATGCTGGCCGAAGAAGCTGACGACTGGTGGTTGGAAGTTAGGCAGAGGTTAGAGACTGCTAATGAAGAAATCACTTGGGCCGTTTTCCGTAGAGAGTTCTTAAGGAAGTATTTCCCAGAGGATGTTAGGGGAAAGAAGGAGATTGAATTTCTTGAGCTGAAGCAAGGAAACATGTCAGTAACAGAATATGCTGCCAAGTTCACTGAATTGGCCAAGTTTTATCCTCACTACACTGATGCTGATTCTGAGTTCTCAAAATGCATTAAGTTTGAGAATGGGCTGAGAGCTGATATTAAGAAAGCTATTGGGTACCAGAAGATTCGGGTATTCGTTGATTTGATTGACAGTTGCAGGATTTTTGAGGAAGATAGTATTGCTCACTCTAAGGTCATGAGGGATCAGAGGGGTAAGTTTCAGAACCGTAGTAAGCCATATGAGGTTTCTGCTGGTAGGGGTAAACAGAGGTATGCTGATGGTAAGAAGTCTGCTGAGGGTAAGAAGTCTAGTGGGGGAGATGCTCCCGCTAATATTGTGTGTTTTAAGTGTGGAAAGCCTGGTCATAAGAGCTTCGATTGCAAGATGGGAGTGAGAGTGTGATTCCGTTGTGGCAAAGAGGGTCATTTGGCGTCTGACTGTGAACGCAAGGACGTGACTTGCTTCAACTGTGGTGAGGTGGGTCATATTAGCACCAAGTGTTCTAAGCCGAAGAAAGAGAAGTTCAGTGGAAAGGTGTTCGCCCTCGCGAGATCAGAGGATGCTAATGAGATTAGAGGTACATGTTTTATTAATGGTACCCCTTTGATTGCTATTGTTGATACCGGTGCTACGCATTCATTCATTGATGCCTTATGTGTTAAGAAGTTGGGTCTTGCATTGTCTTCTTTGATGAGGGAGATGGTTATTGATACTCCAGCTAAGGGTTCGGTAACTACCTCTCTTGTGTGTGCTAAGTGCCCTCTGTCGGTCTTCGGCAGAGATTTCGTTGTTGATCTTATTTGTTTGCCGTTGGGTGGGTTGGATGTCATTCTCGGTATGGACTGGTTAGTGGATAACCATGTGCATATTAATTGTTTTGGTAAGGTAGTAGCTTATGCGTCTAGACAGTTGAGGACCCATGAGAAGAACTACCCTACGCATGATTTGGAGCTAGCTGCGATTGTGTTCGTGCTGAAGATTTGGAGGCACTATCTGTATGGTACTAGATTTGAGGTGTTTAGTGACCATAAGAGCTTGAAGTACTTGTTTGATCAGAAGGAGCTGAATATGAGACAGAGACGTTGGTTAGAACTGTTGAAGGACTATGATTTCGGCTTGAACTATCACCCAGACAAAGCTAATGTCGTGGCTGATGCTTTAAGTCGAAAGACCTTGCATATGTCGCCTATGATGGTTAAAGAGTTAGAGTTGATTGAGCAGTTCCGGGATATGAGTCTAGTTTGTGAAGTGACACCGCAGAGTGTCAGATTGGGAATGTTGAAGATTGGCAATGAATTTTTGGTTAGTATTCGAGAAGCCCAAAAGTCAGATGTAAAGTTGGTGGACTTGATAGTTGCGAATGATCAAGCTGTGAATGGGGATTTCAAGTTAGATTCCCAAGGTGTGTTGAGATTCAGGGATAGAATCTGTATTCCTGATGATGCTGAGATGAAGAAAATGATTCTCGAGGAGAGTCATAGAAGCAAGTTGAGTATTCACCCAGGGGCTACAAAGATGTACCAAGATTTGAAGAAATTGTTTTGGTGGCCTGGTATGAAGCGTGATGTAGCTCAGTTTGTGTATGCCTGTTTGACTTGTCAGAAGTCAAAGGTTGAGCACCAGAAGCCTGCGGGGTTGATGCAACCATTAGAGGTTCCGGAATGGAAATGGGATAGCATTTCCATGGATTTTGTGACTGGTTTGCCTAATACCGTAAGGGGGTTCGATGCTATTTGGGTGATTGTTGATAGATTGACGAAGTCTGCTCACTTTTTGCCAATTAGTATCACTTATCCGGTTTCAAAGTTGGCGGAAATCTATGTTAAGACGATTGTGAAGTTGCATGGTGTTCCTCTGAGTATTGTGTCTGATAGAGATCCTAGATTCACTTCTGAATTTTGGAAAAGTTTACAAGAAGCTTTGGGTTCTAAGTTGAGGTTGAGCTCCGCGTATCATCCGCAGACAGATGGTCAGACGAAGAGGACTAGTCAGTCGTTAGAAGATTTGTTGAGGGCATGTGTTCTTGAGCAAGGAGGTTCGTGGGATTCTCATCTTCCACTGATTGAGTTTACCTATAATAATAGTCATCATTCTAGTATTGGGATGGCACCGTTTGAGGCGTTGTATGGTCGGAGATGTAGGACTCCTTTATGTTGGTATGAATCTGGAGAGAGTGCGGTGCTAGGGCCTGAGATTGTGCGAGAAACCACTGAGAAGGTGAAATTAATTCGTGAGAAGATGAAAGCGTCGCAGAGCCGACAAAAGAGCTATCATGATAAGAGAAGGAAGGATTTGGAGTTTCAAGCCGGTGATCATGTATTTCTGAGAGTCACTCCGGTGACTGGTGTTGGGCGTGCCTTGAAGTCTAAGAAGTTAACTCCTCGTTTCATTGGTCCGTATCAGATTACAGAGAGGGTTGGAAGTGTTGCCTATAGGGTGGCTTTGCCGCCTAATCTTTCGAACTTGCATGACGTGTTTCACGTGTCGCAACTTCGAAAGTATGTTCCAGACCCGTCTCATGTGATTCACATGGATGATGTGGAAGTACGGGATAATCTCACTGTGGAGACTATGCCTGTGCGGATTGAAGACCAAGAAGTAAAGGTTCTGAGAGGGAAGGAGATTGCTTTGGTGAAAGTGGTTTGGTTGGGAGCTACTGGAGAGAGCATGACTTGGGAGCTGGAGAGTAAGATGAGGGAGTCTTATCCAGAGCTGTTTGAATCAGGTAAGAATTTCGAGGACGAAAATTTCTAAGTGGGGGAAAGTTGTAACACCCAAAATAATTTAATTAATTATTTAATTAAATTATTTAAGTGTTGCATTATTATTGTTATATTAACTTATTAATATATTGTTTTTATTTAAATTGAAGGGGGTGGTGTTGGTAATTCCGGGGTGGTAAGATTGGCCCAAGCCCAAGCCCTTTGACTTAGGCCTAGGCGCATGTGGCAAGGGTTAGTGTGGGTGAACTCATTTGCGAATTAGGAGAGGAAAAGAAAGAAAGTAATCGCAAGAAGAGAAGAGAGAAGAGAGATCGCGAGAGAGTGAGAAGAGAAAGAAGGGTGCGATCGCGAGCAAGGAAGGAAGAGGAAGAAGGAGCTTTTGTTGCTGTGGTTACTTTGGTGCTTCGTAGAGATCTCTTCGTTTTCGGAAAACTTAAGGTAAGGGTGGGTCTTACCTTATAATAGGGATTATAATGGGATGTATGTGGGTTGTAGGATTTATATTGATCTCATTGTGATTTTATTGTTGTTTTTGATGTATGATTTAACGTATGATGAATTGATGCCCTCTATGTGTTTGTTGAAAAGTGTGTGAATTATGAGATGTGTGTAAGAATTGTAATGCATGCGAAAAATTTGTTGAAACGTGTATATGAAGATGTTAGAATAAAAACGAGGTATATTGAAAACGTTATTGATGATTGAGTATATGAAGATTTGGAGAAAATTGGTTAAGGGAACCATAGGCTACCTAGGGCGCCAAATGCTAGGAAGAATGACGCCCCATTGTGTCCCTGCGCCCGTGTTGCTGTTCTGTCTAAGCTGCGTCAGTTTTCTGTGTTGCAGTTGTGTCTAAGTTGCGCCAGTTTTTGTGTTGCTGTGTTGCTGTTTCTGTCTAAGCTGCGCCGGTTTTCTGTGTTGCTGTTGTGTCTAAGTTGCGCCAGTTTTTGTGTTGCTGTGTTGCTGTTCTGTCTAAGCTGCGCCAGTTTTCTGTGTTGCTGTTGTGTCTAAGTTGCGTCAGTTTTTGTGTTGCTGTGTTGCCGTTTCTGTCTAAGCTGCGCCAGTTTTCTGTGTTGCTGTTGTGTCTGAGTTGCGCCAGTTTTTGTTTTGCTGTGTTGCTGTTTCTGTCTAAGCTGCGCCAGTTTTCTGTGTTGCTGTTTCTGTCTAAGCTGCGCCAGTTTTCTGTGTTGCTGTTGTGTCTAAGTTGCGAAAGTTTTTGTGTTGCTGTGTTGCTGTTTCTGTCTAAGTTGCGCCAGTTTTGGCTGTTTTGGCGCCTGTTGCTGCCTGTTTGTGTTTTATGTGCTGTTTTGGTGCTGTGGGTTGATGCTGGCACACTTTTATGCTGCCAATGTTGTTGTTAAGTGACGGTGGGTCTATTTGGCCAAAATAAGTGACGATGTTATTGATAATGGGCTTAATGCCACAGTGACGATGATGTTATAGATGATGTTGATGATGTGGAAATTATAATTGTTGGTTGTTCATGAAGTCACATGCATACATAAGGCTGCAGTCTCGACGATATAAGGCTGCGGTCTCGACGATTTAAGGTTGCGGTCTCGACGATATGCCCAATTGGCAATAATAAGTGACGATGATGGTACCACATGCATACTTGCACTTCATACATTCATGCTTATCATTGGTAATTATTATTTTGGTTGGTGTGTAATATGATTGTGTGGCAAATATATATATATATATATATATATATATATATATATATATATATATATAAATTGTGGATGATGTTATATATATATATATATATATATATATATATATATATATATATATATATATTGTGGATGTTGTTATATAAAAAAAATTATGAAAGCTGTTATATGTATAAATATATATATATATATATATATATATATATATATATATATATATAAATTGTTGAAGTTGTTATATGTATAAATATATATATATATATATATATATATATATATATAAATGGTTGAAGTTGTTATATGTATCAAAAATATATATATATATATATATACATAAATTGTTGAAGCTGTCATGCGTATATTTATAAATATAAGGATATAAATTGTAAAAGTTGTTATATATAAATATATAGATGTATATGTATATGTATGTATAGCTGTGATTGGTATAGTTCTGAGCTCTGGCATACTGCTCATTATAAACTTTATTATACGGTTTAGACTCACCCCTTTGTTGTTCATTACTACAGGTAACAGTGAGTGAAGGCTTGTCTTCCTTCATTTCTGAGTCGGTCTTATGCTCTGATACGTAACACTCAGGGGATGGGCGCTAGATTTTATTTGTTTTGTTTATTTGGCTATTGAATAGTTTTTACTGAGGATATTATGTTATTGTTGAGACTATGATTTGTTTTATGAGATTTTAGTCTATTCCGCTGCGAGATGTTGAAGTTTCTGTTATGAGAACTGAATTAATGTATTTTTGAGGATTCCATCCCACTTGCCATGTGTTACGTATTATACTGATTTATAAGAGAATTTGTTATTATATTGTCGATGTTTAAATGAAGTGAATGTAGCATCCCGTTTGGATGAATCGAAAAATAATTGTTAAACTCTGATATTTATGATTTAGATTGCCGGGTAGAAATGGGGTGTTACAAAACACGAGACCTAAAAACAAGAACACATACACATTCATATTCATGATTTCCTAGTGAGTTATAGAACTCACCTTTTTGGCGACGACAACACGCAATCAGAAATTTAACGAGACGAGCCACCAAGTAACTCAACGAACGGACTCCGAACTTTCCCGAAACCACTTCCAACGACTCCCAACTAAAAACCTAGCTCCCTATAGGCTTGAACTCTGACTCCAGAAACTGAAACGCTCCCAAGGTTGATCTAATCCGTGATGTGGCTTCTGAACTTGGTTATAAAGCTCTCCAACAAGACATGCAAAAGACAGATTTTCTGGTTTGGCTATGATGAGCTTGGTGGTTGTCAATGGTGGTTTATGGTGGAGGAGGGGGATAATTTCGAAATGGTGATCAATGGAAAGGGAAGGGTGAGCTGATTCTGAATATGCTAATGGATTAAACAATCAAGGGACTTTAAGCAAAACCCCTCTTCTCTTCTTCCCTCTCAAACTCACGCCCTCTCCCCATCTCTCTTCTCCATGTTCAGAATTTTTCTCAAATGAAGTGTGTGTGTTGGGTTTCAGCTAAGATATGGTTTAAATATAGGCCAAGTAAAAAGACAAGTTTATCCCTCACTTACAATTCCTATTCCTCCTGACTCCTCTAAGCCCAAATTAATTTAATTAACATAATTACTTATTAAACACACACAATTTCATACTTATTTAATCAAACAGTTTTATTTTCAAATCATTAATAAATAATATTACGCCAATATAATCAAATAGCAAAAATAGGAGATGTTACAAGTATTCTATTATTTTGATATCTTTATGGGGGTGATCTAGCTGTAGGATTTAGTATCATTGGCTATAAAGGATGTGTGTATGATCGCTTTTATTCTGCTTGTTCATTACTCTATGCACGCTTGACTATTTTTAACGTGTCTTGTATTTCTGTGTTCCTTGCCAAAATAATATAAAGGGGAAAATAATACAACTGTCGGT
Organism: Astragalus membranaceus; assembly: GCA_039519185.1. NCBI lineage: Eukaryota > Viridiplantae > Streptophyta > Magnoliopsida > Fabales > Fabaceae > Astragalus > Astragalus membranaceus. The sequence goes on along the minus strand of CM076854.1, from coordinate 51,219,981 downwards.
TGCCTGCTGGGGAAGGGTAGTTTTCTTATATTGGGCTATATTTTTAACATGGTTAGCTATATTCAAAATGTTGAAAGAAAGCATTGAAGTGTTTTCTTTGCATGTTAAGCCTTACACAGATGCTTTCTTAGATCCGATGTTAGTTATGTCTGGATTCTATTTCTAGGAATGAAGAAGAGGACAATAATTATTTATTTCTGGATTCTATTTCTGGGAATGAAGAAGAGGACAATAAGTGTGTATCTTTGTAAGTTATCGTTGTCTTTCGTGTATTGCTTCGACCGATTATTGTGTTTAAAGTCAGAACCTTGTTTTGGTAGACTATATTATGGCGATATATATCGTAGTGTGTTTGAATTTCAAATCATTAACTACAATTTGAGCATTTTATTTCATGAAAACTATATTTATTAGTTTTGTGTGTTAGAGCAACTTTAGTCACGAATTTGTTGACATGAACAGCAGAATTTTTCGTCTACACAGGTAACACATATTTGATGCTTATAATGAAAATGCGGATTTTGATAAAAGAACGTAGCAAACCTGTATTATATTGGTTTCCAGTGCTTCTTACTACTTACAGGAAAAAACAAAAGAATATGAGTCCGACAACGATGACAAAGCTGTGTACCAGATGAAGATTACAATGTGTTAGAAGAAACAATGATACAGGTTTGCTGGTGCTATTTTCATTTTAAAAGATAAATATACAATATTTGAGTTTCTTAAAAATATACCCTTATATACATATATATATATATATATATATATATATATATATATATATATATATATACATTATTAAATTCTGCTAGATATGAAAATGTGAGTTACAAACACTGAGCATGTGTTTGATGATCAAACAAAACAACATTTAGCACAAGTCTGTGTGATCGATGATTCGAAGTTTCAGCAAATACCTACACATAAAGTTCTATCGATTAAGTCCTTTATAATTACGTGAACTTCATGCATTTTTCAAACTGGAGACGGACAACTTACTTTCTCGTGACCTTAGTAACATGTGTCACATTTAGGACAATAATACATGTCTGTATCTGGGTCTTCTCACCAGTGCAAAATCAGGAAAAGAATTAGACATTTAAAGTCCGGCGCTCAGATGCCTGACTTTATATGTTGACGCGGTGGCAAACTTGTAATTAAGAGGCAAAACTGCCGAGTTTTAAAGTCAAGCGAATACGCGCCTGACTTCTAAAGTGAAAAAATAGGAAAAAAATTAGACTTTTAAAATCATGCTATCAGACGCGTGACTACATAAGTAGACACGGTGGCAAACTTGTAATTAAGAGGTAAAGTTTTAAAGTCAGGCGAATACACGCCTGACTTCTAAAGTCCTAAAATAGAAAAAAAGAATTTCACCCTTCGCCTCACTCTCAGAACACTCTCCTCTCACTCTCACGCGAACCAGCAAATCAAAACTCTTCTCTCTAACCATTCCTCTGCTCTGAAATCCTAAAGGTTTTCTGCCGCTAGAGGGGGAGCTCCCTCTACCACCTTCGAATCTCCCCCCTCTTATCCCTGATCTCCTCCCCGCTTTCTCTTTCTCGCCTTCACCTAGATCTACCTCTCTTGGTTTTGTGCGAATTGATTTGTATCCAGACCACTCTGTCTTCCTTCCTTCCTTCCTCCCCGCTTTCTCTTTCTCGCCTTCACCTAGATCTACCTCGCCTTTCTCCCCGCTTTCTCCTTCCTTCCTTTCTTCACCTTAAACCCCAAACCAAACCACTCTGTCTTCCGCTCTACCACTTCGCCAAGACGGTTGTAACCGAAGCCACCACACGCACCAAAAGGATCCTGAAGCTCACTCTCTCCCTTCTCGGCCTCGGCTTCAATTCCTCCAAATGGTACACCTTACCTTCTCTCTCCATCTCTCTCCCTCTCTCAAGTCTTATGTGTTTAAGTCGTTTTGCAGCAAAACGGCAGCGAAGATGGCGGTGGCGAGGATTAAGCTTTTGAGGAACAAGAGGGAGGTGGTTGTTAGGCAGATGAGACGCGACATTGCTCTTCTTCTTCAATCTGGTCAAGACGCCACCGCTCGGATCCGGGTAAATTTCAAGATCACTTTTTTATATATTTTTAATACACTAAATTGATTTTTTTGAATATTGAATGTTAAATGGTGTGTGATTAAACTTGATTTGTGATGATAGCACATTGTAGAGCTGATTCTAACTGGTACTAGGTGAAGGCTTAGGTTAAAGGATATTGATTTTGTAGTTGAGATAGTTAGTTTGGAATTAATTTGTTTAATATGAAATATTAATTTATAGGTGGTGTTGAGTCCAACACATCTTGCAATTGTGATGGAGCATGCGACTGGAGATCTGTTTGACTATCTTAAAGGGTACGGGAAATTTAGTGAAGATCAGGTTTGTGCTCTCATTTTTGTAAACAAATTCTTTTATATATATATATATATATATATATATATATATATATATATATATATAAATATGCTGTATCTCATTTTTGTCTTGGCCTTTGAAAATTGCAGGCTAGATACTTCTTCCAACAGCTCATTTCAGGAATCAGTTTTTGTCACAATATATGGTAAATGAAATAAAATATTATTCCTAGAATGCATTTGTTCCCTTGGATATGTATTGATAGTAAGATGATTTTTTACCTTCTTTTACAGGAAATATGCCATAGAGACCTGAAATTGGAGAACCTTTTACTGGTTGGAAGATGTCTTAAAATCTGTGATTTTGGCTATTCTAAGATACAATTTTTATGAAATACTATCATAGAGTAAGTAACTATATATAAATACATAATATTTGATAATTTTGCTTCTAATAATCTTTATTTTTCCAGTCATATCTACTTCATTCGAGACCAAAATCAAAGCTTGGAACTCCAGCTTATGTTGCACCTGAGGTTTTATCTTGTAAAGAGTATGATGGAAAGGTATTATATTTTAATTTTCAAAGGATTCAATTTATAATGAAATGGTTCATTTGTTCAGTAAGTGCACAAAGTAATGTTTCTGTGTGGTTATTCAGATGGCAGATATATGGTCCCGTGGAGTGATACTTTATACAATGCTTGTGGGAGCATTTTCTATCAACATTCTAGAGAACAAGTTTGAAATTTTTGATTGACCATTATCAGTCCAATAAAAAATAGAGTAAAAAAGAATGAATGGGTTTTACAAACGACCCATTCCTTCACCTCCTGCAGTTGATTTTGTTTTCGATGAAGGTAAGGTCAGTCTTTTACTGTTATTTATTAATTATTATTTTTATGCAATCTCCTTGGTTTCAAATTATTTCTATTTCTGATTATCAAAAAGAGTACACACGTTGTTAAAATATATACACAAGTTTAATTAGTAGCTAGAACATATGTAATGACTATTGTACCTCCATGTAAATACTCCCTAATGCAGTGGCAATTTACTTCTAAACTGGTATTTGCTTATCAGTAAACTACTAAACTTTATTAATTCTAAATGATATTCATATCAGTGTTTGTGAATTGCATTTTTCTTTTAGTTGATTGACAAGCTCTCGGTTCGCACACCTACCGGTGAAGTGAAGTTGAAAGTGTTGAAGGAAATAGCAAAGGAATATCAAATCGATTGGGATACTACAAAATGTGAAAATGAACTTCTCAAACCTCCAGAAGAGCTAATAGTATGTTTTCTTTCTATAGCTATCTATTAACCATTTTCTGTATGTTTTCTATCTCTTGCTTTCTTATACTTTTTTAAATTCTCATCTTATCAGGAAGGGCATAACACTTTTGTCAGTGCCAGTAGCTTACCAGTAAAGCCATCAACAAATGCATCCACCAAATTCAATAGGTCAGTTACAAGGTGATTCAAAACTTAATACTTTGTTACATATTTGCATTATTATTGTTCTTATCTACTAATAAGATTCTGTGGTGACTCATCAGTTTATCAGGTGGTGGAAAAAGCGACGCGATGCATTTTGAATATTCTAAGTCTGCTGCTGAAGCAGCAGCTGAATCAGCTAAGAAAGCAATCGTCGCAGCTGAATCAGCTAAGCGAGGATCAGATGGGGCTAACTCGTCAGCGAAGATTCAAGCTTTGACCAAGCAGGTACGACTATTAAAATTAGGTTCACCGCGACTGCTACGATTATAGAAATGGCATACAAGATAAACCTCCTTTAAGCATTGAAGCCCAACTCTATTTACAAAGAAGCCCGCGGTCTTAGTTACCTAACAATTATTAGTTCTTTTATTGGCATCTATGTTTAAAGTTTGTCATTTGATAATTTAGTGAATAAATTATTCACCTTTAATTTGTTGTTCACTTTCTTCTTCTGTTCTCTATTTTGCAGGTTACTGATCTCAAACTCTCGGTGGATCTCTTGGAAAAAGAAAGAGATTTTTACTTTTCAAAACTAAGGGATATAGAAATTCTTTGTCAAGCTACAGAACTGGAGAATGAACCTGTAAGAATTCCAGCCAAGGCTTGCATTGCTGTTTATTTTGCAGTGTGCATGTGATCATGTCTACTTCTATGTTATTTTTTGCAGATGTCGGTAGCATTAAAGAAGATTTTGTATGCCGCTGATGTAAAAGAATCAACATTAGATGAAGCCCAGGCTTACATTCATGAAAGTCTCAGCATGAAACCTTCCTATGATACTATAAATGGACAAAAAAATAGATGTTTAGTGTTGCATATAGATTGATTTGCCTGATTAGTGTTGCATACAGGTTGATGTCCTAGAACTTGGCTTTCTCTTAGGTGGACTTTCCAAACTGTGCCTTGTGCTTTTCTAGATTTCAAACTTATTAATTTAAAATTTATTAACTTTTTCTTAATATATAGTGGCATTGGCAGCCAGATATGCAATAGTCATGGTCCTAACTTCTAAATTATTATCATTCATTCATCTTTTTTTTCTTATTGCTCTATATGAAATACTTGATTTGAATGTTCAATATTATTGAAATTGTTAACTAAAGGTAATGTATCCATTTGTTCTACATGCTGAATCATACTTTTTTGGCCTTTAGATATATATGTAAGAGAGTGTTAAGTAAGAGAGTGTTGTATATGTAGAACTAACTTCAATCATTTTTCAAATGACGGTAAAACCTCATATTTTTTAGTCTTTCTTAACCAGGAAAAACATTTATATGAAGGGTGTTATCTGATCTTGTATTTTTAATTGAAAATATGTAAATGAGTTTTGTGGACATTTTATTGGAGGATATCAATTTTGTGGATATTGTTATTTTACATTTCAATTGTTACAAATAATGAAAGTTGATTTGATCTGCTTATAACATAGTCTCTGATGTGTTCTGTTTCCTTTATGCATACAGGAAGTACTGACACAGATTCTTGAGGAAGCTGGCTATACAAAGGATTCTTATTTAGTCTTGTCTGACTTTATGAAGGTACTGAAACAACTAATATCTAATAGCATGACTTGTTGCACTAGTTTCTTTAAGTTTAATTTAGGCAAATAGTTCAATAGGCAAGTGGCAAATTTAGTTTAAAGACATGGAAAGCCTTTGCAAGAGTAGTTTGCTAAAATCATTAATACAAGTTAGGGCTTGAACAGATGTCTATATGATTGCAAATATATTAACTTGCAGTGACAAGGTCACTGACTGCCCATCAGGATTGAAATAGATCAGGCGAAACCAGGTTTTAACTAAATAAACATGACCTCTTAATCAAATCTAGGGCCTAAACTTGGCTTGATTATTACATGATTTAGACTTACTACAAAGGTTGTACACTAATATATCCACTAAAATGTTTAATATAATAGTAATGATGATAACTTAATAATAAGATAAGATGACTTTTATCAAAATTCTGTTGTCTTTTTTCTTACTCAATATTTTATTTTATCATATGCTCATTTTTTGACTGGGTATGTTTAGGGTGAGTATATTTGAATGAGTAAAACCTCAATTTAGCATCACTCTCTCATTTAGTAAAACCTTACTATTCAAATCAAACCCTTTTTGCAACCTAGGTAGGGCTTCTCACAAACTACCTGCTTAACCTTATCTGCTGCATATGTTAGGATCTCATTTCTGTATCCTTCCGGCTATAGATTCTCTGAAAATGGTGATCTTCTTCAACATTCGGTTATTTTATGGTTTGTAGCTGTAATAGAGAGATATATAATATATCCTCCACTGCGAAATGGTTTTCTTTTTCTGGAATCCTGATACATTCTTCTTCTCCGGTTAATTTCTCTATCAATAACTTGTCACGGAATATTTTTACTACAAAAATCGTTGGATCTCAGTACATGGTAACTTCATGTTCTAGAAACTTTGATTTGAGTTTGATATCTCATATTTGAGTGCAGTACCATGGAGGAACTAATTTTGGCCGCACTTCCAGTGGACTTTTCATTGCCACAAGCTGTGACTATGATGCTCCCATCGATGAATTCGGTATGCAGTAGCAGTAGTAATGTTTAAATTGTTTACATCCTTTGAATGAAGACAATTATATATATTTTAAGCTTCTCAAAACATAAGGAAAAATAGGATAGTTCTCTAGGCATCACATGGTTAAAGCTAGATAAATTTTCACATTAGCCTAAAGTTTCTTCAACTATGTTACTATATCAGGACTTCTAAATGAACCAATATGGGGGCATTTGAGAGATTTACATAAAGCAATAAAGCAATGTGAGCCAGCTTTGGTAGCTGTGGATCCAACAGTGAAATTGATTGGGAATAACCTTGAGGTAAAGTCCATGAAAAGTTCATCATAAGAAGTGCTAAAATACTACTGGGTTGAAAATTCATTCATTTAGTTCCTTTTTTTGTTAATGTATTCTAGGCACATGTGTACAACACAAACTTTGGTGCCTGTGCTGCATTCCTTGCAAATTATGACACCAAATCTGCAGCAACAGTTACATTTGGAAATGGGAAATATGACCTTCCACCTTGGTCTATCAGTATTCTGCAGCAACAGTTACAACTTAAGTGATGTTTATGATGTAGAATGTAAGTAAGTGACTGTGTTGTTCTGTAGAATGTATTTTTTTGTACTTAAACTGATGAATCATGTGACTGTGTTGTTCTGTAGAATGTATTTTGTACTTAAGTGTTGTATTTTGTACTTAAACTGATTTCATAATCTTATTGACTGTGTTGTTCTGTATTTTGTTTTGTTTGAATGTATTTTGTACAATGGGATGAATTTTAGCTCTGAATTATAGTAGAATGTGATGAATGACCAATAATTCTTAATGCTTGGTATAACCAGGGTGTATAGAATGTGATGAATTATAGTAGCATGTGATGAATTTCGTATAACCAGGGTGTATAGATTAAACTAAAATTTGAAAGAAAAAAAAACTTTTAAGGTCAGGCGCAATAATGCTTGACTTTAAATCATACTTACGAAGTCAGGCAAAAATAAATGCTTGTCTATAAATCATACTTACGAAGTCAGGCAAGAATAAATGATTGACTTTAAATCATACTTACGAAGTCAGGCAAGAATAAAATGCTTGACTTTAAATCATACTTATGAAGTCAGGCAATAATAAATCCTTGACTTTAAAACAGACTTACGAAGTCAGGCGAAATAAATGCTTGACTTTAAAACTGACTTACGAAGTCAGGCGAAATAAACGCTTGACTTTAAATCAGACTTACGAAGTCAGGCTATCGCTTGACTTTAAAACTCCTGACATACAAAGTCGACTTAATAAAAGTCAAGCGGGCGCCTGACTTTAAATCCCCTTTTCGCCTGACTTTAAATCCCTTTTTTGCACTAGTGTCTTGTGCCTTTTTGCTGCATCGGCATGCCCAGTACCACCAGTCAATGTCTTGACAATGGTATTAATGGTTGCAAATGGAGACAAAATCATTGACCTTAAAATCATGAAAAGAGAGATAAATAAATCTCAGAAGCGAATCCTTATTGTAACAATTAACCTTTCATAAAATGTGAATGCACAAAAAGAACCAAGTTACCTCCACTAACTCCTTGACGTCAGATATAGTGTATTGTTCATTCATACTCAGAAAATCATTCTGACTAATCTGATTCTTGCTGTGCTGACTGACCGTCAAAGATGGTGATGTGATGGTCTGAACCATGCTATCATAGCATGGCAAAAAAAAAATTCAATTTATGATACGGGTTATTTCACATTTTTAGAAAAATGTATGACTAATATTAAACAAAATTAACATAAATAATGTTGTTAGGATGTTTGGATTACGTGATCTCTCGCAAAGCTACAGCCTCTGGAATGTCCGGGTTGATCAACATTTTGGTGGCGTGCATGGTAGTCTGAATTGATATACCTCCTGAAAATAAATGGGTCATATGGTGACTACACAGCTGAACCAATTAATCATTCATATCACGATTTTAATATTTTTAAATTAATAACAAAATTAGCAAATTGACATGTTACAATACCTGTCCAAGTACCGACTTTAGCAAACAAAACTGCAACCACAACATTAGTTGCACTACCGGATGATATATACCTTTTCAAGTCGTTAACATACTCGCCGAATAGAGTAACGCTGAACCAATAACTGTGTAGATGGTTCATTGTTTAAAAAAGTAGTACACAAAATTAGAAACACAGTAAAGGCAGTGACATGTTTGACCAATAACAACCTAATTTAAATGACAATTTTTTTAAAAAAAATACCCTCGATTGTCCATATCAATCTTTACTCTCGAACTCTTTCCAGTTGGTTTGTAAAATTCTTGCTCCTCGCCAATTCCAGTTAGGACCCCAGCAACATCTACATGTTCAAAAAACGGTGAATTATGTTAATATCAAATAAACGAAACAATAATAAATTAAAACAATTTAAGATGAATTTGAACTCACCAACTAAGTAAGCACACCTCTGGCGGGGTGAAACTGTATGGGGGGATTGGCACCTCTCCATGTGCCACTGGTCGTATGATAGTTTGGAATTTGAAATTTAGCTTGACCTCATGCCTCGCGGCACGATACTTCCCAGCATTCAGAGCGACCACAAATTTGGAGATGTACGTTGTTCACAGATCCTTCCAGTATGTTTTTGTCATGCTTATAGACATACATTTTATCAATGTGAGCTTATATTTTTGTTCCCTACATGCCGTAATTAAAATCAATAAGACTATTACATATATACCGTGTTACTATACACCTAGTGTCCTTTAAAGTATAAGTATGACAGGTTGAACATCATATGGACATGTATATATTTTATCTGTTGATGCATTCAACACATACAAACCAAAGATGGAAATTATAGAAAAATATACTCTTAATAATGAAATGTTTGATTGCTGTAGGTTAATCCATATGCGAGATTGTTTGTATATTATTATGGCTCAATAGCAGGTAATTTGTTACTTCATCAGGATTTACATGTACTTAAGCATCATATGAAAATATAAAAGATAGGTGAATCAGTAATCTATTGATGGATCCTTATATTTGATGTTGTTAAAGAAATGAAATTTATGATACCTCTGCAACACCATCTCAACAGCAACAGGTTGGTTCCCACCCTGTGATGGATAAATATGCCATTTTCTCAGGACCCTAACGATGATGGCAGAGGATTCATGCTTTGGATCGATGATTGCTAGGGGCTCAACCTTTTTGGCAGGAACAATAGGCATCTTGCTTGATGAGGACTTTTGTGGCTGCAAAATGATTTGTTTTCACACAGTATGCAAAGGGACTAAAGAAGAGAATATTATTTTAGACACCCATTCTCTAATTGAATATTTAGAATTATTTTATCATGCTGATTGAATTATTAGCTGCAATTTTATTTCCTGAATCAGTGCTTTTGGATGTTATGAAATATCCAAAATAGTCAATGAAATATCCAATTAAGTTCATATATTTTTGAATTTCGAATTAAATCAATTTTGACTTGTATGGCGAAATGTTAGTGGAGAAATTATAGCTGTAGGATATTATCACATTTTATGTACTATTAATTGCATGAAGTTGTTATGGTCAACAATATTATTCACAACCAATGTAATAATGAGAGCCTAATTTAAGGTGAATGACCCGTTGAATCTCAAACTCATTAATGTTGTTGTCCATGCTAAAAGGCGTTTTCTTCATATTATTCTGAACGGTTTTCTCCTTTAATGAGTTGATGTACACGTATGTTCCAAATTATACAGGTATGCGAAATTCTTTAACTGGTGGTTGACTATTTCCAATTAAATAGAATCCAGCCGTTTTCTCCTTTAATGAGTCAACCGTTTCATTCCAATTAAGTTATTTAATTCCTGGGAACCGTTTCATTGATTATTAGCATTTTTTTTGCTTGTTTCCATTTTGGGCCAACCGCTATTTAATTCAATTAGAGCCGTTAAGATTGTGGGTGTGATGTAAGTTTCTTTGTTAGCCGTCCAGATTTGTCATTGTGCAGCCGAAATTTTATTAAATCTTGTACGTCTAATATGACTCATCCACTCAGGTAGTTCTCATCCATTCAGATTGGCCAAAAAATGGTGTGGACAACCACGTAATATATTAGAATAATGCGTGGCTTTTTGATTTAGTGACGTGGACTATTCGTGATTGAGTATAATTAAGATTAAGATATATATTTGGAAAAATTACAATAGAGGTCCTTTAAGTTATCTTTTTGTAACAATTGGTCCTTTATTTTTTTTGTACCAACTTAGTTCTATAAGTTTTAAAACGTTTACACCGTTAGTCCTTTTTCCATTTTCCGTTACAAAAATGGTGATATGACAGTAACAGATGTGACGTGACGGTAAGAGAGTCCTAGGTGGCATAACAAACTTGATGAATCATTATCCAAGTCATTTTTATTAAATTTTATTTAGTTCATCTTCTTTTTTTTGTGAGAATTTAGTTCATTTTCTTTCTTACACCATTGAACACAAATTATGCTTTGTGTTTCTCTTTCGTTCTCTATCTCTCTTACCTGTTGATTCATCAAGTCTGTTGGGTTTTAATTAAATTGAAGAAGATGGTAAAATCATCCATATACGGGTATTCTGTAATTAATAATAACTCCAAGTGTTAGGTTTTTTTTATAAGCAAATGTTAGTGGGGGTGGAGGAATGTTAGTTTCCGGGGTTTGAACCCTGGACCTCCTTCTTGCAATTATGCAACTCGTTCATGTCCATTAGCTCGCCAACTGAGCTACCTTCCTGAGACCTCCAAGTGTTAGGTGAATTGAAATTGAATTCCTTTGTTGGTTTTGCAGACTGATTCAATATTCATCAATTCAATGGCTTTAGTAATGCTCGGTGGAGTCGGAAAGCTTTTAGTTTTGAATAACAAATCTAATTGGTTTTTAGGGGTTTAGAAAATGAAATAAAACCCCCGATTGAAACCCAGATATAACTTTTAAACAAAACCCAGATTGAAGTTATCAGAAAAGAAAACGAAACCCTGATTAAACCTTTAGAAAATCGAAACCCAGAGAAAATCGAAACCCATATTGAACTTCAGAAAATCGAAACCCAGATGGAATAATTTTGGAGGAGGAAGATTGAAAGCCAAATCGAAACCTTCAGAAAATCAAAACCCAAGTGTGTTGGATCTGGAAATATAGATTGGTTTAAAGAAATTATCTGGGTTTGATTTTTGTTCAGATCTCGAAAAATTGTTTGGAGGAGGAAGAAGATGATGAACATCATTTTTCGATTTTTTTTATTTTTAATAAAATTAATTAAAGATAATTTTAATAAATAATAAAAATAATGACTTGAGCTGCCACGTATGCATCTGTTAGCCACGTCAGCGTCGTTTATGCCAACTGTGTTTTTTTGTAACGGAAATACTAAAAATTACTAATGGTGTACACGTTATCAAACTTAAAAGACTAAGTTGGTACGAAAAAAACATAAAGGACCTACTTGTTACAAATAAATAACTTAAAAGACTTCTGGCAAGGTAATCAAAACCGGACCGGACCGGCCGGTTCGACCGGTTGAACCGGGAACCGGACCCCTGTCCGGTCCAGTTAGACCCCAGAACCGGATGGCCAAAGAACCGGTTGAAAAACCGGAAAACCGGTCAAGAACCGGCAAAACCGGCCAGAACTGGCAAAGAACCGGTTGAAAAACCGGAAAACCGGTCTGAGAAATGATTTTTTTATTTATTTTTTTTTTAATTTTTTTTAACTGAAATAAAAAAATTTAAACTATTTTTTGTAAAACAAAATGAGTGTCGGGGCTCTATTTATATATTTTATATATTATGAAAGCCAAGAATCTCACTTATATTTTGCTGTGCACACTCTAGCTCTATTTATAGAGAAACACAGCTCATTCTTCTTATTTGCCATTCGATGTGGGACTAGATATTCACCTTTCAACAACATTAGCTTCACTGTTTGCAATTTTCTTACATGATGTGATCTTTTCTAAATAAAGCGACATTAGATTCTTATTTATCTTCACTGTTTGCAACATTAGCTTCTTATTTGCCAACAACAATTTTCTTATAAAGCCAGACTTATTTTTTTTCTTTCTAAATAATGCATTAAAATATATATTGTTGAGCTTAAGTTAAGCATAATTTAATTGTTTGTGGTGTGAAATTTTGGGTATTATGGTTTTTTATCCTTTATATATTGTAATAAAAATATTAAATAATATATTTAATTAATTCCGGTTGAACCCCCGGTTCAACCGGTTGAACCCAAGAACCCCTGAACCGCTACCTCTTCCGGTTCAATGTCCGGTCCGGTTTTGATTACCTTGACTTCTGGTGTAATTTTGCCTATATATTTATATAAATATTATATATATATATATATATATTTATACTTATACTAATATAAATATATATTTATATAAATATTATATTAATATATGGGTGGTTCTGTGGTGGTGGGGGCGGCGACCATGGCGGCAGTCGATGGTTGGCATATATATTATAATATATATATATATATATATATATATATTTGTTTACGTTTTTTTTAAAAAATTATTTTTAGGAATTTTTTTTTTAAAAATACTGAAAAGTATTTTTAAAACATTTTTTTAAAATACTTGTTAGAGGTTATGGATATAACCAGTATAACCGGTTAAATAATCGGTTTTGCAAATTAATAACCAGTTATGCTACTCTGGTTATGGAACCAGTTATATCAAATGGACATTTGATGGATATGAATTGGTTTTGTAGCCATGATTTTTTGTGCACCCCTAATCACAGTTCATTTACAACTAAAAGCCTAACATTTATTCATCAATAATTTAATGTTTAATAATAATTGACCATAATTTATATTAATAATAATTCATATATAATTGAATATCTCAATCCACAATAGATTAATTAAATAATTAATCTAACATTCTCCCTATTGGATGATAATAGTCAATTACTAAAAAATACGAATTTTAAGACTAGAATATAAGTTATAGTGAAAGCACTTGTCATCCAAGGATAAAGCAAGCTTCAACGCTGCAGAAAATGTATCCGACAGGGAAAACATATATTACATGTCAAAGACTTACATTTTACAAATGGAATGGTGAATTTAGAGTAGCATATTTAAGTTAAGAGAAATATGTTATTAATTAAGAAATCACCCAAGCATTTAAAATGCTATAACAAATTCCCACTAACCCGAAACACCAAAAGACTTGATTAAAACAATGAGTTACAATACTCATACATATGTTTTACACTTAGGTACAAACAATACAACCAAAAAAAGAGAGGCTGAGTTTTTTTTTGACGTGAATTTGCAGTATCTAAATTTGTCAAAAAACAAAAGTTGAGCGATTACTTTTACCAAACTATAAAACATGAAAAGTGTAAATTTTTTTGGAACTTAAATATATTCAAAAAAGTCATCACAAAATAAAGTTGTTTATATATTTAAAAAATAATTTATAAAAACATAAGTGAAGGACTTCTTTTTCCAACAAAAAAACTGAAGGACTTCTTTTTTTATTTTTTGACTAGATATTGTTGAATTTCTAAAAAACGTTAATGTTTAACTAACAAGTTGTTAATAATGGAACTTACTCGTTTATCGAAGCTCCACCTACTGTTCAAAACCCGAACCAAAAGGCTCGGTTTTTGCTTCGGTGAACGGTGGGACCAGTCAAACCACAGACCCGTTTCTTCATTCAGTTGAAAAATTCTTCAACGAAGCACAGGTTCGAAATCCGAAGCTCCTCCACACTAGAAATTCCCGCTCACTCACACTCCACTCTGTCGTCGATTGAAAAAGAAAGGAAGAAAGAGAGAAAGGGAAACGTTATCGAAGCTGAATACACTGCTCTTCTTCTTCTTTCTCTCGCTCTCAACATCGAATGCGCGTCTTCTTTCACTTCTTCGATACCAATGGCTAGGTCAGCTTAGCAACACTGCCAGTGCAACTTCTCTATTTTGTTTTGTTTTTTGTTTTTTTTATTCGGATGGACATAAAAAGATAGTTTTCTCTGGCTTTTGGGGTTGGCGATGGTCAAGGATGGCTATGGAAGATTTGTTTTGTCGTTTTTTTTTCTTTATGTGGAATTATAGTGTTTGGGTAAATATGTTGGCATTCCTATTTTGGGGGTTTATGGTTTTTAAATAACACATACAGGTATTTAGGTTTTATTGATAATACAGAAAATGGTACATAAATGTGACTGATGCGGATGCTGCTGAACTAATGATTCTACTTTCAAGCCTTGAATGCTATATAATGGAAATGGAAATGGAAACTAGAGAGACACGTGAATAATATTGGGGAATTTTTTATTTTTTTATTATACAATATACCAATGAACCCAAAATTAGTTAGAAAGACTCATTCACCCCAAACTACCTTCTCTCTCATATTTTGGTGCTTTCTGTGTGCTTTTCTAAATTTTCTCTTGTTTGTTTGGAGGAAACCCTCAATTTTGTACATTAACTTACACTCTCTCCTACTTGATCTTATAGAGGTTGATGTGATGTATTTCACAAAACTTGAAGGAGTAATTTTACAGATTTCACGGTCGAAGAACCGCTTGATGTTTTCATATACTTTAGGGATCAAGTAGGAGTGTGGGTTCAATGACTAAATTGAGGGATTTTTCTTTACTTGGTTGGAAAGAATATGTCGTTCATGTCCTTAAATATACTGATTTTTGTTTTTCTTTTCATCTTTACGTAATGAAAAGAAGTTGATTCCCTTTTGTTAAAGATGTGATAGGAATTCAAGTTTCATTCATTCATTCATTTAATTGCTGATGACTTTGTAGTTTATGTCTTCATAACTGTTATGGTTCCTCTGCAGGCTGCAGCTAACTTTTCTAGGCCTGCTAGTTGTTTCTCTTCTAGCATTCTGGCACTGATTTTTTGTTTTCTAACAACTATCTTTTTAAACTACATGTAATCATGTATTAAAAGTTCTTCAGATAACATTTTGTTTTTCATGGATTAATGTACTTGAAGTATGTTTGTTAATTTGCTCTGCAGGGGCTGGCTTATTGACATAGGAGGATTTGCCAAGAAAGTGAAAAGCACTACACTATCTTCCGCTGATCAGATTAAGGATTGTGGTGCATACCGTGAATGCCCAAACTGTTCTCATCGTATTGATAACAGTGATGTATGTTATATTTCACCATTATATTCAATTTGAGATCATAATAGCTTATTCACATGAACACATGCACCAAAATTGGAGAAAAGTTAGAAAAATGAACTCCGCATTTATAGTAGAACTCTTTATCATACTATTGTTGACTTTGCTTATGCCCCAATACCTAAACACTATAACCTATGATTTTATTCTTTTGACGTATACAGTTAGTTTAAAAATTTAATGTTCTTGTGGAAAAGGTTACAAACTTTATCATCATACTAGGGTTCATTCTTGGAAAGTTTGGTATTGGTTGAAGGATTGTGGAATGTAGACATTTCATTAGAAATATTTCTCTGCTTGTGTAGGTTTCTACAGAATGGCCTGGTTTTCCTGTTGGTATAAAGTTTGATCCTTCTGATGTAGAACTGCTGGAACATTTAGCGGCTAAATGTCGTGTTGGGGACGCAAAGCCACACTTGTTTATCGATGAGTTCATCCCAACATTGGAAGGAGACCAAGGCATTTGCTATACACATCCTGAAAATCTTCCAGGTAAGAATTATCTGACCTTGATTTCAAAAAGATAAACTGTTAGAAGAGCAGCAGTAGAGAACTTGTGGATGGCACTCTCAGGCCACCACAAGGTTATTTTATTAGCCACTTGGCAATGGAAAGAGATTTACACTGATGCCTCTAGCACCTCTTGCTGATCCATCAGCAATACTAAGACCTATGGAGTTGAAAAGTGCTCCTCAACCCTTATCATACCCTCCTTTATATACTAGGAGAGAAGAGCATAGGTTTCACACAATAACTACTCCTCTAACTAACTAACTACTGCCTATAACTAACCTCCTAACCACTAACAGCTTATCTAGCAATAACAGAAATAACAGAACAATTACATAACTGACAATAGAACAATTACATAACTGATACATAGAGCAATTAAACCTTCTTCTTCTTTCTAGTGTAGACTTGCAGGGGCCTAACAATGCCTCCCCCTTCAGTGTCAACCTTGTCCTCAAGGTTGAAGTGAGGGAACTGCTTTGCTAGGTAGTGTTTGTCTTCCCATGTTGCTTCCTCTGTCGAGTGTCCCTTCCACTGAATCAAAACCTGGTGTATGTCCTTACCGTGTTGTTGTATTGTTTTGTGTTGGAGCACTCTTTCTGGTTCATATCCGTTGTCCTTAGCTTGCAAATCCTCTGGTAATTGTTGTTCCACGGGGTGGTCCCCAATTGCTAGCTTGAGTTGTGATACATGAAAGACAGGGTGTACTCTTGTTGTCTCTGGCAATTGCAATTGAAAAGCTACTGAACCTACCTGTTTGGTGACCAAGAAAGGACCATAATATCTAGCAGAGAGCTTCGGATGTAACTGTGTGGGCATAGAGGTTTGTTTGTGAGGTCGGATCTTAAGATACACCTTATCCCCTACCTTAATTGGTGATGGCTTCCTACGGACATTGGCATGTTTGCTCATTTGTTGTTGTGCTTTCTGTAAGTGCTTCTTAAGTTGGCCAAGACATTCATCTCTACTAAGCAAATCCTGGGCTACTGTTTCTACAATCACTTCTCCTGGTATGTATTTTGTGATAGAGGGTGGTGGTCTCCCATACACTACTTCAAACGGGGTGGTTCTAGTAGAGCTTTGGAAGCTGGTATTGTACCAGTATTCAGCCCATGGGAGGAATGCTAACCATCCTTTGGGCTGCTCACTACAAAAACATCTTAGGTAAGTCTCTAAAATCCTGTTGATTACCTCTGTTTGGCCGTCGCTTTGCGGATGATAAGCTGTGCTCATTTTCAGGGTTGTGCCTTGTTTTTTGAATAACTCTTGCCAAAAATGGCTCAGAAACAGAGGGTCTCTATCGGTTACTATTGAAATAGGTATACCATGTAATCTCACTACCTCTTGAAAGAATACATCTGCTACGGTTTTAGCTGTGTATGGATGTTTAAGAGGGATGAAATGGCTATATTTGCTAAGCCTATCCACTATCACTAGGATTACTTCATAGCCTTTTATCTTAGGTAGCCTAACAATGAAGTCCATGCTTATTTCTTCCCAAATGGCATTAGGGATAGGAAGAGGTTGAAGTAATCCGGCTGGAGAGCTAGCTAGGTATTTGCTCTTTTGGCACACTTGACAAGCTGCCACATGTTTTGTGATTGTACCTTTCATGCCTATCCAATATAGGGATTGCCCTATTCTCCTATAAGTCCTATAGATACCCGAGTGACCTCCCATAGGGGTGGAATGGAATTCTTCTAGGAGTGTTGGTATCCATGTAGATGTAGCTGAGATGACTAGCTTACCTTTGTAATGTAGCCTCCCCTGTTCCAGAGTATAATGGGTGTGAGAATTGGGATCTGTTGTGAGGTCTAGCTTAATTTTTTGTAGCACAGGGTCCTTGTTTACCTCCTCCTCTAAGATATGGCTATCTGGCCAACTAATTACACTAATAGGTTGTGCCTCCAGGTTATTGTCGTGGGCTTGATTGGCAATGTCATTTGTGAGGTCCCTATCGGTGTGTTCCGCATGCTCATACTGCCTAGACAAGGCATCAGCCACCTTGTTTGTGGAGCCTTTCTTATAGATAATATCAAAATCGTACCCTAGGAGCTTTGCTATCCAATTTTGTTGGTTTTGAGATATAATTTTCTGCTCTAAGAGGAATTTCAAGCTCTTATGGTCTGTGTAAACCCGAAACTTATTGCCTATCAAGTAAGGTCTCCAGTGGTTAATTGCTAGCACTAAGGCCATAAGTTCCTTCTCATAGGTGGACTTGGTGAGAGAACTGTCCGATAATGCCTTACTAAAGTATGCTATAGGTTTGTTATGCTGAGTAAGGACTGCACCTAGCCCCAGACCGGATGCATCACATTCTAAGTTAAAAGGTTCCGTGAAATTCGGCATAGCAAGGACGGGGGCAGTGGTGATAGCATGTTGTAGGTCTCTAAATGCTTGAGTGCTCTCCTCGGTCCATGTGAATTGACCCTTCTTAAGTAAGTTTGTGAGAGGTCTTGCTATAGTACCATAGTGATGTACAAACTTCCTATAGTAACCCGTGAGGCCTAGGAATCCTCTAAGAGCCTTGATTGACTTAGGAATAGGCCAATTAGTGATTGCTTCTATTTTTTGAGGGTCCATAGAGACCCCTAGTTTACTAATAACATGTCCAAGGTATCTTACCTCCTCTTTACCTAGCTCACACTTCTTCAAGTTGGCATGGAATGAATTAGCCTCTAAGGTGTGTAACACTTGTTTTAGGTGATCTAGGTGTTCTAGCCATGTCTTACTATAAACTAGGATGTCATCAAAAAAACTAGGACAAATCTTCTAAGAAATGGTTTGAGGGTTTCATTCATAGCATGTTGAAAGGTTGAGGGGGCATTGGTGAGGCCAAATGGCATCACTAGGGTCTCATAATGACCTTGATGGGTCCGAAAAGCTGTTTTGTGGATATCATCCTCATCCATTCGGATTTGGTGGTATCCAGCCCGCAAATCAATCTTAGAAAAATAGTGTGCGCCGTCTAATTCATCTAGCAATTCCTCTATGACAGGTATGGGAAATTTATCAGGTATAGTGGCTTTGTTCAATGCTCTATAATCTACACAGAAGCGCCAGGAGCCATCTTTCTTCTTAACTAAGATAACTGGGCTAGAATAGGGGCTGTTGCTAGGTCGTATAATACCGGCCTTTAACATTTCTTCTACTTGTTTTTCAATTTCATTCTTCTGTAAATGGGGGTATCTATAAGGCCTAACGTTGACAGGTCCCTCGCCGTGTTTGATTGGTATCTTATGGTCTATAGTTCTCTTTGGTGGCAGGTCTATTGGTTCGGTGAAAACATGGTTGTATTGCTCTATAATCTGAGTAATGTCAGGGTTGAGATTTGTGGTGTCTGTGGTGTCCAAGTGATAAACAGTAGGTGTGTAACTGTCCTTTTCGTTCCAAACCATAGCTATAGCATCAATTTCTATGAGTTTACACAATTGTTCAGGGGAAATAAGAGACTTACTGAGTTTAGGATCACCTTGAATTACCACAGGTCCCTGGGGAGAGTCGAATTTCATTGTGAGAGCTTTCCAATTAGCTTGAATATCACCTAGGGTTGCCAGCCAAGAGACACCTAGAACCATGTCTACACCCCCTAATTCAAAAACCAGAGCATCAACTGTGAACTTGTAGTCACCTATTGAAAGCGGCAACCTCTTGCATTTTCCCAATGTACTGCGCCTGTTCCCATCACCCAGCTTGACATTGTACACGCCTGTTGCATCCATAAGCAGTCCAAGTTTGTCTACCAATTCTTTGGAAATGAAGTTATGAGTAGCTCCACTGTCAATTAGAATGACAATTAGGATGCCATTGATGATTGCTATTACCTTCATAGTTCTAGGTTGATCAAGGCCTTTGGAGGCAAATTGAGAGAGTGAGATATTGTTGAATTCCTGATCATCACTGTCCTGTGAGTTATCACTGTGAGCCGAGTCCCCCTCCAACACAACTATCTCACCATCGTCGTTGATGTCTTCATTATCCCCAAGAAGCATGACACGCAGGTTACCTTCAGTGCAGCGATGGCCTGGGCTAAACGGGGCGCCGCATGTGAAGTAAAGCTTCTCCTTCCAGCGACGGTTCTGTTCTGTTTTTGAGAGAAACCGAATTCCTGATTTATTCTGATGATTTGAAGATGATGGGTTCGCTGTGCCTGTCGCTTTGGATGAAGAAGCAGAATTAGTGGGGTTGGATTTCGAATTGGTTGGAGAAGCGTGAGAATTAACGCGTGACCCGGAACTGTCTTCGCGCGACCCGGTTGTGGTAACGAGACCCGATCCACGAAAACGATTGTCACGATACTTGCCGGAGGAAGGAGCGGCGGTGCGAGGGTCACGTTGTGTCTCTTCGACGTGCCGAGCGAGAGAGAGAGCCTGGACCACTTTCTTGGGAGCGAGAAGACGGACCATGTCGCGAATGGATTTTCGCAACCCGTTGAGGAAATACCCGAGCATGATATGCTCCGGGGTGCCCTTCGCCTGAGCCAAAAGCAATTCAAAGTCGCGAATGTAGTCGTTCACGGTGCCGCGTTGCCTTATAGCTGAGAGACGCTCATGTACCGAGCCCAAGGCGCAATCCCCAAATCTTTGCATAATTGCTTCGGTGAAGAGTTCCCAGGAAGGATTCTGTTCATCATCCTTCCAATACTGAAACCAATGAATTGCGTCCCCCTCCATGCATATCAACGCCAATTGCATCTTCTCCGCGTTGCTTGTAATGCCCTGTAACTCAAAGAATTTGGCTGCGCGAGTTAACCACGCCATCGGGTCGTCGCCTTCGAACGTAGGTAGCTCGACCTTTTTTGTCCACGCTTTGGTAGTGGCCTGTGAAGGTTCGCCGGTGATGTCCACGATGGTCGGAGGATTGGTGGGTGTCATCTTGATGGTGACATCATTCTTGGGTGGATCTTGATCATTCTTGGGTGGGTCTTTGCCACTGTGGGTATTGGCGTTCACTGGGAGCGGAGTTGCTTGATTCTTCTGCATTGCTAGCAGGGTCTGCATCATCTCTTGAAACTGAGAGTCCAGTTGCAGTTTGATATCCGCGTTTTCAGCACCCAATGATTGTAAATGTGCATTGATATCATGACGCACCTCGTCTAGTTTTCTGTTGAAGGTAGCTTCCACTTCAAGAATGCGTTCTTCGACCTTCTTCTCTAGCTGAGCAACATCTGCCTTAGTCATGGTTCGGTGCAGGTCGGACCAATTGTTAGAAGAGCAGCAGTAGAGAACTTGTGGATGGCACTCTCAGGCCACCACAAGGTTATTTTATTAGCCACTTGGCAATGGAAAGAGATTTACACTGATGCCTCTAGCACCTCTTGCTGATCCATCAGCAATACTAAGACCTATGGAGTTGAAAAGTGCTCCTCAACCCTTATCATACCCTCCTTTATATACTAGGAGAGAAGAGCATAGGTTTCACACAATAACTACTCCTCTAACTAACTAACTACTGCCTATAACTAACCTCCTAACCACTAACAGCTTATCTAGCAATAACAGAAATAACAGAACAATTACATAACTGACAATAGAACAATTACATAACTGATACATAGAGCAATTAAACCTTCTTCTTCTTTCTAGTGTAGACTTGCAGGGGCCTAACATAAACATTGGCAACTCTGTCTTGATTTCAAAAAGATAAACATTGGCAACTCTGTCCATTATATTTAATCAATGAACTGGTCAATAAATTGAGTCAAGACCATATCACAGCCGCAGGTCCCATGGTTTAAGTATCCTACAAAAAGATAAGAAAATAGATGGAGATGTCAATCATAGCATTTGAGCAGGGTGGATAAATTGGAGAAATGCTTCCGGTGTCACGATTTGTGATAGAAAAGTATCACTGAACCTTAAAGAAAGCTTTTACTGCATAGTTGTAAGATCTAAAATATTGTATGATACTGAATGTTCGACGGTAAAGAGCTAATAAAGATCTAAAAGTTTCACTGAACCTTAAAGAAAGCTTTTGCTGCTCAGGGTTGTAGAAAAGATAGTTGCACTTGTTGCAAAAAAGATAGTAGAGACCTGCCTTAAATGTATGAGCATATGCGGTGAAGGCCCATAAAAGCACTAGTAAAAAAATGCACTATTTAGAGGATATTCCAAAAGGTACAAGTAAAAGGATGCTAAAGAAAACGGCCCATAAAAGCACTATCTAGAGGATATTACACTAGTTACAACTTACAAGTAAAGGGATGCTAAAGAAAACTGCCGCCAACTGGCAACATCATTAAGAAGAATATGGGTTATGAATCATTAGATATGATTCATAATAAGACACTATGAATCGTTTGATCCTTGTGACTAACTCCACCTAATAGGAAAATGCTTTGGTTGTTGTTCTATGTCAAACCCGGTGAATATCTTGAAAGTGATAGGAGATGGTGTCTAGTCTTGTGGAATAGGTTATGAAATTGAGCCATGAATGGCACAAGATGCTTGTTTATTGAATTGACATCTGACAAAGAAAATATGATACAATGTACTCTATGGTATTGTAAATTGAGGTTCATCAAATCTCAGTCGACACCTAACAGACATTCTTGGCGCAAGCTACAAGACCTACACATTTCCCCCCATTTAAAATAGAACCTAATCAATATTCAGATCATGCTAATTGGAACCTATGGTTAATACATCTCATGCTTTTACCATTCTTTCTTTGATGGGATTGAGGGAAACCAGGCTGTTATGATTGCCAAATAAATATGATAGTTGGTAATTATATTGCATAGTTATTGTTCTACATGTTACGACTAATATGATAGGTACTAGGAAACATTTTCACTCAAATTCAAGATAAAACTGTATTTTAATGGAAATTTGGGGCTAGTGATAGCAAGCCCTAGATGCAGAATTACAGAAAATAGGGAAGAAAGAATCGTTCTAGGCAGTTCGAGAGTGCCTAGTCTCCGGTGTTGTTAAATCGTAGCACCATGGGGAATGGCGTGGTGGATTTTTTGTCAGCTGCCATAGGCAATTTGTGAAGGGAGGCCCACCATGGCGGCGCCATAGGCCACAATGGCATGTTTATATGGTGGAATTTTGGCCTTCCGCAATATTTCGCAATTCTCCATTGATAACACTCCTAGTCTGATAGACACCAACTAGTATATTAGAAAACTAGGAAGACTAGTTTTAGGATGACTGGACAACTCGAGTTGTACCCTGTTTGATTTCGAAACTGATCATGGTACTGGACAAAAGTGGGGCAAGGGATTGGACAAAAACACAAATTCCTGTCCTTCACAAAACCACAACACAACTTTCTCTACACACAAAAAAACACCGAATACTACTTAACAGACTCATACACCCTTACCCTCCCAGTTGCCAACTCAGAGGTTAGTTACAACAAAATTCTCTCAATTCCCTCCCTAGGCTATGATTCCCTATAGCACACTCCACTTTTCCTACCATACATGTTATTTAATTATGGGGTCCTATCACTGCTTTTTTCCGGAACTAAGTAACCTTATTTTGCCTGTTTTGTTTTACAGGTGCTAAGAAGGATGGGAGCAGTATTCATTTCTTTCACAAAACAATGAATGCATATACTACTGGTCAACGAAAGCGTCGAAAGATTCATCATCATGGTTTGACTGAAGAGCATGTACGCTGGCACAAGACTGGTAAGACCAAAGCTGTAATAGAAGATGGAGTACATAAGGGATTCAAGAAGATCATGGTTCTTTATATAAGATCTGAGAAAGGGTCCAAGTCCTACAAATCCAACTGGCGAATGCATCAGTACCATCTAGGGACAGATGAAGAGGAGAAGAATGGAGAATATGTGGTTTCAAAAATTTTATATAAAGAGATTGAGAAAAATGTGGAGAATCCAATGGCTGAAGAACCTGACAATACAACATTGCGAACAAGCCCAAGGACTCCAAAACCCAATCCCCCAAATCCACCACGCACAGGAACATGTATTGATGAAACCACACTTCTGTCATTTGCTGAGGTTGGTAGCAATATCTGATGCGAGTGTAATCTAAGCGTCTGTTTTATTTCAGAAAACATTGTCTTCAATTTTAATTACAAAATTACCACTTTGTTTCTACTTGGTTTCCGTTTCAATAAGTTTTGTATAGGAAACAGAAAATAAACTTTGAAAACAGAGAAAAAGGTGATATTTTTGTAATTAAAATTAGAAAAAGGAAATGGAAACCAAACAGGCCTTAATATTCCACTTCAAATTATAAAACAAGTATTACTTGTTTATAGTTTGTTCAAGTTCTAATAAGGTATGAGTATACAAGTGGTGTAACAGATTTACTCAATGTTGCTGTTGTTGGTATTCTGATCATGTCTTCATTCTATGGTTATTAGGATGGCATGTTTATCCCTGGAGAATCACATGCCCCACTATCTGATATTCAGGACCAGGACAATACAGGCAACCCTGCATTGTTGGCTGGTGAATCACAGGCTCTGGATACCTCTGAATACGATGGCTTGGATGACATACTTTTGTGCAAGGAGATTTTAGATCCTTCTGATCCGTTGAATGATCCTGGATTGGACTCTATCGGAGATGACTTTACCTACAGTGAAAACAGAATTCCTGGAAATGATAATGTAACTACTGGAACTTCTGTCCTGGATGCACTGGAATTGGATACTCCAGACTTTGATCTTTGGGTAAGCATCTCATTACCCTTACTCCATTTTTTTTGGAGTTTTCCAATTTACTGACATGCTTTGTGGATTGTCAATTTGCTTGCAGAATTTGAATTTTTGTTCTCAAGACAGTATCTTTGACTGGTTGGACAGGTTATGAGGTGCCTCTTGATTCGATTCAGTTGCCTGGCTACTGCACCCCCTTTCCCTGCTTCATTCTTCAGTTACAATGGCTTTTTATGCCCCGGGAAGCTGCAAATCATGTTTTGGTTTAATAGATCTTTAGTGGTGAAATCCAAAATGGTGTATTTAATGGTTTGTCGCTTGTATGGACAATAGTATAAATTTTTGTTGACTCGTTATGTCTAAGCCATGGGATGGCCGGATGGAAGTTGTATGAAATCCAAAACGGTGTAGTATGAATCAAATCAAATGTTTGAATGGTTGTATGTGAATACTGAATACCATGAACATTTAGATGCATCGCATTTCTTTTTACATGGTGTAATGGGAAACTTTAGGTGACTTGCTATAATTCAATTACGCGTATAAAGATGTACAGTTTAAAGGTATATTTAGAAAGGATTTGTTTTAGTTTTTGTTCCAAAAAATCACTTTTTTAAGAAAATATTGTAATTACTTTTAAGAGTATATTTAGAAAAATGAGAATAAAAAAATAATTTAAAAACTACTTCTGAATAACTTTTGTTAAAAATCATTTTTGATATTTGAGTTCATTAAAAAGTGATTTTAATTATAGTAAACAAATGAAAAATAATTTCTACTTCTCTAAAAAATTACCAAAAAATAATTTCTAAATTACTGAATGTCAACATTATAAATCCAATTAAAGTCAAAAATGTAAATTTATATAATACAGCTCAATAATAGGTTTTTAAAAAAAATTTCTTTTGCTCAAAAGAGGAGTTTACATAAAAGTTGAAAAGTTTAGAAAACCGTATACAATTCAAACCCAATTTTCTTGTGTAATCAATCTAACACCTAGATGTGGGAGGAGATGCTAGTAACAAACGCATTGATTGGGTCATGTATTTCTCTAGCGCCAGTTGCAACGTAAGGTTATGCCACCACCATATTATCCGCCTTTGCCATGGCACCAACAATATTATTCGCCAACATCGTCCGTCGTCCTTGCCTCAACAACATGGACAGGTTTTTGACGTTGGAGCGGTTAAGAAAACGTGGAGAAGCGCCTGGAATTAGGAGCGAAGATATTTTGACCCACTACCTGTGCTAGTGGAAGAGTGGGAGAGTGCTTCCTAGTTTTTAGGGCCTAGATGTAATGTAGTGCGTTGATCTTGATTAATCCAACGGTGAGCAGTTGTAGGCTCGGGTAGTAGCTGACGAAGGCTCATGTATATATATAGAGAGAATAGTTGTACAAAAGGCACACATCAATCAATCAAACTCTACGTTTATTTCAATTTATCTTCTTTATCACACTTTATCTTTATTTTCATGCATTAGGCCAGTAGAATAATCCAACCCTCGCGTCCCATTCACTCAACCTGGCCCTTTCTAGAGGAGTCAGGATACCCACAGTCAAGGAGCAGAGTTCTCTCCTTGGCGTAATCGCTTGAAGAAAAGAGGAATCAAAGAACTGTCCAAACATATGGCCGATCCTACGGCTAGGTGATAACTCTATTTTATATAGAGTTATTCATATGTTTAAACTTAGTAAATTGCTCTCTTTCAAGCAAAGATGAAGAGTTTATATAGTATTTTATGTAATATGTGATAACTTGAATGTTTAACATGGTTATAGTTGATAATAGGCCATTTTGGATACATTATGCTATGTTTGATAAGTTTGTTCAGTGCAGTCTAGATGCTCCTGCATTGGTCCTGCACTGGTTTAGTACAATGCTACTGCACTGCAACTGCATTGCCTGAAGGTTGGAGCCTGAAGGTTGGAGCCATCCACTTGCACATCCACTTGCCATCCACTTGCATTTGATGACCTCATATTTGGTCCCCTAAAGCAAGAACACTTCAGATTTCGTTGCCTACAATTCCCACATAGCTTTAAAGAGTCATCAACGTAGGGACACATGTTGTTATCTCATTTGACCTCCCTATACATTTGATTGAAGACTTCACATGGGAATCAGCTGCTGTAAAACAACCATGGATACAGCCATCAAAGTTACTTCAACATGAAGGAAGGAAGCACCTCTCTTGAAGACTATATAAAGACTTCACTCTTTCACTTGAAGAGAGATCACAATCCATAAGTTAGATTTAAATTTCAATATACATAGTTAGTTTCTATTTTGTAAGAAGAAAAGGAAGGAAGTGACAAATCCTCCTTACTTCGGTTTCATAGTTTTATCAAAGTGCTAAGGAGCTAATGCAACTACATTGCTAGGAAGGATTCATGCTAAGAGCTACAACTTGTGTAACTTCTATTCTGTTTATATTTGCCTTGCAATGTCCATGTTGAGCTAAACCTCTCTTAGTTGGAATGTTCTAACCATTTAATGAGCTTTTAAGTAAGTTTAATACAAGTATATGATGTGTGCACTTTAGTTCTTGCTTGATAATACTTTCAACACTTATTTTGAGGTTGATCACTTAGAATAAGTAGATTTGTAAAAGCAGACATGGTTTACAATTAAGAACTCAAGAACTAATATGGGTGAGTGTTTTACATAAAGGAAACTTTGTGAAAACCATACTAAGTCCTAGACAAAGGATAGTATAGTCCATAGGGTGATACTGTGGGTACTTTAAAAGACAAGAGTGAACTTCTTTAGCAAGCCTAGACATAGGAAGCTTGTAATGAAACTCTGGAGAAAAGTGACTGAAAGGCACACAACTAATGCAACAGCATTCAGTGCAACTGCATCATAACTGCATTAAACACTTATAAGTAAATTACTTGGGGAAGACATTCCAACTAGCTTTTCTCTATTGCATTTCAACTACTTACACTTTGTTTTATTCTAACTTACTTGTGATACTCACCATCATCAACTATATTGTTAAATTGGTTACTTTTCATCTAAATTACATAATATTGACTTTTGAAAGAGTTCATCAATCCCTGTGGGTTCGACCTGTTCTAAACACTGTATTACTTGTTATGGACTGTGTATACTTGCACATGTTTTCCACACACCAAGTTTTTGGCGCCGTTGCCGGGGATTGTAGTTAAATTCTTTTAAAAATCTAATATACTGTAATTTAGTGTATATTATTTCTGGTATTTGCAAGTCTCTGTTGTAACACCCCTTTTCTACCCGGTAATTTTGTTTAATAAAAATATCAGAGTTTTCAAAATTTAATTACACCACAAGGGATGTCACACTTACTTCGTTAAACGTCACACTTCAAATAACTCGCTTTTCGAAAACAGTCTTATAATAACTTCAAAACGTCATGGTCAATTAAAATACAACTTCACATCGGAAATCCAACAGTTTAATCATAAAAGGCATTACAACTATGCCAGGCTTACAATACTAAAAATCCAATAACCACAACAGTCATAAATGACTTAAACAACATTCGTTCCCCTCCCTAGTGTTACATATCAGAGCAGACGACCCGACTCAGCTAGTGAAGATACCTAAGCCTTCACTCAAGGATCCCTGCACGTTACCGCATAGGGGTAACATTCAAACAGAAGGGGTGAGTTCATCTAACAATATAATAAAGCGTATGATAAGCACTATGCTAGAGCCAAGACACTATATCAACCACATCACGAACATCAAGTCAATCATTAAGGATAAACAGTCAATTACATCATCAAGAGTAAAACAGTCAATTACATCATCAAGGGTAAAACAGTCAATTACATCATCAAGGGTAAAACAGTCAATTACATCATCAAGGGTAAAACAGTCAATTACATCATCAAGGGTAAAACAGTCAATTACATCATCAAGGGTAAAACAGTCAATTACATCATCAAGGGTAAAACAGTGTCATCACTCACATCACTTACAATAACTCATCTCATGTCATGTAGGCTTATGAAATGCAACCCACTCGCGGGTATATGCATGAGGTACCTTTTCACAAAACGTCGCTTAGCCCTTAAGGCCTCATCGTCACTTAGCCACTCAGGCCCCAAAAACGTCACTGGGTTTATGCATATGGGCATGAGACACTATGACATGCACCACTCACAGTACACAAACACACAATTATTCAATTCATAGTCGACTATGTGACCCGTCACTTACCGGTTTGCTCGCAAAAGCACAGCACCTATCAAATTCACAATCAGCACACAACGTCACTGGCCATTTAGACCTTAACATCACTTAGCCCTTCGGGCCCCAAACGTCACTGGTTTTTCATCGTCACTCACACATAAACATCAATCAACTCAAACAATAACCACTGAGGGCAAAAACGTCATTTGACTAACCACCAAGGGTATCCTCGTCATTTACACATCATTATCTACAACTTTGGCCACTAGGGGCAAAACAGTCTTTTACACGTCATAACTAATAATAAATAGCCACTAAGGGCAAAACAGTCATTTACACGTCATAATAATTAATAATAGCCACTAAGGGCAAAACAGTCTTTTACACGTCATAATAATTAATAATAGCCACTAAGGGCAAAACAGTCTTTTACACGTCATAATAATTAATAATAGCCACTAAGGGCAAAACAGTCTTTGCACGTCATAATGAGTAATAATAGCCACTAAGGGCAAAACAGTCATTAGTCACCCATTTTGACACTAAAACGTTAAAAACAGTTAGTTATGCTCAAAGGAGATTTTCAAAGACACCAAAACATCCTTTCAATGTCACCGCAGTGACCACCGGGAACAACCACTTGGGCGCCCAGCAACATTCAGAAATTATGAGTTTTTATTTTTAAAAATGGGACACATAGATAGACAACTGAAAATGCTTCACAACGCTTTTTGAATCGTTCAAAACGGACACCCGAGTCAAAAGTTATAGCGAAAACAGTTTTCGAAAACATTTGGGAACATCCTGAAACTGGCGCCCTGGGCGCCCAGCAAGGCGCAACACGCAAGCAACACACACGGGCGCCCAGCGCCCAGCGCCTAGGCGCAACACAGCAACACGCGCACATGGGCGCTCAGCGCCCAGCGCCACACACGCACACACGCACACGGGCGCTCAGCGCCCAGCGCTGGCACCCAGCGCCCAGCACTCCACAGACAGCAACGCACACGGGCACTCAGCGCCCAGCAAGGGCGCCTGGCGCCCAGAACACTCCCAGCAACCAGAATTCTTGCTCTAAACACCCCCAAATCATGCCAAAACATCATCAAACAAATTCAAACCATTCTCAAACACACCGATCATCACCAATTGCATATGAACACCATCTAACACAACCAAATCATCATCAAAACGCGTCCAATCACCTTGAACATACATATTATCACATTTATCTCAAAATCACCATCAACCACAATTTCTCAAATAACAAGTTATCATATGCCTAGGGTTCATCAATAATCTCTAGAAATGCATAAAACGGCACACATAGAGCCTACCCTTACTTAGTCCCCATCATAAAACCCTATTATAGAGAAGATGAGACCCACCCTTACCTTAGATTATAACGAACACGATAACTCCATACGTAAGCTCCAAAGAACCCGCAACACGACCCTTCTCCTTTTTCTCCTTGAGATTGGCGCACCTCACCTCTCCTCCTCTCCTCATGGCGCCGCGCCCTCCTTCCCTTCCCACTCTCTCTATTCGCATTTTCCTTTCTTTTTCTCAAATGAACCAAACCCTTAAAATCTCAGCTTTTATATGCGCTTAGGTTGTCGGGCTTGGGTTGCGGGCTTCCCCGCAGCTTAAGCCCAATTTAATTACAACACCTTATCCGATTCCAATACTGCTCCTTATTTTATTTAAAACACCTTATACTCATTTTAATAAGTAATAAATAATAATTATATTATTATTTCTACCACCCAATTTCTTTTAACTAATTAAATAAATTAATCTATTATTTTTGGGGTGTTACAACTCTCCCCCACTTAAAGGAATTTCGTCCTCGAAATCCACCTGTCAACGCCAACACTCTTCCACTAAGGCCACCTAGACAACTAGTGCTATCATTCATGCCGATTACTATTGCTCTGATTACCGGCGGTAAGTGCTTGGGCGGCCGTCCCTCCTACTTGTTCTGCCAGGTAACTTCAAGCAGTAATAATCAGGCTCACTCTCTACTCCGCTGCGCTACTCTGATAAACTAGCTCGCATCCTACCCCACTCATCTACCCATAAGGATAACAAAATACTTCAATCATCATAACATCACAACGAAATTCACAGGGTGCATAACAGTCGTACAACAAGTCTCATAATTTTAGTAACGCGACAACAACATCCTCAAACAACTCTGCCACTCAGGCGACATCAACAATTACAACTGCCACTCAGGCGACATCCACAACTACAATTGCCACTCAGGCGACATCAACAATTACCACTGCCACTCAGGCGACATCAACAACTACAATTGCCACTCAGGCGACATCAACAACTACAATTGCCACTCAGGCGACACCAACAACTAAAAATCAACAACAGAGCAACATCATCAACGACAACAATATTAACAACTCAGTCACACAATCGGGCACTAAGGCACCGGCAACGGTTAACAATCGAATTAGGCACAACCCATAAAAATAGAGACAGTCAACAACCCAAAAACAGGCACAACTCGTAAAATAGCAGCAGTGTACAAAAGTAGGGACAGTAACAGTTATTCTTGAAAGCACTGACAGCGGCCTTAGGAAGCAGCAACAACAACTTTTAAAAGGTAGCAACATTCATTTTCAGCAATAGTCATTTTGCAGAGAACCATAACAATTATCCGAATAGAACAACAACATTATTTTCTGAAAACAGCAATGATCATTTTTCAGAAGCAGCAACAATTATTTAAATAAAACAGCAACAGCAGTTTAAACAAACAGCAGTAGCATTCGACTTTTTAAAACAGCATGGCATTTATCATTCAAACAGCAATAGCAAATAGCTCAGGATAATCCACGAAGCATTATCAACTAAGTACACAGGAAAACGGTTAACATTTAAAACCCTATTACAACTAGTCAGCCCAAAAGAATAGTTACATTAACATTTACAGCAATTAGTTAATTCGGCCCAAGTGCACAAGCGTCCAAAATGCACGTTTTTAATTCTTAAGATTTTTAAAACCACGTAACGCATATCGCAAGAGTGCAACTGCTAAAACAAAATCCGAATCGTTTATAAAAGTGATTTTCAATGCTAATCTCGGTATCCAGCCGTAAAAGTGTTTAACGGATGTTCAAAAACAATTTCGGAACTTCCACTATTTTTCGGATCATAAAACTCTATAGCGCAATTCAATAAGTAACGACCAAAAGATTTTGTCATAAAACTCAAGCATACAAGACTCCACCTTGAGGAAAATTAGGCAAGTCAAAATAGCAATCACATGAGACGGTAGTCCTCAGCTAAAATTGTTACACCAAATTGCGGTCTTTTCCAAAAAGAGTTGCGGTCAAAATTATAGCACTCAATGAAGATATTTTTTGTTTGTAGTGATTAAAACGCTACGACAGTTATTAGTGCAGCAATAACTTGAAATAGTCCATAAAAAAAATAATTTTACAACGCATTTGGTTTTCCCAAACATCAAATCACATTGCACAAGACTTCTCACAGAGGCTTACTGTCGACTACTTAAGACAGTCCGGACAAAGCAACATAGGAGGGTAACATGCAACAAGGTAAGCTATCAGTAGCATACAGGCACAACAGACACACGTGACAAGATCAGGCAAACAACATAGGCTGTAATTTACCATTTTAAGATGCAATCATGTTTTGTTCACACTCAAGGGACAACCAAACTCAGGATGGTACGCATGTAATATTATACTTTACAAATGCATGAGCATGCGAATACATGTCAAGTCAACATCTAGCAACAAACATCAATTACAAGAGCATCTGAGTGCATGTCAATCTAACATTTTACAACAAGCGGCAATTAATTTGAATATGATACAGGGTACACCGAGCTCAATACCAACCAAAACACATGTGCGCATTTAAACAACAGAGCATACCATTTAGAAACACGCAGCAAGGAGGTCAACAATAAGGACCACAACCAACAAACGCAATTCACACACCGAAAACACAATAAGGCACACAACACTAGTAGGGACATCTCCCCCACTAGTTCACTTACCAATGGGAACTTTTGGCGTACCTGCAACATAAACAATGGTCAGCACTGAAAGACAACAGTTGGTCACTATCTGACACAACGACTCGATGACATGGCCGGACGGACCAACCATTGCTCTGATACCACTAATGTAACACCCCTTTTCTACCCGGTAATTTTGTTTAATAAAAATATCAGAGTTTTCAAAATTTAATTACACCACAAGGGATGTCACACTTACTTCGTTAAACGTCACACTTCAAATAACTCGCTTTTCGAAAACAGTCTTATAATAACTTCAAAACGTCATGGTCAATTAAAATACAACTTCACATCGGAAATCCAACAGTTTAATCATAAAAGGCATTACAACTATGCCAGGCTTACAATACTAAAAATCCAATAACCACAACAGTCATAAATGACTTAAACAACATTCGTTCCCCTCCCTAGTGTTACATATCAGAGCAGACGACCCGACTCAGCTAGTGAAGATACCTAAGCCTTCACTCAAGGATCCCTGCACGTTACCGCATAGGGGTAACATTCAAACAGAAGGGGTGAGTTCATCTAACAATATAATAAAGCGTATGATAAGCACTATGCTAGAGCCAAGACACTATATCAACCACATCACGAACATCAAGTCAATCATTAAGGATAAACAGTCAATTACATCATCAAGAGTAAAACAGTCAATTACATCATCAAGGGTAAAACAGTCAATTACATCATCAAGGGTAAAACAGTCAATTACATCATCAAGGGTAAAACAGTCAATTACATCATCAAGGGTAAAACAGTCAATTACATCATCAAGGGTAAAACAGTCAATTACATCATCAAGGGTAAAA
The DNA here is from genome assembly GCA_039519185.1 of Astragalus membranaceus. Taxonomy (NCBI): domain Eukaryota; kingdom Viridiplantae; phylum Streptophyta; class Magnoliopsida; order Fabales; family Fabaceae; genus Astragalus; species Astragalus membranaceus. The sequence continues at coordinate 51,186,170 of CM076854.1, read as the reverse complement.
CAGTCAATTACATCATCAAGGGTAAAACAGTGTCATCACTCACATCACTTACAATAACTCATCTCATGTCATGTAGGCTTATGAAATGCAACCCACTCGCGGGTATATGCATGAGGTACCTTTTCACAAAACGTCGCTTAGCCCTTAAGGCCTCATCGTCACTTAGCCACTCAGGCCCCAAAAACGTCACTGGGTTTATGCATATGGGCATGAGACACTATGACATGCACCACTCACAGTACACAAACACACAATTATTCAATTCATAGTCGACTATGTGACCCGTCACTTACCGGTTTGCTCGCAAAAGCACAGCACCTATCAAATTCACAATCAGCACACAACGTCACTGGCCATTTAGACCTTAACATCACTTAGCCCTTCGGGCCCCAAACGTCACTGGTTTTTCATCGTCACTCACACATAAACATCAATCAACTCAAACAATAACCACTGAGGGCAAAAACGTCATTTGACTAACCACCAAGGGTATCCTCGTCATTTACACATCATTATCTACAACTTTGGCCACTAGGGGCAAAACAGTCTTTTACACGTCATAACTAATAATAAATAGCCACTAAGGGCAAAACAGTCATTTACACGTCATAATAATTAATAATAGCCACTAAGGGCAAAACAGTCTTTTACACGTCATAATAATTAATAATAGCCACTAAGGGCAAAACAGTCTTTTACACGTCATAATAATTAATAATAGCCACTAAGGGCAAAACAGTCTTTGCACGTCATAATGAGTAATAATAGCCACTAAGGGCAAAACAGTCATTAGTCACCCATTTTGACACTAAAACGTTAAAAACAGTTAGTTATGCTCAAAGGAGATTTTCAAAGACACCAAAACATCCTTTCAATGTCACCGCAGTGACCACCGGGAACAACCACTTGGGCGCCCAGCAACATTCAGAAATTATGAGTTTTTATTTTTAAAAATGGGACACATAGATAGACAACTGAAAATGCTTCACAACGCTTTTTGAATCGTTCAAAACGGACACCCGAGTCAAAAGTTATAGCGAAAACAGTTTTCGAAAACATTTGGGAACATCCTGAAACTGGCGCCCTGGGCGCCCAGCGCCCAGGCACCTGGCGCCCAGCAAGGCGCAACACGCAAGCAACACACACGGGCGCCCAGCGCCCAGCGCCTAGGCGCAACACAGCAACACGCGCACATGGGCGCTCAGCGCCCAGCGCCACACACGCACACACGCACACGGGCGCTCAGCGCCCAGCGCTGGCACCCAGCGCCCAGCGCTCCACAGACAGCAACGCACACGGGCACTCAGCGCCCAGCAAGGGCGCCTGGCGCCCAGAACACTCCCAGCAACCAGAATTCTTGCTCTAAACACCCCCAAATCATGCCAAAACATCATCAAACAAATTCAAACCATTCTCAAACACACCGATCATCACCAATTGCATATGAACACCATCTAACACAACCAAATCATCATCAAAACGCGTCCAATCACCTTGAACATACATATTATCACATTTATCTCAAAATCACCATCAACCACAATTTCTCAAATAACAAGTTATCATATGCCTAGGGTTCATCAATAATCTCTAGAAATGCATAAAACGGCACACATAGAGCCTACCCTTACTTAGTCCCCATCATAAAACCCTATTATAGAGAAGATGAGACCCACCCTTACCTTAGATTATAACGAACCCGATAACTCCATACGTAAGCTCCAAAGAACCCGCAACACGACCCTTCTCCTTTTTCTCCTTGAGATTTGCGCACCTCACCTCTCCTCCTCTCCTCATGGCGCCGCGCCCTCCTTCCCTTCCCACTCTCTCTATTCGCATTTTCCTTTCTTTTTCTCAAATGAACCAAACCCTTAAAATCTCAGCTTTTATATGCGCTTAGGTTGTCGGGCTTGGGTTGCGGGCTTCCCCGCAGCTTAAGCCCAATTTAATTACAACACCTTATCCGATTCCAATACTGCTCCTTATTTTATTTAAAACACCTTATACTCATTTTAATAAGTAATAAATAATAATTATATTATTATTTCTACCACCCAATTTCTTTTAACTAATTAAATAAATTAATCTATTATTTTGGGGGTGTTACATCTGTCATACAGGAGCACATGGTGCTTTAGCATATGTACTGGACCAGAAACAGGACACCAGAATACAGCTTAGATCCAGAGATAGAAAGAAGATTTAGGAGATTGTTAAGACTCCAAAAGCAAAAGGAACAAGCCTGCAAGATGTCTCACAGTGAAGGACAAAGCTCAAGACCACACTCAGTAAGAGGAGGTCCTAGCTCTCATCAAGATACAGAAGAAGATCACAGAGAACGATTCATTCACATGGATCCCATAGGTATGATTAATGATAGAGATAAACCTATGAGGGACTATGCTCAGTTTGATCATCAAAACATGCAAACTAGCATATCTAGACCTCATATTGATGCTGTGCATTTTGAATTTAAACCTATGATGTTTCAAATGCTTCAAACTATTGGTCAATTTGGAGGAACTCCTCTAGAGGATCCTCACTTGCATTTAAAACAGTTTATAGAAGTATGTAGTAACTTTATCTTACCTGGTGTTAGTGAAGATGCTTTCAGATTAAGGTTGTTTCCTTATTCTTTGAAAGATAGAGCTAAGGCTTGGCTAAACACTTTAGAGCCTAACTCTCCATTCATGGAATGAAATGGCTGAAAAATTTTTAGGAAAATATTTCCCACCTATCAAAAATGCTAGGATGAGAACTGATATTACATCTTTTAGACAAAAAGAGTTTGAACCATTATTTGAAGCATGGGAAAGATGGAAAGAACTTTTAAGAAAATGTCCTCATCATTGTTTACCTGTTATTATTCAAATGGAAACTTTTTATAATGGTTTAGAACCTCAAACCAGAATAATGCTTGATGCATCTTCTGGTGGAGTGTTATTAAATCTGTCATACAATGAAGCATGTGAGTTAATTGATAGAATAGCAGCTAATAGCTCTAGTTGGCCTACTGAGAGGGTGAGTGCCCAAAAGAAACCATCAGGGGTACATGAGGTTAGTGATGTAACAGCCTTATATGCTCAGGTAGCCACTTTAGCTAATTTGATAAAAAACTTCACTTCAGTTAATGCAACTCCATCTAATGCAGCTGCATCAACAGACAGCACTGCAGCAGCAGTAAAACAAGCACCTCCAGGTACCACCAGTTGTGTATATTGTGGAGGAGGTCACTTGTATGAGGAATGTCCTAGAAACCCTATTTCTGTAAATTATGTAGGTTATAATAGAAACAACAGCCCCTATTCTAACACTTACAATCCTAGGTGGAAAAATCATCCCAACTTTAGATGGGGCAATAACAATGCATCTGCATCTAATACTGCACCATCTACACCACCAGGATTCCCACCTCAAAAACAAGCCACCAATGAAAATTCTCTAGAAAATATGCTCAAAGCATTCATAGGAGAAGCAAGAACAGCTAGACAAACTCAAGATGCTTCCATTAAAAATCTAGAGACCCAAGTAGGACAGTTAGCCACAGCTTTGTATCAAAGGCCATCAGGTGCCTTACCTTCTAATACAGAAGCTCCTCCTCCCCAGAAACAGGGAAAAGAGCAGGTTAAAACTGTTTCCTTAAGAAGTGGCAAAGATTTGATTAAATCAAATGAGAGGGAAAGTGTAGATAAGGGAGAAAAAGAAAAAGAAAAACAAAAAAATAGTAAAGATGGAAATGTGGAAGCATCCAATGCTCCTACATTAGAGGAAGAAGTTCAAATCCCTACACCTAAGTTAGTACCTGAGTGCCCTCCTCCTCCTTACCCACAAAGATTAAAAAAGGCACATGAGGAGAAACAATTTAGCAAATTCTTAGAGGTACTAAAACAGTTGCACATAAATGTTCCCTTAGTAGAAGCACTTCAACAAATGCCAAACTCACTAGTGGAAAAAAGGGCTTTAAAGTCGGATATTTTGGGCTTTTAAAGTCGGATCCTAATCCGACTTCGATCGAGGCGACTTTGAAAGTCTGAAATTTTAAAGTCGAATAGACGTCCGACTTTAAAAGCCAGTTTTCAAGTCGGATAAATGTATACATCCGACTTTAAAAGTTTGATTATATTGTGTTTTAGCCTCTCTGTAACACTTTTAAAGTCGGATTAAGAGTAATATTCGACTTTAAAAGCCGTGTTTTAAGTCGGATACAACGTGGTATAAGAGGAATATCCGACTTTAAAAGTAATTTTTTTTATTTTGATTTTTTTTTTGCTTCACCCTGCATATACAATCATTCCTACACATACTTTAAAGCAATTAAAATACTACAATTTCAGCTAGGCAAGAGGGACACACACAGGTTTTATATATAATAACACAATTGGCAATTTCAATACAATACAAAGTAAATAATAAAATTGATATGATTGGATAGAGATGTTACAATGTCACTGCATCACTATTTAACTCAAAAACAGGAAGTACAACAATTTTAAATTTTCATTCAATACAACCTCAACAACTAATGGGTACTACTGCTCCAATTCCACAGTTCCATGCCCCACCACCTGATCACAAACAAGTAAAACAAGACCCATCACATAAAGGAATGATAGCTATCCAGAAATAGATTTTAGAAATTAGATATGATTATCATATTCTTTCAACTTTATCAGAACCAATTTGTGAAAATTGCAAGCAACAAAAATATAACAAGAACAATATACTGTCCAACATAGAGAAAATAACAATTTTGTTGAGCAGCAAAAGCAAAAGAAGAATCTCAAGCAAACTACGAAAAAGATTCTCAAACACAACCTCCACATAACCACAGAAATCAGCAGCCATGAGAGAAGTCTGAAAATAACCACCAAAAGCATCTCTATTGGTCAATCAAGGTACAAAGGATAGAGGTAAAGGAGTATGCAAATACCTGCCAAAAGCATAAAAAGATAATCCTTTTATGCACATGAACTTGGCAAGAGGCTTATGTGGTGAGTGACCAGTTTAACCCAAGTGGGATAAGCTTGAAGATATTGTAGAGTTATCATGAAGATGGAGCAGACTGGGTGGAGCACAACAACTTGCCATGTCCAATATTTTAGAAGCTTAACTGTATGATGGTCTAGACGAAAGATGCAAAGCTTGCTCACTCACTCTGCACGAAAGATGTTATGAATAATCTTTCCTTCAAAAACTTCTCTAAGTACATTTCAAGGACTTCAAAAATTTAACACAAGGCACCATCTAAATTAATAGAGTTGCCATATTTGGTTTCTCTTGCTCTTTCTGGCCTAATATATGGGAAGATGCATCAGATTTCTATAGACAATAGATGCATTAAAAACTGGCCACCAACATTGATGCAGAAGACTTAAGTGACACATCCACTATTTCTTTTTTTACTTTTGAAATGGTAATAGTTCATAAAAGACATAGAATAAAAATATCAAAAACCAATGACAAAAGAAAAAGAAAATTTATTTGTATTAGAAGAACATTAACTTCTCCAAATGACACTTGAAGTTTATTATAAGCCACTTCAGCTTTTATTGATTGCAACTAACCTGTAAACCATACTGTTCAGCATGATATTTGTTATCCCCCTCAAGACGTTCAACTTCAACATACTTATCAAAGGAAGCATAAACATCACGACAACCTTTGACATCAAGCTGAAGGTCTAACATGCATAAATAAAATAAAATTAGCATCATGTGACAAGGCACAACTAAACAAATGATTAAAATCACAATACATAAGAAATTACCATAAAATGACTCCTTTCTAGTTGATTTGTAGTCCACATTGATGCACTCTATGTAGTTCATGTGGTGTCCTTCAAATAACCTTTGTATAGTTTCCTCAACAACGGTTCCCTGACAACAAATAAACATACTCACCATAAAGAACCATTGACAAATAGTCAAATATACCAAATGTCTGTCAAATAAACCAAATGTCTTTCTGATACCTTCATGTTGTCTTCCAAGTTTTTCACAGAGGACCCGATTTAGTTCTTGAACATCGTGCTGCATGAAAGAATCATATGTATCCCATCCAAAAGACTTCGTCAGCTCCTTTGTTGCAACACTGGTGTCACTATATTGCAGTTTGTAGAATAAACTCTGCAGAGCCAAAGGGATGCTTCCAGAGGGCATATCATTCTCAGTTGTTGGCATATGGTATACAGCCTGGAATTTGATATCAAGGAACCAACTTAACACGTGACTTTCCAATCAGACGAGTGAACTTCAGGCAAGACAAAATAAGACCAACAGTTCTAACCTTTCTAAAATAGGGAATATGGTACAGAGTTTGGAGTAGAGAATTCATATTACAGGTAGCTCCCTGGTTCTTAAGCCCAACATAGCCGGTCTCCTTCTTTGAATCATAATTCCAGTAATCAACAATCTTACGAACAAGAACCTCGGCTTCAATTATAAGTGTATCATTCATGAGATACCCTCTACTAGGATCATACATATCACCAAGAGGCATGAATGATGTGAAACCCCAACCGCTTTCTCGTGCATTAAATTGATGTTGTGTGACTGCATAACAAGTAAAATGAAGTGACAAGATCCATGGTTAAGTTCAAAAATTATTGAAATTTTCATTTTCTTCTTTTTCTTTTTTAAAATTCAATACAGGTAACAATAACAAGTTCAACTGACAGAAATAGATTATAGATGGTGCATGCAGGTGGAACCAAAGGTTAATAAAATGCTGCAAGCCTACCTATAGTGAATTCAGAACAGAAGGGCGTGCATAAAATAAATTATGAAAAGCAAAATAATTAAAGAATGGGTAAAGCTGTCAAAAGATTTATAAAAATAGATTGACTGAAAATAAAAGATCAAAGATTATTCATTACAAAAGAATCTTCACTCTTCAGCATGCAATTGAATTACAAATTATCTTCCATTAATTGCAATAAACATCTTGCTAAATTCTTCACTTTAAAATCCAGCAATGCAATATCCTACAAACATTTATGGGCTGGCTAATCTGTGTCATCTTGTAACAAGTGTAAAGATCAAACTAAAAGGACTACCTTTTCTCACGGAATACTTATTATGGATTTGATTAACAACTGCCAAGCTAAACTGTGCATATCTACTCCAACCATAGGGCAAACTAGTTGAATCTGTGACATCCAAATACATGGACAAATAGTCCACATTGTTTCCTTTTGGGAAAATAAGCACACGCCTGTCCAGTATAAAACACAATTCAGGACCAAAAAACACTGAAATGAAGTAAACATAGGAGAGAATATTCACACCAACAAAAATTAAGCATCATTAACCAATTTGGTAAATCTCCAAGAAAAGTACCATTTATAACCACCAACGACAAATATTTCTGCATAGAGCTTCTTTGTATTCACCCTAGAAAAGTTGTCAATTCTCCAAGTGAATCTGGATTGCGGAGGGTCAGGGACAGGCTGGTTCTCCACAGTATTGGCAGTTTCAGTTTGAGCTACCACTACAATCATCACACGAACAAAATGAACAATTAGCTATCCTGTTTGCCATTATCTTAAAACTTCAAACACAAAAAGGGAGGGATTATGACATGACCAAGCTATCCTGTTTGCAATTATCTTAAAACTTCAAACACAAAAAGGAGGGATTATGACATGACCAAGCTACACCCTCAATAACTTTCCAGGAAAGTCACTCAAAAAACAGGCGAGATAATTAATAGCACAACCAACAAAAGGCACTGAAATTCCAAAATGCAAAGCAATCAACGATTGGACATTTGGAGTTGGATTATTTTGTATTGCTTCTAGCCAACAAGCGGATTTGTGCAAAAATTGATCCAAACAGCACATTCACTGAACATTAACTTCTCCAAATGTCACGCAAACTTAAGAACAGAAGAAATAGGGGAAAATCAAAGTTAGGGTTTTAGAACAAAAAATCGAAATAAAGGTTTTAGAGAAAGAGAAAGAGGAGTGGTTTACCTTTCAGAACCAAAAGAAAGAGAACAGCAGAGGAAGATGGAAGCGACGACGGCAGAGAGGAGAGAACGGCGGAGGAAGATGGAAACTTGGCCGAGAGAGCAAGGAGAAGAGAGATGGAGACGAGAGAGATGGAGACGAGAGAGATGGAAATGGGGTTTAGGGTTTCAAGGAGACGAGAGAGATGGAGACGAGAGAACAAGGAGAAGGAAGATGGAAGCTGAGAAGGAAGATGGAACGAGAGAGATGGACTCGGTCCTTTTTTTCTTTTTTGGTAACCTAGAGTTTCAGTATTTTTTTAATCAAAAAAAATTACACAGATAAAGACGGATGTAATTTTTCATCCGACTTCGAAGATGAGCGCCATAAATTTTTTCTCAGGTTTATTACAAAATTGCCACCGCATCCGTCTTTTAAGTCGGATATTTTGGCATCCGACTTAAAAATTCCCATTCTTTTCCTGTTTTTTCACTAGTGACTATGCAAAATTCATGAAAGATGTGCTTACCAAAAGAAAAAGATTAGGGGAATTTGAGACAGTTGCCATGACTAAAGAATGTAGTCAGATCATGCAAAGTAAAATTCCTAGGAAATTGAACGATCCAGGAAGTTTTACAATTCCATTTCCATTGGAACCTCTTATACTGGTAAAGCTTTATGTGATTTAGGGGCAAGTATTAACTTAATGCCTAAATCTATTTTTAACCAGTTGGGAATTGGAATTGTAAGACCAACCACTGTGACACTTTAATTGGCAGATAGGTCAATAGCCTATCCTGAAGGTATAATAGAAGACATCTTAGTTAAGGTAGACAAATTTGTGTTCCCTGCAGATTTTGTCATTCTTGACTTTGAAACAGATAAGGATGTACCTATTATCCTAGGAAGACCATTTCTAGCAACTGGCAAAACCTTAATAGATGTGCAGAGAGGTGAACTTACAATGAGAGTGAATGATCAAGAGATAAAATTCAATGTGATGAGTGCTATGAAGTATCCCACAGAGGATACAGAAGCATGCTCATCCATTTTTTCTCTAGATAGATTGGTAGAAAAACAGTTTTACAAATAGTATGATCATTTGGCTAATGCAGATGTGTAACACCCCTTTTTCTACCCAACGGTTATTAAAAAAATATCAGAGTTTTTCGCGCCAAAAGAGTGTCACATTTTTCGAACCGGAAAACCACTTCGCAAACAGAGTACTTTAATTATAACTAACTTCTTTTCAAAAACATGCAGCGGAAATAAAAAGGTCTAACTTGGCAATCATACTTCAAAAGGTTTACAACTTAGAAAGGCATATACATAACACATAAGGAAAGACACAAGGACAACCCTCCCGAGTGCTACGTATCAGAGCCGACTCGACCATACTAGAAGAAGAATCTCTAGCCACCTTCAGTCACCGTCACCTGCAGGTTGCCGACATACGAGGCAACACGACGCAGTAGGGTGAGTCTCACTACATAGATAAAACAAGAAACACAGTATAATAGGCACACCAGAGATACCATCAATTTACTACACCAATAATACAGTTACACCAAATCCAGTTACGCCGAATACTGTTACACCAAGTACCGTCACACCAAATACAGTCACACCCAGAATACAGTTCAAGAAGACGCAATCAAACACAGGACGCGTATGCAATGTATGAGATGCAACCCAAAACTCCACTGGGCATATGCATGTGGATCCATCAACACCAAAAACTTGCCTTGAGGGCACTCACCAAGATAGGCCGAAGCCTCTGCTCACCAAAATAACTAGGCCGAAGCCTCTGCTCACCAATTTTCGAAAGTAGGCCGAAGCCTCTGCACACCAAATATAATTATAATAAGGCCGAAGTCTTCTGCTCACCAAAATATGCACATGATCATGAGACTCTAGGACCATGCAACATACACACACAAAAACACCATAACTACGGTTATCACACTCACCAACATCAATTCAGCTCACCAGTAATTATTTAGCTCACCAATAAGTAATTCAGCTCACCAATAATTAATTCAGCTCACCAATAATTAATTCAGCTCACCAATATTTAACAATTATTCTGCTCACCAACATCTAACAAATATTCAGCTCACCAAACATCACCAAAAACACTCGCACGTTGGCCACTAAGGGCATTTTCGTAAAGACACTCAAACATCACTTAGCTATCCGGGACAGCCACACGGGCGCCCACTCAGCCACAACCGCCAACGACCCGAAAAGGTTACCCAAAACAGTTCACTTTTGGAAATCAGTTCGCTCATCAGAAAATATTGCATTTTTGCCTGAAAGTAGAATATCCAGGTAGGCACCTGAATAAGCTTCGAAACGCATTTTGAACCATCAAATTTGGACACCCGAGTCAAAAGATATTTAGAAAGCAAATTTGGGAACAACAGCGACACCCTGGGATACGCGAACACGGCAGCCAGAATTCGGCGAATTAGTTAAAATAGTAAACGACATCGGATTCCAACAAATGACCCCTCTACAGAAACCTGAGAAAGTCTAGTTCCTGACTATAGTTTTATTTTTTTGAAACAATGAGCCAATTAGTACAGTTTTTAGAAACAACCCGAATGGTTCCCAGACTGGACAGATTCTGTCCTTCTACTTCAAATCACTCTAAACTGACTTACACTTGACCAAATGGAACAAACCCTTAGCCTTAACAAAAGCAATTTGAGTATAGTTTCTAATGGAAAAAGAATCGTTCGAATCAGAGTTCAATTGAAGACACAAGACCTGAAACACTGAACCTATACCTAGTTTAAGTCCAGAAATTTGACCTGACTTGGGACGCTCATAACTCGAGCTACACTACTCCAAATTTAACCAAACCAGTGCCAAAGTGACCGAAATTAAGTCTGTTTTCTAACAAAAAAAGTCTCATAATTTTTTGACGAACAGAAAGTTCCCAGTTTTAAAAATACCGAACCTATGTTCAGAATGCTTCCAGAATATTACCCTAACTTGTGGAATTCATATCTCGAGCTACACAACTCTAAACGCAACCAAACCAGTGTCAAATTAACAAGCATCAAGTCTATTTTCCAGAACAGTAAACCACATAATTTTTCAGTCAACACAACGTTCCCAGTTACCGAAATACTGAACCTCTACCCACATCGTTCCCAGAATTTTAACTAACTTGTTTCACCTATAACTCAAGTTTTACAACTCCAAATGCAACCAAATCAACGCCAAATTAACAAGCATTCAATCAAGTTTTCGAAATGACAAACCACATAATTTTTCAATTAGTAAAACGTTCTCAGTCACTGAAATACTAAACCTATGTCAGAACATCTCAAAACAGTGAATTCAACAACACAAACAACCATCACACTTCAGCCACATATAGATATTATAAACATCAACAACAATTTAAACAACTACTCCTAACACCTAGTCCCCATGATTTCGTGGTTTATAAATTATTAACTATGAACGAGAGCCCCCTTACCTTATTGAAGAACTCGAATCCTTAGGCTTAGAAACCTTGAAAAAACCTAGCTTTTCTTCTCTCTCTCCTCTTTTCTTTCTTGGTCACGAACTCCTCTCTTTCTTTTTCTCTATGGAAGCCACGAAATTCCTCTCTTTTTCCTTGCCTTGGCCGCCACTCCTTAGCTCTCACTCTCTCACAAAAATCTAATTTTCTCAACTAATGAAACCCTAACTTAAAAACTCCTTATTTATAGGCTCACTTAACCAATCATGGGCTTTCTTAGTTTATGACTTAATCATGGGCCTCCACTAACACCTCTAATTCGCCACCACCTATCCACATATACTAACAACTAATTATTTCTAATATTCTATCACATAAAATCCCTAAATAATTACTTAATTATCTCCTACCACCTAAACCTCATTTAATTAACTAGAAAATTAATCTACTATTTTCGGGCTGTTACAAGATGCACTTGATGCACCTGCATTACTAGATGAGGAATTACTAGAAGAAGAAAACCTGCCAATAGGAAACTCTTGTAAGGAAGTCTGGGCCAGAACTTATGAACCTCTCAATCTTGAGGATCCAACCCTCAAAGAAAATTTACCCTCCATAGAAAGACCTCCCAAGTTAGAATTGAAGGAATTGCCTAAACATCTTAAGTATATCTTTGTAGGAGAAAATGAGACCTTACCAGTTATTATTGCTTCTGATTTAACCCCAGAACACGAAAATGATCTCATCAATACTCTAAAGAAACATACCAAAGCAATAGGTTGGCAAATGACAGATATCAAGGGAATTAGTCCTTCTGTGTGTATGCATAGAATCATCTTAGAAGAAAATTCTAAGAACAGTATAGAAAGCCAAAGAAGACTAAATCCTATCATGAAAGAGGTTGTAAAAAAGAAATCATTAAATGGCTAGATGCTGGCATCATATACCCTATATCAGACAGTGCATGGGTAAGCCATGTCCAATGTGTACCAAAGAAAGGGGGTGTGACAGTAATAGCCAATGAAAAAAATGAATTGATACCTACTAGAACTGTAACAGGTTGGAGGATATGCATGGATTACAGAAAACTCAATAAGGCTACCAAAAAGGATCACTTTCCTTTACCATTCATAGACCAAATGCTAGATAGATTAGCAGGGAAAGAGTTTTATTGTTTTCTAGATGGCTATTCAGGATACAATCAGATAACCATTGATCCTAAAGATCAAGATAAAACCACTTTTACATGCCCTTATGGAACCTTTGCCTTTAGAAGGATGCCATTTGGATTATGTAATGCACCTGCAACTTTCCAAAGATGCATGATGTCAATATTCTCAGATTTCATTGAACAATCAATGGAAGTGTTTATGGATGATTTCTCTGTCTTTGGAGAAACATTCCAAGATTGTTTATCAAACTTGGAACAAATTCTCAAAAGATGTGAGGATACAAATCTAGTGTTAAACTGGGAAAAGTGCCATTTCATGGTGCAAGAGGGCATTGTGTTAGGACAAAGAATTTCAAAGAAAGGTCTAGAGGTAGACAAAGCAAAAATTGAGGTGATTGAGAAATTAGCCCCACCAACAACAGTTAAAGGTATCAGGAGCTTTTTAGGCCATGCTGGTTTTTATAGAAGGTTTATCAAAGACTTTTCAAAAATTTCAAAGCCATTATGTATGCTTTTACAAAATGAAGTACCATTTAACTTTGATGAATCTTGTTTGGATACTTTTGAAAAGCTTAAAAAAGCTTTAGTAATAGCACCAGTGATAGTAACACCTGACTGGAGCAGGCCTTTTGAGTTAATGTGTGATGCTAGTGACTTTGCAGTAGGAGCAGTCCTAGGGCAAAGGTATGACAAGGTTTTTCATTCTATTTATTATGCTAGCAAGACATTAATTGAAGCTCAAGTAAATTACACAGTCACAGAAACGGAATTATTAGCTGTAGTATTTGCATTTGAAAAATTTAGATCATACTTAGTTGGCACTAAAGTAATTGTTTATACTGATCATTCTGCCATTAAGTATTTGATTTCAAAGAAAGATGCAAAGCCAAGGCTGATAAGATGGATTCTACTCCTACAAGAATTTGATCTTGAAATTAGAGACAAGAAAGGAGTAGAAAACCAAGTAGCAGACCATTTGTCAAGGCATGAAGGTGAATCACTAGAAGGAGAAATCAAGGAGAGTTTTCCAGATGAAAAATTATTGGCAATCACAGTCAATGCACACAGTGCAACTGCATATGCTATAAGCAATGCAGGAGCATCAAATGCATCTGCACCATGGTATGCTGATATTGTAAATTTCCTTGCAAGTAGAGTGACACCAGTGAATATGACATATCAACAAAGGAGAAGATTCTTCCACATAGTAAAACAATACTATTGGGATGATCCATTCCTTTACAAGATGTGTCCTGATAAATTAATGAGGAAATGTGTTCCTGAGGAGGAACAACAAGCAGTGCTTCTGCATTGCCATGCTGCACCATATGGTGGCCACTTTGGAAGCACAAGAACAGCATCTAAGGTATTACAGTCTGGTTATTTTTGGCCTACTTTATTTAAAGATGCATATCTTATGATCAAGAAATGTGATAAATGTCAAAGGGCAGAAAATATTTTTGATAAACATGAAATGCCAAGAACCAATATTTTAGAAACTGAATTATTTGATGTATGGGGAATGGACTTCATGGGACCTTTTCCACACTCTTTTGGCAATTTATATATTTTAGTAGCTGTTGATTATGTGTCCAAATGGGTAGAAGCAGTAGCATTACGAAATAACAATGCAAAATCAGTAAGTAGATTTCTTCAAAGGAATATATTTACTAGATTTGGTACTCCTAGAGCTATAATTAATGATGAAGGTTCACACTTCTGTAATAAAATCATTGAAAACCTTCTAGCTAAGTATGGAGTTAAGCATAAAATTGCTACAGCTTATCACCCTCAAACAAATGGACAAGCAGAAATCTCAAACAGAGAAATTAAAAGAGTGCTAGAAAAAATGGTAAGTCCAAATAGGAAAGATTGGTCTTTACATTTAGATGAAGCTTTATGGGCTTATAGAACAGCATTTAAAACACCCTTAGGAATGTCTCCTTATAGAATAGTCTATGGAAAAGCATGCCATCTACCTGTGGAGTTAGAAAATAAGTCTTATTGGGATATCAAGAAGCTCAATTTTAATTTAGACAAAGCAGGTGCACAAAGAATGCTAGAGCTTAATGAGTTAGAAGAGATTAGGCAATTCTCTTATGAAAATGCTGAAATCTACAAAACCAAAACAAAGGCATGGCATGATAAGAGAATTCAAAAGAGAGACTTAAAAGAGGGAGGACTAGTTCTGCTATACAATTCCAGATTGAAGCTTTTCCCTGGAAAGCTTAGATCAAGGTGGTCAGGACCATTCAAATTGGTTAAAATTTATCCTCATGGAGCAGTTGACTTGTTAGATGAAACCTCAAACACCATCTTCAAGGTAAATGGTCAAAGAATCAAAATGTACTATGGTGAACATGTGGTGAGAGATAAGGTCACCACTCATTTGAAGAATCTTTAAAAGAAAGAGGTAGTCAGACTGATAAGACTCTTAAAACAAGCGCTTAATGGGAGGCAACCCATCATTTTTACTTAATTTTGTTCAATTTGATGTTTTAAGTGTTTTGTAGGAAAAACAGGAAACTGATGCAGCTGCATTGCAATGCTACTGCATTACATATGCATTGAAGAAAAAATGTGCCCTGTACCCAAGTTCAAAAGTTTAAAGAAATTGATCAAGTGTGAGTGACAACTCATCAGAAGCAGAGTTAGAAATTAAATGAAGTGTTGAGTAACCAAGGAAGACATGTGGCTGCACGCATGTCCACCACTACCTTACCTAACAGCTACTACCTCAAATCAAATCAAAAACTTCTCTCAACTCCTCACTAAGAAAACCCTAAAATCATTTTCGTTATCCCTTCCACTCAATCTGAAACCTCCCACTCCAATCAAACAGTTACACACATCAATTCCATATCCAGCAAACGCAATGGTGAAGAAGCAATCAGCATCAAAGTCTTCAGGCAAACATGCATCATCATCGTTCCAAAAGGGCAAGAAAGACAAGACCAATGCACCAGCATTGATCAGTGAAGAGAAAGCTCATCTATGGAAAATGCAAATGCTACCAGAAAGAGGATACAATTTGAAGAAAGAAAGTCCATCCTTCATGGCAACAGTGGCCAATCTTCACTGGGATCACTTTGTGTTGCCACGAGGAGGATACATTGAAGAGCTAGTAAGAGAATTCTATGCTGGACTGTCTGAAGTAGAAAGACCAGAGAAAAGCTACACTTCTAAGGTTAGAGGTAAGATAGTTCATTTTCATCCTAAGAAAATAAATGAACATTATCTATTGAAATACAATGGACTTGAATTTGAGAAGAAAGTAGGAAAGGCTAATAAGAAAGAAATGGAAGAAATTAGGAGTAGAATTGCTACACCTGATTCTGTTTGGGAAAGATTTACACCAAATGAAGTTAAGCTGAGAAGTACTTATTTGATAGATGCTCTAGGAAATTGGCATTTGTTCATTACAACATCAATCTTACCTACTTCACACACATATGCTATGACCAAAGAGAGATTGATCTTACTAGATACAATTCTCTCTGAGGAAAATGTTGATCTAGGTAGATTGATTGCAAGAGAAATATACACATGCACAACAAAAACAAAGGGATTTATGTTTTTCCCTTGTCTCATAACTGAATTATGCATGAAAGAAGGTGTTCCTATTGCTGCTAATGAACAAAGGAAATTCCCCTCTACTAATTTGAATGCTGAGATGAAGGAGAGAATAAGAAAAGTGAAAGAATCAGTGCCTATGCCTGCAATGCAAGAGCATTTCATGCAAAAGCAAGCTGCAGTGTGGAAATTTCAAAATGAACAACATGATTGGCTGCAGCTTGTTTTCCATTATTTGTCCAATGAATTAGGCAATATTGAGGCACCTGTGTTCCCAAGCTGGGTGTTAAGAACTGAAGGACAAGAAAAAGAGGAGAAAGAACAAACTGATGAGGATAAGGAAGGAGAAAAAGAAGAGGAAGATAAGGAAGAAGAAAAAGAAGAGGAAGAAAAGGAAGAAGAGAAAGAAGAAGAGCCTAGTAGAAAGAAGAAAGTGACTAGAAAACAAACAAAGGGAAAGAAAAAGGTAGTCGTGGAGCCTGAATTTGAAGACACTTATAATTCAGAAACTGAGGATGAAGATTTAGAAAAAGAAATGGACAAGGAGAGTGAAGATGAAGAAGAAAGTACTGCAGTTGAAAGTGAGGAAGAAGAACATGCTAGAGGTATCATTCTGGAAGAAATTGCCAGACAAAAATATGCCAAGAAAACACCACCACAAGCCCAACAAGAAATAACCCACATTTCACCAATCACATGACCTATTCAATCACCAATTCACTCACCTACCAAAGAAGCATCTCCCCAACCAAAATCACCACTACCCTCCCTTACTGATCCACCAATACAGTCACCACCACAAACAACCCCTCCTCCACCCTCTCCACCAACTGAAACAGAACAACAAACTCACACTGTGCCACAAAGCCCAATCCCAACCTCACCTATCACTGAGCCACAACCAGAACAAACAACTCCTACTAGCCCTACTAAAATTATAACTAATGTTGTTTCTACTCTTGAGCATGAAAATGTGCAGGACACTGATGAAGATCCAACTGAAGAGGCAAAACCAGAGGCAGTACAGGAGGAAGAAACTGAAGTTGCCACAGAAGCAGTTGACATGCAGAGTGATGCATCTGCATCAGATGCTTCTGCATCTCAACAGAAGGCTGCAATGAAACCACAACATGATGAGGCTGCTATGCAACTAGTTCTGGAACAGATAGCTCAAAGAAAGAGAGAGGAACTGGGAAATACACAAACATTCTTCAAACAACCAGCTGTCAAGGCACCAAAGAGAAAGATCTCTGAGGCAATCCCAACTGATGCTACTGCATCAAGTCCTGCATCACCACCAGTGGAATCAGGTGCATCTGCACCAGTAGAAGTAAGTCCAATCTCCAAGCCAAAAGAAAAGAAGCAGAAAGTAAAGAACACTCCTCCTACCAGACAGAGTGCAAGAACAAGGAGTGGACCCAAGAAATGAGTATCTGTTACATGCTTTCTGCAATTTTACCTACTATATTTTGGATGTTATCTTACTACTAACTCTTCCCTGGTTGTGTTTTTAATCCCTCTCCCCATATTTTGAACAAATATTTTGGAAGTATTTTGTGAACTTTTAGCAGTGAGGACACTGCCATCCCTTAAGTTTGGGGGGAGAACTTATCATATTATCATATTAAGTATGTTATGTATATTATCTATGTGTGTTTTTAGCAAATGTATGCTTTTAATAAATATTTTTGTATGAATGTATTAGATGTACTTAACAAAGTAGTATCCAAATACATGAAACTAATTTTCCAAAGATACATTTTCATTGGAAAATAGGGACAAGTATGAGGAATACTATAAATTGTTAAGAACATTTTAGTAGATGATCAGTTTGAAAACATTTTACAAAGATATGGTGCACATATGGATGGATTTTTTGAAAAGCAAGAAAAGACAAAGAAGCCTTATTTCTCACAAAAATAACCAGAATTATTTTTCTTCCAAATACCTCAAAACTGAGTTTGTGAAAAGAATCTTGCTATTTAAAGAGCAATCTGATGCAAGAGAAAATTTTGGTGAGCTAAGGTCAAAACAAATTTTGATTAAAAAGTTGGAATAGCTTAAAGAATTAAGTTTGGGGGTGTTTTTTATGAAAACCAAAGACTGAATTTGAAAAGAAAGAGCAAACAATGCAAAAGAATACAAAAAGAGTGGTAAAAAGATCAAAGATCAAAGCCATATTGACCTGAATCAATTGAGCTATACCTGTGCCTAAGTGCATGATTGCATCTGGAGGTCAAAGACCTGTGCCATGCATGAATAAATGCATCTGGAGGATAGTTCAAAACTGTACCTGTGCCAAAGTGCATGAATGCATCTGGAGGTCAGTGAAAAGATGCACCTGTGCCATGTAGGAATAAATGCATCTGGAGGACAGTGAGGAAGGCAATATAGGCTACAAAAAAATAACACAGTGCAGAAGCAATGCAACTGCACTGCAGAAAATAAAATGCAAAAAAAATCAATGCATAAACACTTCAAAGAAGTAATGTATCTGCATCAAAGAAACCACCAACACCAGAAAAATAATGCATTGACTCAAAAAGCTTGGAAAAATTCAATCAAGTCCTTAGTTATGTTTAAAACTCCCCAATACTTGAGGATTTTGTGAGACTAAACTTTCTTTTGAAAAAAAAAATGTTGGTGTGACCAAAGATAAACCAATCTTTTCAAAAGCTAGGTGGAAGTTTTCACTTAGTCTTGGAATCAATCTCAACTCAGTGGGTTCACACACACAAAGAGTATGAATAATTCTGGAAATTTTGAAAGGAAATAAAGGCACAAGAAAAATTGATGAGCAAAATAGTTCATAAGAGAGCACCTCATGAAAATCCAAATATCAAACTGATTTATCTTCTAGAAACTATAGTATTAGTTAGTTTGTCTTTGTCATTACTTGAGGACAAGCAATGGTTTAAGTTTGGGGGTGTGATAACTCTATTTTATATAGAGTTATTCATATGTTTAAACTTAGTAAGTTGCTTTCTTTCAAGCAAAGATGAAGAGTTTATATAGTATTTTATGTAATATGTGATAAATTGAATGTTTAACATGGTTATAGTTGATAATAGGCCATTTTGGATACATTGTGGTATGTTTGATAAGTTTGTTCAGTGCAGTCTAGATGCTCCTGCATGACATGCTCCTGCATTGATCCTGCACTGGTTTAGTACAATGCTACTGCACTGCAACTGCATTGCCTGAAGGTTGGAGCCATCCACTTGCTCATCCACTTGCCATCCACTTGCATTTGATGACCTCATACTTGGTCCCCTAAAGCAAGAACACTTCAGCTTTCGTTGCCTACAATTCCCACATAGCTTTAAAGAGTCATCAACGTAGGGACACATGTTGTTATCTCATTTGACCTCCCTATACACTTGATTGAAGACTTCACATGGGAATCAGCTGCTGTAAAACAACCATGGATACAGCCATCAAAGTTACTTCAACATGAAGGAAAGAAGCACCTCTCTTGAAGACTATATAAAGACTTCACTCCTTCACTTGAAGAGAGATCACAATCCATAATTTAGATTTAAATTTCAATATAAATAGTTAGTTTCTATTTTGTAAGAAGGAAAGGAAGGAAGTGACAAATCCTCCTTACTTCGGTTTCATAGTTTTATCAAAGTGCTAAGGAGCTAATGCAACTACATTGCTAGGAAGGATTCATGCCAAGAGCTACAACTTGTGTAACTTCTATTCTGTTTATATTTGCCTTGCAATGTCCATGTTGAGCTAAATCTCTCTTAGTTGGAATGTTTTAACCATTTAATGAGCTTTTAAGTAAGTTTAATACAAGTATATGATGTGTGCACTTTAGTTCTTGCTTGATAATACTTTCAACACTTATTTTGAGGTTGATCACTTAGAATAAGTAGATTTGTAAAAGCAGACATGGTTTACAATTAAGAACTCAAGAACTAATATGGGTGAGTGTTTTACATAAAGGAAACTTTGTGAAAACCATACTAAGTCCTAGACATAGGATAGTATAGTCCATAGGGTGATACTGTGGGTACTTTAAAAGACAAGAGTGAACTTATTTAGCAAGCCTAGACATAGGAAGCTTGTAATGAAACTCTGGAGAAAAGTGACTGAAAGGCACACAACTAATGCAACAGCATTCAGTGCAATTGCATCATAACTGCATTAAACACTTATAAGTAAATTACTTGGGGAAGACATTCCAACTAGCTTTTCTCTATTGCATTTCAACTACTTACACTTTGTTTTATTCTAACTTACTTGTGATACTCACCATCATCAACTATCTTGTTAAATTGGTTACTTTTCATCTAAATTACATAATATTGACTTTTGAAAGAGTTCATCAATCCCTGTGGGTTCGACCTGTTCTAAACACTGTATTACTTGTTATGGACTGTGTATACTTGCACATGTTTTCCACACACCAAGTTTTTGGCGCCGTTGCCGGGGATTGTAGTTAAATTCTTTTAAAAATCTAATATACTGTAATTTAATGTATATTATTTCTGGTATTTGCAAGTCTCTGTCATACAGGAGCACATGGTGCTTTAGCATATGTACAGGACCAGAAACAGGACACCAGAATACAGCTTAGATCCAGAGATAGAAAGAAGATTTAGGAGATTGTTAAGAATCCAAAAGCAAAAGGAACAAGCCTGCAAGATGTCTCACAGTGAAGGACAAAGCTCAAGACCACACTCAGTAAGAGGAGGTCCTGGCTCTCATCAAGATACAGAAGAAGATCACAGAGAACGATTCATTCACATGGATCCCATAGGTATGATTAATGATAGAGATAGACCTATGAGGGACTATGCTCAGTTTGATCATCAAAACATGCAAACTAGCATATCTAGACCTCATATTGATGCTGTGCATTTTGAATTTAAACCTATGATGTTTCAAATGCTTCAAACTATTGGTCAATTTGGAGGAACTCCTCTAGAGGATCCTCACTTGCATTTAAAACAGTTTATAGAAGTATGTAGTAACTTTATCTTACCTGGTGTTAGTGAAGATGCTTTCAGATTAAGGTTGTTTCCTTATTCTTTGAAAGATAGAGCTAAGGCTTGGCTAAACACTTTAGAGCCTAACTCTATCCATTCATGGAATGAAATGGCTGAAAAATTTTTAGGAAAATATTTCCCACCTATCAAAAATGCTAGGATGAGAACTGATATTACATCTTTTAGACAAAAAGAGTTTGAACCATTATTTGAAGCATGGGAAAGATGGAAAGAACTTTTAAGAAAATGTCCTCATCATTGTTTACCTGTTATTATTCAAATGGAAACTTTTTATAATGGTTTAGAACCTCAAACCAGAATAATGCTTGATACATCTTCTGGTAGAGTGTTATTAAATCTGTCATACAATGAAGCATGTGAGTTAATTGATAGAATAGCAGCTAATAGCTCTAGTTGGCCTACTGAGAGGGTGAGTGCCCAAAAGAAACCATCAGGGGTACATGAGGTTAGTGATGTAACAGCCTTATCTGCTCAGGTAGCCACTTTAGCTAATTTGATAAAAAACTTCACTACAGTTAATGCAACTGCATCTAATGCAGCTGCATCAACAGACAGCACTCCAGCAGCAGTAGAACAAGCACCTCCAGGTACCACCAGTTGTGTATATTTTGGAGGAGGTCACTTGTATGAGGAATGTCCTAGCAACCCTATTTCTGCAAATTATGTAGGTTATAATAGAAACAACAGCCCCTATTCTAACACTTACAATCCTGGGTGGAAAAATCATCCCAACTTTAGATGGGGCAATAACAATGCATCTGCATCTAATACTGCATCATCTACACCACTAGGATTCCCACCTCAAAAACAAGCCACCAATGAAAATTCTCTAGAAAATATGCTCAAAGCATTCATAGGAGAAGCAAAAACAGCTAGACAAACTCAAGATGCTTCCATAAAAATCTAGAGACCCAAGTAGGACAGTTAGCCACAGCTTTGTATCAAAGGCCATCAGGTGCCTTACCTTCTAATACAGAAGCTGCTCCTCCCCAGAAACAGGGAAAAGAGCAGGTTAAAACTGTTTCCTTAAGAAGTGGCAAAGATTTGATTAAATCAAATGAGAGGGAAAGTGTAGATAAGGGAGAAAAAGAAAAACAAAAACAAAAAAATAGTAAAGATGGAAATGTGGAAGCATCCAATGCTCTTGCATTAGAGGAAGAAGTTCAAATCCCTACACCTAAGTTAGTACATGAGTACCCTCCTCCTCCTTACCCACAAAGATTAAAAAAGGCACATGAGGAGAAACAATTTAGCAAATTCTTAGAGGTACTAAAACAGATGCACATAAATGTTCCCTTAGTAGAAGCACTTCAACAAATGCCAAACTATGCAAAATTCATGAAAGATGTGCTTACCAAAAGAAAAAGATTAGGGGAATTTGAGACAGTTGCCATGACTAAAGAATGTAGTCAGATCATGCAAAGTAAAATTCCTAGGAAATTGAAGGATCCAGAAAGTTTTACAATTCCATTTTCCATTGGAACCTCTTATACTGGTAAAGCTTTATATGATTTAGGGGCAAGTATTAACTTAATGCCTAAATCTATTTTTAACCAGTTGGGAATTGGAATTGTAAGACCAACCACTGTGACACTTCAATTGGCAGATAGGTCAATAGCCTATCCTGAAGGTATAGTAGAAGACATCTTAGTTAAGGTAGACAAATTTGTGTTCCCTGTAGATTTTGTCATTCTTGACTTTGAAGCAGATAAGGATGTACCTATTATCGTAGGAAGACCATTTCTAGCAACTGGCAAAACCTTAATAGATGTGCAGAGAGGTGAACTTACAATGAGAGTGAATGATCAAGAGATAAAATTCAATGTGATGAGTGCTATGAAGTATCCCACAGAGGATACAGAAGCATGCTCATCCATTTTTTCTCTAGATAGATTGGTAGAAAAACAGTTTTACAAACAGTATGATCATTTGGCTAATGCTGATGCACTTGATGCACCTGCATTACTAGATGAGGAATTACTCGAAAAAGAAAACCTGCCAATAGGAAACTCTTGTAAGGAAGTCTGGGCCAGAACTTATGAACCTCTCAATCTTGAGGATCCAACCCTCAAAGAAAATTTACCCTCCATAGAAAGACCTCCCAAGTTAGAATTGAAGGAATTGCCTAAACATCTTAAGTATGTCTTTCTAGGAGAAAATGAGACCTTACCAGTTATTATTGCTTCTGATTTAACCTCAGAACAAGAAAATGATCTCATCAATACTCTAAAGAAACATACCAAAGCAATAGGTTGGCAAATGACAGATATCAAGGGAATTAGTCCTTCTGTGTGTATGCATAGAATCATCTTAGAAGAAAATTCTAAGAACAGTATAGAAAGCCAAAGAAGACTAAATCCTATCATGAAAGAGGTTGTAAAAAAAGAAATCATTAAATGGCTAGATGCTGGCATCATATACCCTATATCAGACAGTGCATGGGTAAGCCCTGTCCAATGTGTACCAAAGAAAGGGGGTGTGACAGTAATAGCCAATGAAAAAAATGAATTGATACCTACTAGAACTGTAACAGGTTGGAGGATATGCATGGATTACAGAAAACTCAATAAGGCTACCAAAAAGGATCACTTTCCTTTACCATTCATAGACCAAATGCTAGATAGATTAGTAGGGAAAGAGTTTTATTGTTTTCTAGATGGCTATTCAGGATACAATCAGATAACCATTGATCCTAAAGATCAAGATAAAACCACTTTTACATGCCCTTATGGAACCTTTGCCTTTAGAAGGATGCCATTTGGATTATGTAATGCACCTGCAACTTTCCAAAGATGCATGATGTCAATATTCTCAGATTTCATTGAACAATCAATGGAAGTGTTTATGGATGATTTCTCTGTCTTTGGAGAAACATTCCAAGGTTGTTTATCAAACTTGGAACAAATTCTCAAAAGATGTGAGGAAACAAATCTAGTGTTAAACTGGGAAAAGTGTCATTTCATGGTGCAAGAGGGCATTGTGTTAGGACACAGAATTTCAAAGAAAGGTCTAGAGGTAGACAAAGCAAAAATTGAGGTGATTGAGAAATTAGCCCCACCAACAATAGTTAAAGGTATCAGGAGCTTTTTAGGCCATGCTGGTTTTTATAGAAGGTTTATCAAAGACTTTTCAAAAGTTTCAAAGCCATTATGTATGCTTTTACAAAATGATGTACCATTTAACTTTGATGAATCTTGTTTGGATACTTTTGAAAAGCTTAAAAAAGCTTTAGTAACAGCACCAGTGATAGTAACACCTGACTGGAGCAGGCCTTTTGAGTTAATGTGTGATGCTAGTGACTTTGCAGTAGGAGCAGTCCTAGGGCAAAGGTATGACAAGGTTTTTCATTCTATTTATTATGCTAGCAAGACATTAATTGAAGCTTAAGTAAATTACACAGTCACAAAAGGAATTATTAGTTGTAGTATTTGCATTTGAAAAATTTAGATCATACTTAGTTGGCACTAAAGTAATTGTTTATACTGATCATTCTGCCATTAAGTATTTGATTTCAAAGAAAGATGTAAAGCCAAGGCTGATAAGATGGATTCTACTCCTACAAGAATTTGATCTTGAAATTAGAGACAAGAAAGGAGTAGAAAACCAAGTAGCAGACCATTTCTCAAGGCTTGAAGGTGAATCACTAGAAGGAGAAATCAAGGAGAGATTTCCAGATGAGAAATTATTGGCAATCACAGTCAATGCACACAGTGCAACTGCATATGCTATAAGCAATGCAGGAGCATCAAATGCATCTGCACCATGGTATGCTGATATTGTAAATTTCCTTGCAAGTAGAGTGACGCCAGTGAATATGACATATCAACAAAGGAGAAGATTCTTCCACATAGTAAAACAATACTATTGGGATGATCCATTCCTTTACAAGATGTGTCCTGATAAATTAATGAGGAAATGTGTTCCTGAGGAGGAACAACAAGCAGTGCTTCTGCATTGCCATGCTGCACCATATGGTGGCCACTTTGGAAGCACAAGAACAGCGGCTAAGGTATTACAGTCTGGTTATTTTTGGCCTACTTTATTTAAAGATGCATATCTTATGATCAAGAAATGTGATAAATGTCAAAGAGCAGGAAATATTTTTGATAAACATGAAATGCCAAGAACCAATATTTTAGAAACTGAATTATTTGATGTATGGGGAATGGACTTCATGGGACCTTTTCCACCCTCTTTTGGCAATTTATATATTTTAGTAGCTGTTGATTATGTGTCCAAATGGGTAGAAGCAGTAGCATTACGAAATAACAATGCAAAATCAGTAAGTAGATTTCTTCAAAGGAATATATTTACTAGATTTGGTACTCCTAGAGCTATAATTAATGATGAAGGTTCACACTTCTGTAATAAAATCATTGAAAACCTTCTAGCTAAGTATGGAGTTAAGCATAAAATTGCTACAGCTTATCACCCTCAAACAAATGGACAAGCAGAAATCTCAAACAGAGAAATTAAAAGAGTGCTAGAAAAAATGGTAAGTCCAAATAGGAAAGATTGGTCTTTACATTTAGATGAAGCTTTATGGGCTTATAGAACAGCATTTAAAACACCCTTAGGAATGTCTCCTTATAGAATAGTCTATGGAAAAGCATGCCATCTACCTGTGGAGTTAGAAAATAAGTCTTATTGGGATATCAAGAAGCTCAATTTTAATTTAGACAAAGCAGGTGCACAAAGAATGCTAGAGCTTAATGAGTTAGAAGAGATTAGGCAATTCTCTTATGAAAATGCTGAAATCTACAAAACCAAAACAAAGGCATGGCATGATAAGAGAATTCAAAAGAGAGACTTAAAAGAGGGAGGACTAGTTCTGCTATACAATTCCAGATTGAAGCTTTTCCCTGGAAAGCTTAGATCAAGGTGGTCAGGACCATTCAAATTGGTTAAAATTTATCCTCATGGAGCAGTTGACTTGTTAGATGAAACCTCAAACACCATCTTCAAGGTAAATGGTCAAAGAATCAAAATGTACTATGGTGAACATGTGGTGAGAGATAAGGTCACCACTCATTTGAAGAATCTTTAAAAGAAAGAGGTAGTCAGACTGATAAGACTCTTAAAACAAGCGCTTAATGGGAGGCAACCCATCATTTTTACTTAATTTTGTTCAATTTGATGTTTTAAGTGTTTTGTAGGAAAAACAGGAAACTGATGCAGCTGCATTGCAATGCTACTGCATTACATATGCATTGAAGAAAAAATGTGCCCTGTACCCAAGTTCAAAAGTTTGAAGAAATTGATCAAGTGTGAGTGACAACTCATCAGAAGCAGAGTTAGAAATTAAATGAAATGTTGAGTAACCAAGGAAGACATGTGGCTGCACGCATGTCCACCACGACCTTACCTAACGGCTACTACCTCAAATCAAATCAAAAACTTCTCTCAACTCCTCACTAAGAAAACCCTAAAATCATTTTCGTTATCCCTTCCACTCAATCTGAAACCTGCCACTCCAATCAAACAGTTACACACATCAATTCCCTATCCAGCAAACGCAATGGTGAAGAAGCAATCAGCATCAAAGTCTTCAGGCAAACATGCATCATCATCGTTCCAAAAGGGCAAGAAAGACAAGACCAATGCACCAGCATTGATCAGTGAAGAGAAAGCTCATCTATGGAAAATGCAAATGCTACCAGAAAGAGGATACAATTTGAAGAAAGAAAGTCCATCCTTCATGGCAATAATGGCCAATCTTCACTGGGATCACTTTGTGTTGCCACGAGGAGGATACATTGAAGAGCTAGTAAGAGAATTCTATGCTGGACTGTTTGAAGGAGAAAGACCAGAGAAAAGCTACACTTCTAAAGTTAGAGGTAAGATAGTTCATTTTCATCCTAAGAAAATAAATGAACATTATCTATTGAAATACAATGGACTTGAATTTGAGAAGAAAGTAGGAAAGGCTAATAAGAAAGAAATGGAAGAAATTAGGAGTAGAATTGCTACACCTGATTCTGTTTGGGAAAGATTTACACCAAATGAAGTTAAGCTGAGAAGTACTTATTTGATAGATGCTCTAGGAAATTGGCATTTGTTCATTACAACATCAATCTTACCTACTTCACACACATATGCTATGACCAAAGAGAGATTGATCTTACTAGATACAATTCTCTCTGAGGAAAATGTTGATCTAGGTAGATTGATTGCAAGAGAAATATACACATGCACAACAAAAACAAAGGGATTTATGTTTTTCCCTTGTCTCATAACTGAATTATGCATGAAAGAAGGTGTTCCTATTGCTGCTAATGAACAAAGGAAATTCCCCCCTACTAATTTGAATGCTGAGATGAAGGAGAGAATAAGAAAAGTGAAAGAATCAGTGCCTATGCCTACAATGCAAGAGCATTTCATGCAAAAGCAAGCTGCAGTGTGGAAATTTCAAAATGAACAACATGACTGGCTGCAGCTTGTTTTCCAATATTTGTCTAATGAATTAGGCAATATTGAGGCACCTGTGTTCCCAAGCTGGGTGTTAAGAACTGGAGGACAAGAAAAAGAGGAGAAAGAACAAACTGATGAGGATAAGGAAGGAGAAAAAGAAGAGGAAGATAAGGAAGAAGAAAAAGAAGAGGAAGAAAAGGAAGAAGAGAAAGAAGAAGAGCCTAGTAGAAAGAAGAAAGTGACTAGGAAACAAACAAAGGGAAAGAAAAAGGTAGTCGTGGAGCCTGAATTTGAAGACACTTATAATTCAGAAACTGAGGATGAAGATTTAGAAAAAGAAATGGATAAGGAGAGTGAAGATGAAGAAGAAAGTACTGAAGTTGAAAGTGAGGAAGAAGAACATGCTAGAGGTGTCATTCTGGAAGAAATTGCTAGACAAAAATATGCATAGAAAACACCACCACAAGCCCAACAAGAAACAACCCACATTTCACCAATCACATCACCTATTCAATCACCAATTCACTCACCTACCAAAGAAGCATATCCCCAACCAAAATCACCACTGAGGCAATCCCAACTGATGCTACTGCATCAAGTCCTGCATCACCACCAGTGGAATCAGGTGCATCTGCACCAGTAGAAGTAAGTCCAATCTCCAAGCCAAAAGAAAAGAAGCAGAAAGTAAAGAACACTCCTCCTACCAGACAGAGTGCAAGAACAAGGAGTGGAGCCAAGAAATGAGTATCTGTTACATGCTTTCTGCAATTTTACCTACTATATTTTGGATGTTATCTTACTACTAACTCTTCCCTGGTTGTGTTTTTAATCCCTCTCCCCATATTTTGAACAAATATTTTGGAAGTATTTTGTGAACTTTTAGCAGTGAGGACACTGCCATCCCTTAAGTTTGGGGGGAGAACTTATCATATTATCATATTAAGTATGTTATGTATATTATCTATGTGTGTTTTTAGCAAATGTATGCTTTTAATAAATATTTTTGTATGAATGTATTAGATGTAGGCTAAAGTGCTCTCGGGGTCCTTTATCTTTATTTAAAGTAACGAATTAGTCTTTTATGTTTTTTTTGTCCCAAATAAGTCCTTTATCTTTCAAATTTTTGACACATAAATCCTTTTCCGTTAAGAGTGCTGATTTATGTGTCAAAAAAAAGGATTTATGTGTTAAAAATTTGAAACATAAAGGACTGATTTGGGACAGAAAAGGATTTAAGTGTCAAAAATTTAAAACATAAAGGATTGATTTGGGACAAAAAAAAGTTAAGGACCAAATCGTTACTTTAAATAAAGATTAGGGACCCCGGGAGCACTTTAGCCATTAGATGTACTTAACAAAGTAGTATCCAAATACATGAAACTAATTTTCCAAAGATACATTTTCATTGGAAAATAGGGACAACTATGAGGAATACTATAAATTGTTAAGAACATTTTAGTAGATGATCAGTTTGAAAACATTTTACAAAGATATGGTGCACATATGGATGGATTTTTTGAAAAGCAAGAAAAGAAAAAGAAGCCTTATTTCTCACAAAAATAACCAGAATTATTTTTCTTCCAAATACCTCAAAACTGAGTTTGTGAAAAGAATCTTGCTATTTAAAGAGCAATCTGATGCAAGAGAAAATTTTGGTGAGCTAAGGTCAAAACAAATTTTGATTAAAAAGTTGGAATAGCTTAAAGAATTAAGTTTGGGGTTGTTTTTTATGAAAACCAAAGGCTGAATTTGAAAAGAGAGAGCAAACAATGCAAAAGAATACAAAAAGAGTGGTAAAAAGATCAAAGATCAAAGTCATATTGACCTGAATCAATTGAGCTATACCTGTGCCTAAGTGCATGATTGCATCTGGAGGTCAAAGACCTGTGCCATGCATGAGTAAATGCATTTGGAGGATAGTTCAAAACTGTACCTGTGCCAAAGTGCATGAATGTATCTGGAGGTCAGTGAAAAGCTGCACCTGTGCCATGTTGAAATAAATGCATCTGGAGGACAGTGAGGAAGGCAATATAGGCTACAAAAAAATAACACAGTGCAGAAGCAATGCAACTGCACTGCAGAAAATAAAATGCAGAAAAACATCAATGTATAAACACTTCAAAGAAGTAATGCATCTGCATCAATGAAACCACCAACATCAGAAAAATAATGTATTGGCTCAAAAAGCTTGGAAAAATTCAATCAAGTCCTTAGTTATGTTTAAAACTCCCCAATACTTGAGGATTTTGTGAGACTAAACTTTCTTTTGAAAAAAAAATGCTGGTGTGACCAAAGATAAACCAATCTTTTCAAAAGCTAGGAGGAAGTTTTCACTTAGTCTTGGAATCAATCTCAACTCAGTGGGTTCACACACACAAAGAGTATGAATAATTCTGGAAATTTTGAAAGGAAATAAATGCACAAGAAAAATTGATGAGCAAAATAGTTCATAAGAGAGAACCTCATGAAAATCCAAATATCAAACTGATTTATCTTCTAGAAACTATAGTATTAGTAGGTTTGTCTTTGTCATTACTTGAGGACAAGCAATGGTTTAAGTTTGCGGGTGTGATAACTCTATTTTATATCGAGTTATTCATATGTTTAAACTTAGTAAATTGCTCTCTTTCAAGCAAAGATGAAGAGTTTATATAGTATTTTATGTAATATGTGATAACTTGAATGTTTAACATGGTTATAGTTGATAATAGGCCATTTTGGATACATTGTGGTATGTTTGATAAGTTTGTTCAGTGCATTCTAGATGCTCCTGCATTGATCCTGCACTGGTTTAGTACAATACTACTGCACTGCAACTGCATTGTCTGAAGGTTGGAGCCATCCACTTGCACATCCACTTGCCATCCACTTGCATTTGATGACCTCATACTTGGTCCCCTAAAGCAAGAACACTTCAGATTTCGTTGCCTACAATTCCCACATAGCTTTATTGAGTCATCAACGTAGGGACACATGTTGTTATCTCATTTGACCTCCCTATACACTTGATTGAAGACTTCACATGGGAATCAGCTCCTGTAAAACAACCATGGATACAGCCATCAAAGTTACTTCAACATGAAGGAAGGAAGCACCTCTCTTGAAGACTATATAAAGACTTCACTCCTTCACTTGAAGAGAGATCACAATCCATAAGTTAGATTTAAATTTCAATATACATAGTCAGTTTCTATTTTGTAAGAAGGAAAGAAAGGAAGTGACAAATCCTCCTTACTTCGGTTTCATAGTTTTATCAAAGTGCTAAGGAGCTAATGCAACTACATTGCTAGGAAGGATTCATGCTAAGAGCTACAACTTGTGTAACTTCTATCTTGTTGTTTCTCTTTTGTGATTTCAATTATATAAACATGTCCTATTCTGTTTATATTTGCCTTGCAATTTCCATGTTGAGCTAAACCTCTCTTAGTTGGAATGTTCTAACCATTTAATGAGCTTTTAAGTAAGTTTAATACAAGTATATGATGTGTGCACTTTAGTTCTTGCTTGATAATACTTTCAACACTTATTTTGAGGTTGATCACTTAGAATAAGTAGATTTGTAAAAGCAGACATGGTTTACAATTAAGAACTGAAGAACTAATATGGGTGAGTGTTTTACATAAAGGAAACTTTGTGAAAACCATACTAAGTCCTAGACATAGGATAGTATAGTCCATAGGGTGATATTGTGGGTACTTTAAAAGACAAGAGTGAACTTATTTAGCAAGCCTAGACATAGGAAGCTTGTAATGAAACTCTGAAGAAAAGTGACTGAAAGGCACACAACTAATGCAACAGCATTCAGTGCAACTGCATCATAACTGCATTAAACACTTATAAGTAAATTACTTGGGGAAGACATTCCAACTAGCTTTTCTCTATTGCATTTCAACTACTTACACTTTGTTTTATTCTAACTTACTTGTGATACTCACCATCATCAACTATCTTGTTAAATTGGTTACTTTTCATCTAAATTACATAATATTGACTTTTGAAAGAGTTCATCAATCCCTGTGGGTTCGACCTGTTCTAAACACTGTATTACTTGTTATGGACTGTGTATACTTGCACATGTTTTCCACACACCACTAGGACCTAAGAGTTTGACGACAAAACAGCTGTTACCGTAGCCGTTACCGTAGCCGATCTCATTACAGATTCTATACAGCTGTTACCGTAGCCGATCTCATGAATCTACGACAGAAAATGGATGAGGCTGTGACAGACTTCATTGAAACATTCAGAAAGATGGTCGGAAAGTGCTCATTAGATTTCCCAGAATCTCAACTTACTTCCATGGCCATCTCTGGAATGCACCCTCAGTTGAAGGAGAAGCTTGTGAGACAATCTTGTAGTGACCTCGGTGGCTTGGCTTCCAGGGCAATTCAGATTGAAAAATTCATTCACGAGAAGAAGCAAGAAGGATTTGACGGTGAAATGATCCCTATGGATGATTATGATGTGTCTGAAGATGTATCAGATTACCATAGTGATTAGGCAGCCAAATGACATGGCAGCCGAGACCTCGCCAACTCACAAGGGTGTAGCTTACACGTGGCTTATGTAAAAGAAAAACAAAATTGGCTACACTCTTAAATATGGTTTTGGCATGGCTTACCATTTCCTTTAACAAAGGGTAAACGAAAGTAGCCGATGCATATGCAATGGAAACGAAATGGTGTACTGGTCTAACAAGACAAAGTGTGACGACACTTAGCAGTTCCACATTGGCAACGTAAGACTACTATCTGCAAACGCATCGTCTTTGTAATGTTGGTGTTTCCTCAATCGACTGGATCATACATAACTGGAGGAGCACCTAGCAGTGCCACTTTGACATTGTGAGTCTAC
This sequence comes from Astragalus membranaceus, assembly GCA_039519185.1. NCBI lineage: Eukaryota > Viridiplantae > Streptophyta > Magnoliopsida > Fabales > Fabaceae > Astragalus > Astragalus membranaceus. Next base: position 51,153,714 of record CM076854.1, on the reverse strand, counting down.
TATCTGCAATCCGAGTTGTACGAGACTGGGATGCATCTAGCAGTGTCATTGTGGTATTGTGAGTCTACTGTCTGCAATCTCAGTTATACCAAATGATTAAGTTTCCATATGCAATACAACCATAGTTGTCAAGTGTAAGCAGTTGGCAGAAAAGAAATCGGCTGACATAATACATCCTTCAGCTTCCTCTTATTGTTCTCAGCTAAAGGATGCACAGGGCATTTGTTGACACTCGTTTTGCCGAGGGCCACTCGGCTAACGAAGAATTGGTTAGCCGAGGGCTGATTTCCGTCGGCAAAACACAAATTTAGCCGCTTGGGGTCTACTTGACTATACATGATCACGTGGCTAAGATAAACAGCTGAGGAGCAGTTGAGGTGCCTACTCGGCCGGCGCAATATGGGCCGAGGCAAGACTTGGCCGAGGAAAATCGACTCGGCGTGGCTGCTAAGCCTATATAGGCTTGGAAAACATTATTTGGTCTGAATGTATTCATATAATTATTTACTAAATGCCCGAGTTATAATTATGTGATTTATGAAAAGAAATATAGTGGAAAAAGACCAAGTCAAGCTATGGTAACCACCTTCCTACATTTATTGAAGTGGGCATGAGGGGTTGGCCGAGTCAAGGGAGCTTGCTTTGGGAGCATGCATTCAATGCCTGTGGACAGGTTTTAGACGTTGGAACGGTTAAGAAAACGTGGAGAAGTGTTTGGAATTAGGAGCGAAGATATTTTGACCCACTACCCGTGCTAGTGGAAGAGTGGGAGAGTGCTTCCCAGTTTTTAGGGCCTAGATGTAATGTAGTGTGTTGATCTTGATTAATCCAACGGTGAGCAGTTGTAGGCTCGAGTAGTGACTGACGAAGGCTCGCATATATATATATATATATATATATATATATAATAGAGAGAGAGAGAAATAGTTGTACAAAAGACACACATCAATCTGTCAAACTCTACGTTTATTTTAATTTATCTTTTTTATTGCACTTTATCTTTATTTTCATGCATTTGGCCAGTAAAATAATCCAACTCTCGCGTCCCATTCACTCAACTGACCCTTTTTCTAGAGGAGTCAGGATACCCACAGTCAAGGAGCAGAGTTTCCTCCTTGGCGCAATCGCTTGAACAACAGAGGAATAAAAGAACTGTCCAAATATCTAACCAATCCCACGGCTAGGACCTAAGAGTTTGACGACAAAAGAAATGGACAACAATAGAGTATCTTGCGCGTATCGGGCAGTTTGTTTTCATTATTGACAACGTTTGGCCCTCAAAAATATCTTTTCCTAATTGAAAACAAGAGAAGTATTTTCCTAATTCTTTGGCCCTCAACAAATTACCCTTTATATGTACGAAGTAGCTATAAAAATGATACACGTGTACTGCTGCAATTTATTTTAAAGTATTCCACGCATTCAAAAAACGAAAACAAAACTCAAACTTTGGCTTTCTTATGTTGCTCAGAGAGGAATAAATACCAATTTACTTGATAAAGGAATGAATACTCTTCTGTTCTGTGCCGTATCTCTGGACCTGTATCCGATCTTAGACACAAGGTCCGATCCGAGATAGTTGGTAGGGGTTGGTCTTGATCAACCGAGCTCCGCTTCCGATCCGGGGCAGGTGGTACTTGCGGGGACACTCCGACGCTCAAGTCAGCTAGGGAACTGATTAGGGGTAAAGAGTAGGAAACAGTGTGTACCTTAGATATTGTATTGAATGCTTATTTATAGGTTTTGGGAATCAATGGGAACCATTGGATCTAGGTCTTTAATCTCCACCATTGGTTGATGACTCTGCATTTGGTGTTGGGCCTTAGTGGTAAAGGCCCAATCCGTAACAGTTGCCCCCCAAGTCGGATCGTCTTGGGGCGAGCTAGACTTGATGCCTTATCTGGACTTCGTGAGAGTTTTTGAATTTGAGGTCGGAACTTCGTGGCGACCTTCTTCAAGGTCGGGCTTATAGCTACAAAGGGGCCTGCCCCCAGCCTCGGAGCGCCCGAGATACGGGTCTTGTCAAAGATCTTCGAGGCCGGGTTTATACCAGTGAGGGTGTCTACCACCAGCCTCGGAGCGCCCAAGATACGGGTCTTGTCAAAGATCTTCGAGGCCGGGTTTATACCAGCGAGGGTGTCTACCACCAGCCTCGGAGCGCCCGAGATACGGGTCTTGTCAGAGATCTTCGAGGCCGGGTTTATACCAACGAGGGTGTCTACAACCAGCCTCGGAGCGCCCGAGATACGGGTCTTATCATGTCGAGCTTGGTGTCTCGGGTTCCGGATTTAGCGTAGAACTTTAAGGAGATCGTTCGACCGATCCTAAATCCTTCCCTCCAACCTCGGAACTCACTTTTACTAAGCAATCAGTGTGAGGAAAATCGTAGCCGATCCATATATATTTGATGGTTGAACATTTACAAAGTCAGATTACATAACGCCCGTAGGCTCATTCTGAGACCTAGGGGAAAAGCGACCTTCCTGCGTTAATCCCTTCTTCATGATCGATATACTTCTGAGATCGCTGGAGGAACTCGGCAAGCGACTCAGTTTGGTTGACTCCGACGTCTATCTGAAATAGACTTCCTTCACGAAGACCAGCCTCCATGAAGTAAAGACGGAAGGAGTCGTTGAGGTTCCGGACTTGAGCAGCTTCTCTTTTGAATCTATCTATGTAGTCCCGAAGGAACTCGTTTTCTCCTTGCCGAATTGCCTGCAATACCTTCCGAGATTTAGGCTTCATCTTCGAGTGGGCGAAGTGTGCAGAAAAGAGCTTGGCTAACTGATCCCAAGAGGAGATCGTATTTGACCTAAGAGCCCTGAACCAGTCTAGAGCCGCCTTCTCTAGAGTGAGGGGAAAGGTTCGGCACTTTATCTCCTCTGGAACGTTACGGTATTGCATAGCCGTGTTAAAGTAGTCGAGGTGGCGATCCAGATCGCCAGTGCCATCATGCATTTTCAAACCCTCAAGCGGCTTCTCGAGGTGCTTTGGCACCGGGAAGTAGTCGATCTTAGCTATGAAAGGTCCTTTACGCTTTGCCGACCTCTCAAGGGGTGGAGACCATCGGTAGACGTACTTGTCGGGGGATCTCCGCGAGCTAGGGAGCCGACATTCCTGTCTCGGAGACCTTTTCCGACTTCTAGTACGTCGCCTCAGAGAAGAGGAAAACAAAAACGAGCTAGGCCGAGGGGAATCCTCAGGACCATAGGAATCATCAGGGGTCCGACTTGGGGGAGTCTCCGATCTCCGCTCTCCTCTACAACGAGGTGGAGTGCGGTGATGGTATCTCCTCCAAGCCGAAGATCGGCGGCGGCCGCGACCATGAATCATTCACTTGAAGAGTTGCACCGAGAGGAACTCCGATCCGGGATGTTACGAGCCCGGATCTCAGCGATCCGAGCTTCTAACTGGGTGCAGTGTTGGCTTTCCTGCCGGTCGACCTCGGCTTGCCGATTTAGGAATAGGACGAGCTATTGAACAGCATCGACCGGTACCTGGACGGTCGGAGGGGGAGATGGAAGTCGGTTTTGGGCTGAGCTCCCAGGATCCATAGCCGTAGCCGAGCTTTGAGCATGCGCCGGGGTAAGGGGTAAGGTGACTGCCACTCCTTCCGGGGTCACCTGCTGCAGGACCGGTCCTTCAACGACATTCAGGATAGTTCTATGACGTAAGGTCGGAGCCATCGTCAATCAAGGAGATGTGAGAGGAACTAGAGTACACGATCCTCTCACTGTGGTCCCCAATGTTCTGTACCGTATCTCTGGACCTGTATCCAATCTTAGACACAAGGTCCGATCCGAGATAGTTGGTAGGGGTTGGTCTTGATCAACCGAGCTCCGCTTCCGATCCGGGGCAGGTGGTACCTGCGGGGACACTTCGACGCTCAAGTCAGCTAGGGAACTGATTAGGGATAAAGAGTAGGAAATAGTGTGTACCTTAGACATTGCATTGAATGCTTATTTATAGGTTTTGGGAATCAATGGGAACCATTGAATCTAAGTCTTTAATCTCCACCATTGATTGATGGATCTGCATTTGGTATCGGGCCTTAGTGATAAAGTCCCGGTCCGTAACAAATACCAAACGAACTCTACATTTGTCTTGCTTTTTGTTACTAAAAGAAGAACGCATAGATTCTAACTTATCACACACATCCAACAGAAAAAGTCAACACACAAGTGTTAGCAATTAATCTCACAGAAACCATGTTAGCAGAAATTGACTAGTTCATCATCACCAAAACTCAATACAAACATTAATTGCATCCTTAGATTTAATGCGATTTTGTAGACTTCAAATTGTTGTTGACATGTTTAGGTGTAAAATTGATTGTGTTTCTAAAATTAATTCAAATTTGAAGCTAAAAATGATAGCTTTTGCTTTTAAAAGTGACTTTTACTCTCAAATTTACCATATAACTCGATTTTGCATAAATTCATCCCAACAAAACTGGCAAATGCCGAAATTGTTAGATTGAATATTATGTCCCTAGTTCGGGCTCGGGACCTCACAGTTGTGTGCGTGAGTTTCTAGTGAAACTTACCACTCCGTCTACGAACCAAAAAAAATATTTATATTCAAGTTACTTCATTCCAAATCAATTCATTCAAATTTTTCACTAAAACAAATCAATCGATTCAAAATCAATTTTCAATACTACAAAACCAAACAAATACAAAAGGGGTAAAGCATAGAAAATGATATAAGAGCATTAGAAAAAAAGAAACCGTTAAGTAGGATTAATAATTTTAAGACGTGCTCTTTACTCATGAGTTGTAGGGACTCTTGTCAACGAAAATGGTTGTTCAAGCCACTTTCCTGTCGCTGGAATGCCACTTCATTCATCCAAGTCTTCAAAGGACTCAACAATTGTAACTCACCAAGTCAAGTCAACACAGACTCAAATTGAATTAAGGGGGTGGTGCTGTTGGGAAAAAAAGGTACCTACTTTATGTGTAAACATATTTTCCAATTTACACCGTCAACCAATCAAAAATTAACATATGATAAATATGTTTTAACTTTCCTTCTAATCACTTTTAAAGTAAAAAAAGATATAGTGATTTGTGATTGGTTGATGGTGTAAAAATTTAGGCAACCAATTAGTAACCTTTATCCAATTTACAAGATTGACTAAGGTTGCATCGTTGTTTCCAACAAGGCGTTGTAGTCTAGTACCTAGATCATTTGATATATGACAGAAGATTTAAAGCAAAACAAAGTAAAAATGTTGGAGAAAAGTAATCTAAAATCAACAGTATTCAAAATGGAGGTTGAGAAGCAATTGAACTAAGAGTTAAATCAGTGAGCAACCAAAGTGGTTGGAATGTTTGTATAACTTAGTCCAGTATATCCAAATCTCCGCAAGAAGAGGTTGGGATGCATGCATACCAAAAAATAAGGTACAAAATCTCGCCCAAAGGGCGTAAAAGACTATTTTATCCTCGCACACGCTCCTCACATGCCTCTCCAAAGTTTTCAAAATAGGCTTCTCAGAAGTTCCTGCTGTCAAATTTCAAAATCTTATCAGGCTTCTCAGAGCAAAGTATCCTCTCTAAAGAATGATCCACATTCATAGCTACAAAACATTCAATAGAGTTCCTTTTGTTGCAATTGGCCATATCATCATCATCATCATCCTCATCAATTTTCAACATTAAAGGAAAACACATACATTATGAGTTAGTTAGTCAGCCACTTTCTCTTCTGCAGTTACCAGGCAACAAGTACTTGTATCTATCTGCATTATTTAACAAATATGCAGGAAGATGTACTGCTGAATAAGAATGAGGAATAGGTCCTAGTTTCCCAATTATCTCCTTAAATGTATACTCTTCAGGAAGCATGTCAAATAAGTCAGCCCCTTTGCATATCACCTCCTGAATCCGGGCAGGGTTCAAGTAATGAGGGAATCGTACCCGATCGTAATGGCTGTAGGCTTTCATCTTAAATACAAATTCGCTAATATGGCGAAAACAGAAGCTGCAATGCCAGCCAGCATCCGACAACAGCATATCAGACTGTCTATAGTGTGCATACCTTGTCTTCCCAGTCTGGTACCTATGAATCGACGCTCTCCAGCTTTTGTTGTCGAGAAAGAACTCAAAAGAGTACAAGTAATTCCTCAGTTGAAGATGAAGAACCGGAGGTATGTCATCGCACCACCTCAGGAGATTAATCGTGTGGGCGCTTGGAATCTCATCGACATCGGACATAATTAGGAGATCATCGTCTTCGATGCCTGCTATCCTTAGAAGCTGATCAAGAGCAACTCTTTGATATGCCTCCTCAACAAAAGGATTTTCCTTCTTCCTAAACCTTCCGCCAATCACCCCATATGTCAACCGCTGCTCGACGAACTTGAACTTGTCCCTATTGCTTGCAAAAATCAATGGTTTGACAAATCCGGTGAATGTTGAGTTGGATTCAAGAAGTACATACTGTGTCACATAAGGATACACTTCTTTCCATCGGATGGTAAGCATGTCGACTTCATTGCTAAACAAAACAGCATCAAAGACTCGTCTCGGTGATTCGCGAATTCCCCATCCATGAAGTTTGCATAAAGAGTCCATCGAAACATTCTCATGATAATAGTGAGGGATTTCATGGAAGGGCTTAGGAGGAGATTCCCACAATGGTCTTAGGAAGTATGAGATTTTCTGACCGTGCAGATAAAGAACAAAGACGCCAACTGGGATGACCACTAACAGAAACATGTAAGTCTTGAAGTCCAAACCCCTTAAAATACACCTCAGTCTTGACATGCTCAGTGCTGCTGGAGTTCCCTGCTGCATCATTCACAACCAAACATAAAAATCTCTTATTAGCCAAGCCACAACAATTCTAACATTTTGAAATTTATATCAAAATCTTCACATGAAAATACCAACAATTGGGGATAATCTAGTCTAGATAATAAATAGCACTCAAAATGGAGGAGACACAGAGACAACAAAATATAAATAAAATAACCATCATTCCACAGAACATACAAAACATGGAGGGTTCATATGGCAACACAAACGATGAAAGAACACAACTTTCAAAGTTAAAATACATAATTTGAATGCCACTTAGAAAACCTATAACAGTTCAAAGCGATAAACCCATCAATCAATAGAAAAACAGTCAAAACATCAATAGCAATACACTTGGCAAAAAAGGGGGAAGAAGATTATCTCCTTAAATTCATCGAAAGCGAATAAACTTGACAAAAACCCAGAAAACAAAAAACGAAAGGAGAAAAAAACCCATGCTTTTCCTTTTGCATTGACAACAATTAACAAAACCAAACCTCGGAAACTCATTAAGACCAAAATAATAAATAAAAAAACAATATTTTTAGTGGAGTAGAAAAAAATGAAACAGAAACCCAATCAAAAAACAAAAATTAGAAGAGAAAAGAAGTACCTGTCCACAAACATCATCGCAGATATCATCAGTCTTCTTGGAATAATAATAGCCCTCAGACATAGTGAAGAAAAACCCAAAAAAAAAACAAAAAACAAAAACAAGTTTGTGTTTTTTATTTTTCTGGGTTGGGAAAGGAAGAAAGTGCAGAATTGGGTTAATTATTTGTACTGTGTAGATCAAGGAAGCAAGGAAGCAAAGCCTTTAAAAACCAAAAAAATAAAAAACTGGAAAGAGGAAAAAAGCAAGTAAAGCGTATGAGGGTTGTGTTGTATTTGTAACGCCAATTATAGCCGTTTGGTGTTACCACCAAATAGCAATTCTTCTTCTTCTTCTTCTAAATGACGAACGAACGAACGAGGAGGCATTTCGTCGTTTAAGTACTCACACGCCACGCCTCCGTAGGGATACGCTGCGCTCCGCTTATATAACCCTCTCTCTTCACTATTCTTTATTTCTTTTTACATTTTTTTCTTATTTAATTTAACTCAATAATTTCTATGCACTCTTTTTTAACCATACGCCAGGAGTTTACACGTCGATATACGTACGGATAACATTATATTCTTTGTATAAATAGATTAAGATAAAATTCAGTTACAATAAATTCTTTAAGTTGATCAAAAATGAATTTTCATAACTTTAGAATATTTTCTTCAATTAACATTTTTTTATCGTTAGGTAATTATCAATCACGTGGTAATAATGTAGTCTCCATGGCGAATAAATACACGGAATAAATTTTATCAGTAATAAAATTATATCAACAACATGTAACATTTTCCCGTTGTAACTCAAAACAGAATATAAAATAATTATTCTGACAATGTGTAACGTTCTGCCATAGAGAATTAATAGTAATGAAATTATAGTAACAACATATAATGTTTACTCGTTGAAACTTAAAAATTTAAAATAATTTTTCCAACAATATCTAGTATTTTCTTGTTGCGGCTCAAAGGAAAAATGTTCATTTATAAGTGTTGTCGTCAAACGCTTGTATCCTAGCCGTGGAATCGACTAGAGGTTTGGACAGTCTGTGGTTCCTTTTTCTTCAAGTGATTGCGTCGAGAAAGGAACTATGTTCCTCGACTATGGGTTCCCTAACTTCTCCAAAGAGTCGTTAGGTTAGGTGTGAGAGGGAGTGCGACTTGGATTATCTACAAAGACTTGTGTATTGATTGATGTGTGTTTTGAACTGTACAAGTGTTGCTATATATATATACATGAGCCTTCGTTGGCCACTACTCGAGCCTACATCTGCTCACCGTTGGATTAATCATGATCATTGGTTCTAATTAAGCCTAATCCCTTAAAACTCGGCGTCTCTTCCTCCACGACCTCACTAGCACGGTTAGTGGGGCACAACTCTAGTCGTTTCAGTTTTTGTGGAGTCTTCTACTCAAAAACCTTAACCGCTCCAACGTAATATGTCCACGTGCATTGAATACTTGCGCTCCAAGCAGGTATTATTCGCCTCGACCACAACCCTTCTCAGCCGTGCCTTTCTTCAACCTTCGGCCGTTGACCTCTCAGCCGAGTCACTCCATGGTTGAGGCTCCCTCCAACCGAGTCTCATGATACCTCAGTGCCTTGTTTTCACTCCTTCGGAGCTCCCAAATATCTTCTCTTCATATCCAGTCCGAATCTCATGGCGATTATTTTCCTGCCCTATCGTTTTTGTGGTTGCCTCGGCGCCTGTCTTGGCCTTAAATCCCCCTTTCCCCTTCGGCAAACAATTCACTTTTTTTTTGGTGTTAACAAATGCCCCCTTTTTGCGTTGTTGTCCAGCCGAGTGGATGTGACTGACGACACAAAAACTGAAACAGCAGGCTACCATATTTATGGTGACTAGCCGTTACGTCATTGATTAGACGTATGATGGTCTATCTTTTCCCGCGAAATGGCGCAGCACTGGTTCCCAAGGAATTTCAATCATTCCCTTCAAAGGCTATAAATATCGTTTTCCACGCCATAGCATTTGTTCGTCTCTATTTGATCAATCATTCCCTTCTAACTCTGATTCCCAAAGCAGAGATCACAACTATGGCGATGACGATAACGACAGTAGTTCTCCACCTTCCGCGGCATCTCCAACGCACGTTTCGCTTCCTGCTAATAAAGATGCTCTCTTAGTTCCCGTCGGAGAAGGAATCACCTTAGAATCGATGACCTTCGAGGTTCATGAAGGTTTTAAAGCTATCAAGGCCCACTTTAGCTCTTCTCCCCAGCCCGGCCTTCCGATTACCAAGAAATGGTTCACCTTCAATGCCAAGGTTGCTGAGAGCAGGGGTTGGGCCAAGCCTACAGACGACTATCATGATTGGTTCAAGAGGATAGCACCCGTCAAGTATGATTTGTGGAAGGCCTGGGGCCTCGATGAAATCATTCGCCTCTCCACCTTTGACATTCCTCCTAACTACGACGTGCTTTTGCCCCTTTTGGGCTTCTGGTCGACGGAGTTCAACATCTTCATCTTTCCGTGGGGCACCCTCACTCCTTCTTTTCGTGACATGGCCGCCATCACTAGACTTCCTATTTATGGGACAGCGATCCACCCCTGCAAGCTTCCTCCAAAAATTAACTTTCAGCACGTACACGCAAAGGGACACTATCCCACCTTCATCAGCAAGAACATTGGGAGCGGTGCCACCATTTCAGACACCGAACACACTGTTCTTGATGTATTTCTTCTGCAGATTCCTCTATGCCACGGTCTCCACAGGGATAGTTCAAGAACTCCAGCCTTTTGTTGCCTTGATGCTGAGCGACGACATTTACGCATGGGGATATTTTTTCCTCGCAGGCCTCTATAGAGGAATGTATGTCATGCTCGACCAAATCCAACAACATGGGGAGATTCGCAATCTAAGGTCCCATGTGGTTCCCCCAGCTTTGGGCGAATCTTTATGTTCCTCACCTTCTTTCCAAAGTACTCGTTGTGCCTTCATCCCCTACTAACAGAATCTTGGGACCTCAACTTTCGAAGACTCCTAATCACTGTTTGACCTCAGACGGGTTTATCAACTCCCTTCTTCATATGGACTCGGCCACAATGCATTGGAATCCTGTCCTGGAAAAGAGACTCGGCCCGATATGGATTTTCAATGCTTTGGTGCCCGAGTCAAGTCTCCCCGTGTCGGAACGTGCAGTGGTTCGTAATAACTGGCGCTCAGTCCTCGTTCCCAGAGATCTACTTATTGGCTACCGTGGTGCTTCTCGGTATAGTGAAGTTCTGGCAGAATACTATCATCCCAACTTTGTATGTAGGCAATTCGACTTGACGCAACATGTGCCCTTGCCCTATCACTACCGGGGTGGTCTCCTTCGGCGAGAAAGTATTACCGATGGGAGTGTGGCTCAGATCATCAGGGATGGCTTTGATAGGGTTAATGATAGTGTGTGTGCCCACTACAGGAACTACAGAGGGGAGACTTCGGCCTTTACCAACTGGTGGTTTGGTATCAAAGGATTAATCTTCCCTCGGCCGCTCAATGCGTACTTTGCCCAATATCTCGGCCAACCCTACAGAGAGCCTGTCCCAGCACCTTCCTGAGCAACAACAAGCAAAACCCGTTCAACCGTTAAGAAAATCACTACTACCATTTCCAAGCAGCAAACTTCCACTCGGCGACAAGCCGCTACTACCTCAAATCCCGTGTGCCTGGCAAATGATTCTTATCTCTATTGTGGTTTCATCATAACCATGCATTTTTTGACACGGGCTTGGGCATATTCCCCCACACAGAGAATGATGACGATCAACCCATCATCTTTCGCAGAAGAACAAGGTGTTTCTATTTCAAATAATAAAAATTATACAACACACAAATATTTTCTACCCAAGAACTACGTAGCCTTTGATTCTCTACCAGGAGATACGTAGGATTAGAGGGGGGCCGACATCTGTCAAGTGCACTAATAATTTTTTTTTTAAAATTATTTCTTTCCTATTTCTCAAAAAGAACAAAAATAACTAACTATTTATCAAGTCTTTTTTATTTTATATTTAATGTTTATATAAGGGTAAAATAAATATTTTTTTTGAATTAACAATTTTTACGCGTTTAATTAGATGGTAACCTTCGTTAGGAAGGATGCCGCAGGGTGCTAATCCATTCCCTGCGCATAACCGACTCCTGAACTCGTATTTGGTTTGCAAAAGACCCTACAAGGGGATTTATCAATGTTTGCCCCTCTAAACCTAAACCTTGATGGCGGCTTCATTCCAAAACTTCGGAGAATCCCTCCTCCGGATTTTTTGGTCGCTAGAGCGTTGAAAAAATTCCCAATACTCCACCTGCTACTAAAAGGCCCATAGTAACCACAACAGACCGGTCACTTAAGAAATCCAAGGTATCCTACCGTTCTTCATGTTTTTCTCTGTTATTCTTGTTCCTCTTCTTGAACCCTTATTTATGGCAGGAACATCCTACCATCTCCCAAGCCAATGCCCATGTGTCTGTCGAGGGCCACCCAGAGCCAGAGATCTCAGTTCCCTCTCCTCCTCTGGTGCAGGCTCCACTTCCTTTCATGACGGATGATGAGGTGGATCAGTATTTTGCCTCTTAAGAATTTTCCCAGATAGCTCCCCCTTCCTCCAAGGAACTGGGCAGATTGGAAGAAGCCTTTCGAGGGGGCATCATTACTGACCCTACCGGCTCACCGCAATGAGGTCTTTGGCGTTTAGGTTGGCCTCCACCACAGATCTCTCAGAGAACCAAAGGAATGCCCTTCGCCAGATAGCCTTTCGGCTCCCTGAGATCTCGTTGTGTTTCTCCACTGCTATGACTGCCCAGGACACTTGTAACACCCCTTTTCTACCCGTTATTTTGTTTATAAAAAAATCAGAGTTTTCAAAAATTTATTTCGCACGAGGAATGTTACACTTACTTCAGTAAAACAACGCTTCGCAATAAAACGGCTCAAAAACATAATAATCATGCATCACGTAGCACGTCACTAAAAGGAGAGTCTCAAAACCACAGTTATCATCGCAAATAAAACTTAACGTCAATAAAACCAACTACGCAGCGGAATAACAAAATAAAACAGAATTGTCAACAAAACATAACAACCGAAATCATTCATAACATTAAGTTCGTCCCCCCCTGAGTGCTACGTATCAGAGCGTGACGACTCGACTCGAATTAGTGAAGGTACCTAGTCCTTCACTCGCAATCACCTGCACGTTACCGCATAGGGGTAACATTCAAACAGAAGGGTGAGTCCAATTCAATCCATATAATAAATCATATGATAAATAATAAGTCAAGTCACAGCTCTAAAATAATCACATCACAATCATCAATTACATCACTACATAAACTCATCACTATGTCATGTAGGCATATGAAATGCAACCCACTCACGGGCATATGCATGAGGTACCTTTTCACAAACGTCGCTTAGCCATTATGGCCTCATCGTCACTTAGCCTTTTGGGCCTCAAAACGTCACTAGGTTTATGCATATGGGATGCATGAGACACTATAACATGCACCACGCACAAATCACACAATCACGGTCAACTATGTGACCCGTCACTTACCAATTTGCCCACAAGAGGCACAGCACCTGTCAATTCACAATTACTCACAACAACATCACTTAGCCTTTCGGGCCTCAAACGTCACTGGGTTTCATCATCACTTATTCACAACATCATCAATTCAAACAATAGCCACTGAGGGCAAAAACGTCATTTACAAGCCACCAAGGGCATCATCGTCATTTACACATCATTATCAACAATATTGGCCACTAAGGGCAAAAAGGTCATTTAACTAGCCACTAAGGGCATCATCGTCATTTACACATCATTATCAACAATATTGGCCACTAAGGGCAAAAAGGTCATTTAACTAGCCACTAAGGGCATCATCGTCATTTACACATCATTATCAACAATATTGGCCACTAAGGGGCAAAAAGGTCATTTAACTAGCCACTAAGGGCATCATCGTCAAAATCATCACTTTTGACACTAAAACGTTAAAACCACTGGTCATACACAAAAGAGAATTTTTAAAGACACCAAAACGATTTTTCAATGTCACAGCAACGACCGCAGGGAACAGCCACTAGGGGCGCCCCAGAAACCTTCAGAAATAATAAGTTTTTATTTTTAAAAATGGGACACACAGATAGGCAACTGAAAAAGCTTCCCAACACTTTTTGAAATGTTTAAAACGGATGTCCGAGTCAAAAGATATAGCGAAAGCAGTTTTCATAAAAAAAATTGGGAACATCCTGAAAACTGGCGCCCTGGGCGCCCAGCAAAACGCAACACACCCACACGGGCGCCCAGCGCCTTAGCGCAACACGCAACACGCAAACACACGGGCGCCCAGCGCCCAGCGCCTTAGCGCAACACGGAACACGCGCACACGGGCGCTCAGCGCCCAGAACACTTCCAGCCACACAATTTCAGCGACAGACAACAACATGGCCACTGCGCCCAGCACAGGGGCGCCAGATCCTATGCCTAAAAACATCAAAATTTCAGCACAACACAAGTACAAACATGGCACCCTAGGCGCCTATAACACCAACCATGGATCTTTGAGCAACAAATTCATCAAAACGCATACCAATCGAATTACAACATGAAAATACACGTAAATCATACTCACGGATTAGATCTAGGCCATCTCTACTTAAAACCTATCATAGGAATTATTATAAAAATTGATAGAACTCCCTTTACCTCGAATTCGAAGAGTAGAAGCCTTAGAGACGGTCACGAATGGAACCACGGCAACAGAATCACGTTCCTCTTTTCTCCTTGGAGCTTGCGACCTTCTCCTCTCTTCCTCTTTCTCTACGGCGCTCCTTCTCTTCTCCTTTCTCTCTTCTCAATTTCGCAAATGCTACCAAAAAAAACCCTAACCCCTAGGCGCCTTGGCCACTTCGCATATGACATGAGTCATGGGCTTGGGCTTCTCACTTAAGCCCAAGTCCATCTAGTTTGGCGCCTCCACCTCTAATACCACCTACACAATTTTTAATATAATTTCCAATAATTAAATCGTTTGCCTCTAAGCGCTTTCACTTCACGATCCTCAATTCGTACGGGCATCGTCTCCACAGTGAGATTATCCCGCACTTCTACATCATCCATATGGATCACATGAGATGGATCCGAAACATACTTCCGAAGTTGCGACACATGAAACACGTCGTGCAAATTCGAAAGATTTGGCGGTAAAGCCACTTTATAAGCCACCTTTCCGATTCTTTCAGAAATCTGATAAGGACCAACAAATCGAGGAGTGAGCTTCTTCGATTTCAACGCTCGACCAACACCGGTAATAGGAGAAACCCTCAAAAACACATGCTCACCCTCTTGAAACTCTAAATCTTTCCTCCGCTTGTCATGATAACTCTTCTGACGACTCTGCGAAGCCTTCATCTTTTCACGGATCATCTTGATCTTCTCTGTAGTCTCCCGGACAATCTCCGGTCCCAACACTACGCTCTCTCCCGACTCATACCAACACAATGGCGTTCTACACTTTCGACCATACAATGCTTCAAATGGTGCCATCCCGATACTGGAATGGTAACTGTTGTTATAGGTAAACTCAATCAACGCAAGGTAGGAATCCCATGAACCTCTTTGTTCCAAGACACAAGCTCTTAACAAATCTTCTAACGACTGAATTGTCCTCTCTGACTGACCATCTGTCTGAGGATGATATGCCGAACTCATTTTCAGCTTTGAACCCAATTCCTTCTGCAAACTCGTCCAAAACTCAGAAGTGAACCTCGGATCCCTATCTGACACAATACTCTTCGGAACACCGTGCAACTTCACAATTTCTTTGACATAGACTTCTGCCAACCTCGACACCGGATAAGTGATATTAATAGGAATAAAGTGAGCAGACTTCGTTAACCTATCAACGATCACCTAAATAGCGTCATGACCCCTAACTGTATTCGGCAATCCCGTCACAAAGTCCATCGCAATACTATCCCACTTCCACTCTGGAACTTCCAACGGTTGCATCAACCCCGCAGGCTTCTGATGCTCGACCTTCGACTTTTGACAGGTCAAACAGGCATACACAAACTGTGCCACATCTCTCTTCATACCATACCACCAAAACATCTTTTTCAGATCTTGATACATTTTCGTCGCTCCAGGATGGATACTCAATTTGCTACGGTGACCCTCCTCTAAAATTGCCTTTCTCATCTCCGCATCGTCCGGAACACAGATCCTACCTCGGAACCTCAACACACCACGGGAATCTATCTTGAAATCTTCATCTTCAGATTGACCAACCCCATTAATTAAATCTACTAACTTGACATCTGACTTCTGAGCCTCTCTGATGCTGCCCAGGAAATCATTATCGATCTTTAACATTCCCAGCTTGACACTGCGAGGCGTCATTTTACAAACCAAACTCAAATCTCTGAATTCCTCAATCAACTCTAATTCTTTCACCATCATTGCCGACATATGCAAGGACTTTCTGCTTAAGGCATCAGCCACGACATTAGCTTTGCTGGGATGATAATTCAAACCAAAGTCATAATCCTTCAAGAGCTCCAACCACCGACGCTGTCTCATATTCAACTCTTTCTGATCGAACATGTACTTTAGACTCTTATGATCACTGAACACTTCAAACCTCGAACCATAAAGGTAGTGCCTCCAAATCTTAAGCACAAATACCACAGCAGCCAATTCCAAATCATGCGTAGGGTAATTTTTCTCATGAACCCGCAACTGCCTCGACGCATACGCAACGACTTTCCCATCTTGCATCAGCACACCACCCAGACCCATCTTCGAAGCGTCACAATATACAACAAACGGTTCCTCCGGATTAGGCAACGTCAAAACAGGTGACGTTGTCAATCTCTTTTTCAGTTCAATAAAACTTTCTTCACACCGAGTATCCCAAACAAAAACTTTACCCTTACAAGTTAACTGAGTCAACGGAAGGGCCAACTTGGAAACTCACCTCTTTCAGCCAGAACTCACACTTTGATAACTTAGCATACAACTTTTTCTCTTTCAGGACTTCCAATACCGTCTTCAGGTGCTCAGCATGCTCTTCCTTCGACTTAGAATAAACTAGAATGTCATCTATGAAGATCACCACAAACCGATCTAGGTAATTATGGAAAATACGATTCATATATTCCATAAATACACCAGGTGCATTGGTCACACCGAACGGCATCACTGAATATTCATAATGCCCATACCTTGTCCTGAACGCTGTCTTCTGAACATCTTCATCCTTTACTTTAATCTGATGATATCCGGACCTCAAATCAATTTTGCTGAAAACACGGGCACCCACTAACTGATCCATCAAATCGTCGATCCTCGGAAGCGGATACTTATTCTTGATAGTTACCTTATTCAACTGACGATAGTCCACACATAACCTCATACTCCCATCCTTCTTCTTTACCAACAATACCGGAGCTCCCCACGGTGATACACTCGGTCTTACAAACTTTTTCTCAAGCAATTCTTCGAGTTGCGTCTTCAACTCAGACAATTCCGACGCCGACATTCTGTACAGTGCCATAGACACAGGCCTCGTACCAGGTACAAGATCAATCGAAAACTCAACTTCTCTTTCCGGTGGCACACCCGGAATTTCATCAGGAAAAACCTCAGGGAACTCGCGTACCACTTGCAGTTCTTCAATAACAGCCTGACTCTCAGCAGACAACGATGTCATCAACGAAAATAGCTGAACTCCTTCTTTCCTCAACTTCTTCAACTGACCAGCAGATACCAAAACAGAATCTTCTTCCCCGAAACTGACCGACTTGCTACGACAGTTGATATGAACGTGGTTATCCTCTAACCAGTCCATGCCCAAGATTACATCCAGACCTCTCAATGGCAAGTAAACAAAATTCACAACAAAGTCCCTGCCGAAGATCGACACGGGACACTGAGAACACACCTGGGAAGTAATCACCGACCCCTTCGCAGGAGTATCGACAACCATATCCCCACACATAGCAGATAAAACAAGACCCAATCTTTTACAACAATCAACAGATATAAAGCAATGGGTAGCACCAGTATCAATAAGAGATTTCAGAGAAATACCGTTAATAAAACACGTACCTCTAATCAGTGCCCAGCAAAACGCAACACACCCACACGGGCGCCTAGCGCCCAGCGCCTTAGCGCAACACGCAACACGCAACACACGGGCGCCCAGCGCCCTAGCGCAACACGGAACACGCGCACACGGGCGCTCAGCGCCCAGCGCCTTGGCGCCACACGCAACACACGCACACGGGCGCTCAGCGCCCAGCGCTGGCACCCAGCGCCCAGCGCTCCACACACGCACGCGCACAGCAACACGCACTGGCGCCCTTGGCGCCCAGCACAGGGCGCCTGTCGCCCAGAACACTTCCAGCCACACAATTTCAGCGACAGACAACAACATGGCCACGGCGCCCAGCACAGGGGCGCCAGATCCTATGCCTAAAAACATCAAAATTTCAGCACAACACAAGTACAAACATGGCGCCCTAGGCGCCTATAACACCAACCATGGATCTTTGAGCAACAAATTCATCAAAACGCATACCAATCGAATTACAACATGAAAATACACGTAAATCATACTCACGGATTAGATCTAGGCCATCTCTACTTAAAACCTATCATAGGAATTATTATAAAAATTGATAGAACTCCCCTTACCTCGAATTCGAAGAGTAGAAGCCTTAGAGACGGTCACGAACGGAACCACGGCAACAGAATCACGTTCCTCTTTTCTCCTTGGAGCTTGCGACCTTCTCCTCTCTTCCTCTTTCTCTACGGCGCTCCTTCTCTTCTCCTTTCTCTCTTCTCAATTCGCAAATGCTAACAAAAAAACCCTAACCCCTAGGCGCCTTGGCCACTTCGCATATGACATGAGTCATGGGCTTGGGCTTCTCACTTAAGCCCAAGTCCATCTAGTTTGGCGTCTCCACCTCTAATACCACCTACACAATTTTTAATATAATTTCCAATAATTAAATTATATCCAATTAATTAAATCAATTTCCTAAATACTTAATTAAATAATTTAATTAAATATTTAGGGTGTTACAACACTGCTCAACAAGCACTGGACCAACTAGCCATCCTACAATCAGAGAAGCGGGTATATGCCAACTCTTATCTTAAACGGTGGCGGAACGACGATGGGTTTTGGCCGAGGAAGAGACAACTCGACGCCGCATTGTAGATATTGAGAAGGAACTCACTCTCCTCCAAAAAGAATCGGAAGATATTTTCCCTCGAAGGGAAGAAGCTGCTCGGAGGCTCACTAAAACCATTCAAGAGCAGAACCGCCTATATCTCTTGAGTACTCCCCTGGACCGTTGCATCAAGGACTTAGAAGCTCAAAAATCATTCTTTGTATATGATCTGGAAAAAAGCCAGGATGACATCCAGCGGGCCAATGCATCATATGGGACAGTCTGCGACTACTTTTGGAAGTACCTTCCCGTGGTCATGCGGAGGATTTACTAATTTTCATCTCTATGCTTCTGAGAACCTTTCTCATGCTAGTTTTGTCACGATGCTTCTCAGGTTGACCTTCTGATTATCTTTCTCATGTTGACACAGATTGAAATAATTCTTCTCAAGATGATCTTTCTAAAGTTTACCCATTTGGTCGTGATCTTTGATCTTGTCAAGAGAAGCCTTTCTTCTTAAGGCCTTGTGTACAACTTGTCTTAAGTCTTCTCAATTATGATGCTTCTCATAAGTGTATACCTTCTTGAGATTTACTTGTTTATACCTGTTCTTATTGTTCACTCAAAAAGAAACATTAGTAGCATATGAAATCAGATAGCTTAAGCTTCTCAAATTTGAAGTTTTTTAGTCATCAAAACTAATTAGGGATTTTGCCTCAACAATCTCCTCCTTTTTAATGTTTGACAGACTTTCTGAGATGGATTAAGTTTTCTGATACTTGTTTAAAATTTTCTAAGGGCGGACTGACACTTAACTCGCATTGATCTCCTTGGATTTCCACTTGGAGTATGTTTCATCTTTGCTGGGCGTGATTTGAGAGGTTTTACGTCAACGGGTTTTTGAGGTGGACCAACGAGAACGAAGTTAGGAATTCTGGTATCTTTCTCTTGTGATTTCGTGTTCGAATCAAAGTAAGTGGAATCAGGTTTAGGGTTTTTGGTTTTGACCATTTGAGGATTCAGGGATTTTGAGCGCAGAATGAGAGATAGAGGGAGAGATGCCCGTTTGAGTAATGCGAGAAAGAGGATAAAGTAATGTCTTTTAATTACTTCAGAGCAGTTATTGTCCAACGGTTAAGAGGTTTGTGTCTGATGAGTAACCGTTTTGGACAAGACCTATTTATAATGGAGAGAGAAAAGAGGATAAGAGCGGTTGAAACGGCTAAGTCCCTATTTTTGGAATTTTTTAATGTGACGAACCTAAGATACAAAGAATAAAACGCACAAACAGTATTAAAGCAAACATTAAACAAAACGGACAACACACAACAGAAATTCTTTTTGTGTTTTTATAACTGAGAAGGTTGCTGGTCATGACCCTTCTCATCTAAGGGTATTTCAATGATATGATGCATGCTTTTAATGTAACTAAAACTTTCCTCTAAGAGGGGTTTAGTAAAAATATCTGCTAGTTGATGTTTAGTATCCACAAAAACAAGTTCAATGTCTTTCTTTTGCACATGATCTTTAATGAAATGATGCTTAATATCAATGTGCTTTGACCTAGAATGCTAAAATGGATTTTTGGACAAATTTATAGCACTAGTATTATCACAGAATATTGGAATACCTGAGTAACTTAAAGAGTAATCTTCAAGTTGATTTTTGATCCATAGAATTTGAGAGCAGCAACCAGCAGCTGAGACATATTCAGCTTCTGTTGTTGACAGGGCAATTGCACTATGTTTTCTACATGACCATGAGAGGAGCGATTCTCCAAGTAGTTGACAAGAACCAGTTGTGCTTTTTCTTTCAACTTTGTCACCAGCATAGTCAGCACCACAGTACCCTATAAGCTCAAAATGTGTTTTCTTTTTCCACCAAAGACCAAGATTAGGTGTTCCAACAAGATATCTGAAAATCCTTTTGACAGCAGTGAGATGAGATTCATTTGTAGCTCCAAAGATGATGTCATCAACATAAAGTCGAACAATTAGTAATTCATCTTTGAGTGTTTTTCTAAAAAGAGTAACATCTATTTTTCCTCTTGAAAAACCATTTTTGATCAGAAAGGTGCTAAGCCTCTCATACCAAGCTCTAGGAGCTTGTTTAAGACCATAGAGAGCCTTAATCAGTTTGAAAACATGGTTTGAATGTTTTTCATCAATAAAACCAGGAGGTTGATGTACATACACTTCCTCATTTAAAAATCCATTTAGAAAAGCACTTTTAACATCCATTTGAAATTTTTTGAAATCTTTATGAGTAGCATAGGCAAGAAGTATTCTAATGACTTCTAATCTAGCAACAGGTGAAAATGTTTCATCATAATCAATACCTTCCTGTTGGTTGTAGCGTTGAGCAACTAACCTTGCTTTGTTTCTGATGACCTTACCATTCTCATCCATTTTGTTTCTGAAAACCCATTTTGTGCCAATAACTGATTGATGTTTTGGAGATGGGACCAGGTTCCATACCTCATTCTTCTCAAACTGAGCCAGTTCTTCTTGCATAGCTTCTACCCATGATTCATCATCAATTGCTTCATTGATGTTCTTTGGTTCTATTTCTGAAATCAGGGTACTTTGAGAAGCTTCTATTCTGAATGAACTTCTGGTTCTTACTGGTTCAAAAGTTTCACCAATGATTTGCTGTTGAGGATGGTGAGTCACTAATCTCCAACTTCTTGGTAGTTCAGAAGCTTCTCAAGAAGTTGGAAGGGTTGGGTGTTGACCCAGTTTCAACCTTCACATTTAATTCATCACCCTTCTCATTTGTTTTCTCTGCATCAATTTCATCATCTTCATTTCTATCTGTTGAACTGTTGGTTTCAATTAACATAACATAGCTTTCTTCAACATCTTTAGTCCTAAGATTAAACACTCTATATGCTTTTAATGTGAGAGAATATCCTAAGAATAATGCAGGGTCAGACTTAGGATCAAACTTTCCTAGATTGTCTTTGTTATTTAAAACATAGCAATCACAGCCAAATACATGGAAATAAGAGATAATAGGCTTCTTACCTTTCCAGAGGTCATATGGGGTTTTGTTTAGAGTTTTTCTAATTGTTTCTCCGTTCAGAATGCAGCAAGCAGTATTTACTGCTTCAGCCCAAAAGTATTTTTCAATGTTTGAGTCATTGAGCAATGTTCTAGCCATTTCTTGCAATGCTCTATTTTTTTCTTTCCACTACACCATTCTGTTGAGGAGTTCTTGGACAAGAGAAGTTGTGAGACACACAATTCTCTTCAAGAAAGGTTTTAAATAAAGCATTTTCAAATTCTCCTCCATGGTCACTTCTAATTGCAACAATGTTAGAACCCTTCTCATTCTGAACTTTCTTAAAAAATGTTTTGAAGCTTTCAAATGCTTCATCTTTGTGTTTTAGAAAAATTACCCATGTGAACCTAGAGTAATCATCAACTATAACAAAGCCATATCTTTTTCCACTTAGGACAGCATGCTTGGTAGGACCAAACAGATCCATATCAGAAGTTCCAAATGTCTTTGAGTGGATATCATGTTGATAGGTTTAAAAGAAGATTTAACATGCTTTCCTTGAATGCATGCTTCACATGACTTATCCTTCTCATACTTGATCTTTGGAAGTCCTCTGACTAGATCAAGTTTAGACAATTTCGAAAGGGTTTTCATGCTAATGTGACCAAATCTCCAATGCCACATCCACTTATCATCTTCTTCTGAAATTAAACACGTTTGATCTGGTAGATCATCAAGACAGATGCTATAGAGGTTGTTTGTTCTATGACCAGTAAAAACTGTTTTTCCAGATTCTAAACTATTTATTCAACATACATCAGATTTAAAAGTCACTTTATATGCAGAATCACATAACTGACTTACACTGAGTAAGTTATGTTTCAATCCTTTCACAAATTCAACATTTTGAATCTGAGCAGAGTTTATTTAACCTACTGTACCTACTCCTTTGATGAAGCCTTTGTCATTATTGCCAAACATGACATGTCCTCCATCAAAGCTCTCCAAGGAGAGGAATTTATCCTTCTCCCCTGTCATGTGCCTTGAGCATCCACTGTCTAGGTACCACAGTTTTCTTCTTGATGCTATGAGGCATGCCTGCATTAAGATTTGACAAAGATTTAGGTACCCATTTGTTTCTGGGTCCTTGAGGGTTAGTCTTTACATTTATGGGATCTTTTTGCTTGTTGCTACAAACTGAAATGTGATGTCCAGTTTGTTTGCATCTTGAGCATTTTACTATGGGTTTTATGTTACCCTTCTTATATATCTGATCCTTCTCAATGGGAGTTAGTCTCACTTGAGAAGCTTCAAGATTCTGTGCACAAATTATAAGCTCATTTGTCAAATCACTAACTTGTTTTCTTAACCTTGTATTTTCATTTTCAAGTTCTAAGTTAGAGACAATTGGTTTTTCTGATATTTTCAAGTTGAGAAGCTTGAATTGTTTTGATAAATTGAAATGGGAATTTTGTAACGTGTGAATTGTTTTTCCCATTCTTTCATTTTGTGATTTCAGCTCCTCATTTTTGAGAAAGAATGTTTGAATCATATAACAGACTATCAAAGGAGGACTCAACTTCTTTGCAAAATTCACATTTTAAGGGTTCAGAATCATATACCTCTTTTTGCTCTGTTCCTGCCATGAGACAGAGATTGGCTTCCTCATTTTCATGCTCACTGTTGACTCTCAATCATATGATGTAAGTTATGCATTTTTAGGACCAATTGTGCAGGTTTTTCATTGTATCACAGTCATTGTCTGGGGATTTAGTCTAGTTTTAGATAATTGTAGTAGAAAGTTCAATTGTAAGTAATTCCTTCACTTTTGGAGCTAAATTGGACTTGAAGACCTCTAATTGGTTGTGGCATCATTCGGCGAACCAGACACTTGCCCGGAAATGCAGCAAAATGGAGGGATTTGAATTCTGTTCCATATCGCGTCGCGACCAGGAGGGTTCGCGACGCGACCAGGAGGGTTCGCGACGCGACCAGGAGGAGTTTTGCAAAGCCAGAACTTTCTGTGCTATTTTGCGACGCGACGGGCACGGGTCGCGTCGCGATGGTGAGCAAAAATTAGGGTTTTTAAAGCAGTTTCAGCGTTTTTCACAGGGACTTGGTCTTGGGAACGGAACCACACTTTGGAGCAGCTGGAGGGTGCGATTTTGGGGCCTTCTCACCACTTGGGAACAAGGGATTGAAGGTTCTAATGTCTTCCTTTATGTTTGTTTTCTATTTTATGTTGGTTTCTACTCTTAGGATGGATTGTAACTAATTTGCTTAGATTAGGGAGAGATGAATCTCCCAACCCTATCATGTGAACCATTGTTCTAATCAATTCAGCTGTTATTCGATTTACTTTGTCTAAATACCTATGCTCTTAATGCTTTTCAATTACATATGATAATTGTGATGATCCAGGCTAGTGATTGCATAGGAATATGAATTAGTAGCTGGAAATTGGGTAGTTAGATCATCTGCTAGTACTCAGCATAGGGATATGTGATGGCTTAGGTGAATTCGTGTAAAAATTCTCGATCTTAATACATTACCCTTTGGCATGTCTCGCCTAAGGAATTAGGGTCACTCTTAGGGTAATAGGGGTCTTGAGGCAAGGAATTTCCCTTGACCTTAATTAGTGAATTGAATCTAGAAATTGAATAATTAACTTGAATTGGCTAAGGTTCATGTGATAGGCGAGGGGAGAGGATTCGATCCCTAGTCGTTTTTCTCGTATTCTTAAATCACGTTTTGTGTACCGTTACTGTTACTCAATTTACCAAACCTTTACAATCTAAGAATTTGCAACTTTGCTATTGTTTTCAACGCGCAATCCCTGTGGAATCGACCGGTTACTTACCGTATTTTATTACTTGCGACGACAATTGGTACACTTGCCAAAAGTCTTAACAAGTTTTTGGCGCCGTTGCCGGGGATTGTTGACTTTGTTGTCGACAAGGCAAACGAG
This sequence comes from Astragalus membranaceus, assembly GCA_039519185.1. NCBI lineage: Eukaryota > Viridiplantae > Streptophyta > Magnoliopsida > Fabales > Fabaceae > Astragalus > Astragalus membranaceus. The sequence continues at coordinate 51,129,143 of CM076854.1, read as the reverse complement.
TTGATTCTAGGTTTTTAGTTTTTGTTTGTTTTTAGTTACTTAATTTTGCTACTTGTTGGTTTCTTGAACTTGTTGACGTTTGCTTAAGTGTTTCAGAGATTTGTGCATGCGGAGCAAGGGTCCACAAGAATTCCTGTTTGACCCGGAAATTGAAAAACTAGCAAAGGCAAATCGAAGAAAGGCTAAGCTTGCCAAGCAGCAAGCAAGGGAATTGTCACAGGTACAATCAACTTCTACCTCGGTACCGGATGATTTTTCTAGTGAAGAGGAAGAAATGGCTGATCCTCCACCTCCACCAAGACGTACTCTAGGTGACTTTGGGCGAAGAAATCAAGGTGCCCAAGCTTTAGCATTTCAACCAGTGGGCGTGGGCCAGTTTGACATCAAGTCTTCTGTCCTCACTGCCCTTAAATCAGAGCAGTTCTCTGGGTCTGATGCTGAAGACCCCAACCAACATCTGTTCCAATTCTACGAGATATGTGGGACTACACACCCTGAGGGAGTAACCGATAGTGCAAAGAAGGTCCGGCTGTTTCCTTTCACTCTCACAGGGAGGGCCAAGGATTGGCTGAACACTCTCCCAGGGACAATCAACACTTGGAATGACCTCGAGAACAAGTTCTTGGAGAGATTCTTCCCAATCTCCAAGTTCATAAGGAAAAGAGCTGATATCTTCAATTTTACACAGGGAGAGTCCGAATCGTTGTATGATTCTTGGGAACGATTCAAGCTATTACTCAAGAAGTGTCCCGGCCATGGCATAGAAGATTTCCTTCAGTTACAAACTTTTTGCCATGGGATGAGACCACAAACAAGAATGATGTTGGATGCCTCAGCGGGAGGATCCCTAGGTACCAAGACGTGGGAAGAAGCCAAACAGTTGGTTGAAGACATGGCTTCCAATGAGTACAGGATCCAAAATGATAGGGGGGCTGTAGGAAAGAAAGGTGTGCTGGAGCTTGATTCAAACAGCGCGGTGTTAGCCCAATAGAAACTAATGTCCATGCAAATCGAGGCTCTCACTAAGCAATTAGCGGCAGCGTGTGAAGTAGGTTCCAAAGCTCCAGCAACAGTACAAGCAGTGCAAGCAGGCGGGTGCAATTATTGTGGTAGGGAATCCCACGAAGGTGATTGTGCAGCTTATGGAGAAGCATTGGAATAGGCCAACTATATGGGAAACTTCCAAAGACAAGGCGGGAATCCATTTTCTAACACCTACAATCCAGGGTGGAAGAATCATCCCAACTTTTCTTGGAAAAATAATAATGAAGGCACAAGTTCCAACCAACAACAGTCTCAGGCACCTGCCAATCAACAGCAGAAACCACCTTCTCGGTTAGAGGATGCATTGACACAGTTTATGCAGATGACCAAAAATACCTTCCAAGCTCAAGAGCAGGTAATGAAAAACATGGAGAAACACAATGAAGCATCAATGAAAAATTTGGAGGTACAGATTGGTCAGTTATCGAAGCAACTTGCGGGGACATCCAAAAGCGACTTTCCTGCCAACACTGTGGATAACCCGAGGAAGGAGAATTGCAATGCCATCTATCTGAGAAGTGGTAGGGAGTTGGAACCGTCTGAAGTAACCAATCCCCGGGAAAAGAAAAAGAAAGAAAAGGTGCTTAGTGAGGAAGCAAATGAAAAGAGCGAGGGAGCGGGGAAGGACAACCCTCAGGTGGAACCCAAAGAAACCCCATCATACATGAAACTTCCCTATCCTCAGGTAAGCAAGAAAAATCAGAAGGATGAGCAGTTCTCCAAGTTCATGGAGGTGTTCAGAAGCGTCCAGATCAATATACCTTTTGCTGAAGCCCTGGAAAAGATGCCGGTCTATGCGAAGTTCATGAAACAGCTATTGACCAATAAGAAAAAGTTAAAGGGGAATGAAATGGTAGCGTTAACAGAGGAGTGCAGTGCTATCATTCAAAACAAAATTCCCCCTAAGCTGAAGGATCCAGGAAGCTTCACCATTCCCTGTGCAATTGGTGATGTCACTATAGATAAGGCCCTCTGTGACTTGGGGGCAAGCATAAACCTAATGCCCTTGGGAATGTGGAGAAAGCTTGGGGGAGGTGAAGTCAAATCAACTCACATGACCCTGCAACTGGCTGATAGGTCAATAAGGCATCCTTATGGTATTGTGGAGGATGTCTTTGTAAAGGTGGGAAAATTCCTCTTCCCGGTAGATTTTGTGATTCTGCGGTTGGATGGTGACACTGAGGTCAAGAGTTCAATGGATGGGGAAAATGACATCCCCTTCATCTTGGGAAGACCTTTCCTAGCCACCAGTAGAGCTGTCATAGATGTGGCAGATGGGACTGTGAAGCTGAGAGTGCAAGATGAAGAGGTAACCCTAAAGGTGATCAAGGCAGCAAGAAATGATGAGAAAAAGGAAGGGTGCTATAGTGTTGAGGCACCCAACCCCAAAGCCAAAAACAGAATGCACATCCACTCGCCACCAGATAAGTCACCAAGCGAGTGGGTGGATCTAAAAGAAGTGGTGGGTGAGCCTAGCTGGAAATTCAATGGAGAAAAATCTGAAGGAGCTGTGAATGGGGCACTTAAGAAGCCAAAGGCTCCACCTGGGCCAATGTGAGACATCTTCTGAACCGTCAAGCTAGTGACGTTAAAGAAGCGCTGAGTGGGAGGCAACCCACTGAGGTACCAAATATTTAATTCAATTTCAATTTAAGTCTTTAATTCACTTTATTTTGCTGTTAGTCTTAGGCATGAGAAGAAAATTTTTGTGTTCGGTCAAGTTCGTGTCGCGAAAGGGAAGTAATTTCAAAGAAAAAAATGTTTCTGGGTTATTTCGCGTCGCGAACCAGTGATGTCGCGTCGCGATGGTTTGAAAATTTTTCAAGGAAAAGGTTTCTGCTTTATTTCGCGTCGCGAATGAGGCGTGTCGCGTCGCGATGCTTCAAAATTTTTGAAACTGGAACGGTTTCTGTGTAATCTCGCGACGCGAAGCACACGGGCCGCGTCGCGATACGAGCCTTTTTAGCGTAAAACTGGGCAGTCCGAACACAAAAACAAATAATTTTTCAAATTCTCTATTTTCCCCCTCTTGTGCACACTACGAATTCCCCTCCCCATTACGGTTTTTGCTCGCATTTGGTTGTGAATTCTTGCTACCTTGCGTGAACTCCTCACCACCAACATCTCCAGGTATTAATCTTAACCTTGTTCTTTAATTAGAGTAGAATATTTTGAGTGGTTTTGATGGTTGTTGGGGTGATTTTTGGGTAGGAATTGTGGGGATTCGAAGTCAAATTAGGAGAGTAGGATTGTTCCCTATGAAATTGTATTGCATGATTGTTGCTTGTTGCTGATGTTGGGGAGAGAATGATTGAATTGGGGGTAGAAACTAAGTTGATTTTGGGGCATAGACAAGGTGTTTGATGAAATGCCAAAATGACAAAATCTATGTAGCCAAGGTGTTTGTGAAATTGCTCCAATGAGTTTTGGCTAAGCAACCCAAATGTTTGTGGAAATGTCTAAGTGAAGTCTGTTTTGGGGTTGCTGGCCTGGTCCTAATTTTGCACATATTCACAACCTTAGGGTAGATGGCTTTGAGTCCAGAAACTATGTTTTGGCTGTTAATTATTTTTCTCTGCTGGAGTGGGGCCCACACCCGGGACCCACCGAGACCTAACAATTTGGACTGGGTTCTGGTTATTTGCCTGCAGGAAATTTTTCTTAAACAAGTGCTGGCATGGACAAAAGAGCAAGGACCGGCACATCTAGGAAGAGGAGGGGGGCCACACCATCAGAGGTTGACAGATTCAGGTCCCCCGTACACGAGGAGAGGTACCAGCAGGTTGTCAAGGGCAAGAAGATCAATCCGGAGAGGGCCTTTGTAACATCCCTAATTTTTAAAGACTCGTACTATGATGCCTAAGACCGAGTAATTATTTGTGGGAATAATTGGTCGTGTCTCGGGGATTAATAGTCGAGAAAAAGTCCAAAGAAATCCTACTCTACATTTAATTGTGGCTTAGTCATGATTTAAATGAACAATTCAGCTGAAGGGTAAAATCGTCATTTCGCCTCACTTCGAAGATTTATCCTTGGACGAAAGAATAGATTGGGTCCTAGTCATAGTAGGATCATGAGTATGGTATTAAAATTCCTAAGTCATATGAATTGGTTGGTGCTTGATGGAATAAAAATGGAGTAAGTGTGAATTTAGGGAGTAAGGGCGTTTTGGTATTTTCCTCACCCTTACTAACCTTCAGTTGGGTTTAAGTCCCACTCACTCTCACAAAACAGGGAACACTCACACCTTCAGAAATTAAGAAAAGAAAGGAAATATAGGGAGAAGAAAAGTGAGAGGAGAAAGTGAGGGTGAGAGGGAGAGGATGAAGGATCACCATCATGTCTCAATGCATGTGGATAAAAGTTTCACCATTCTCCTTCTTTTCTCCTCCTCTACTCAATGAAGCCATTTTCCACTCTTCATTCCATCTTCAGCTCTTTTCACCATGAATGAGGTTTCAAGCTTTTTGAAGGTGAAAATGGAGTTCTATGACATCCAAGCTTGCTTTGGGCTATGGAAGTTCACATTCAGTTTGGAGGTACCAAAGATCAACCCACATTGCTGTTTGGTTCATGTTGGGACAGTAGGAGGAGTAAATAGAATAGCTTGGTTCGAATTTAGAGTTTTGGTTTGAATGGGAGAAGTTTCAAAGGCTGGGAAAAACGATTTCTCAAGCATGCAGCACTCCTACCCAGAACCCGTTTTACCTACCTTCAGTGATTTCATCGTATCTCCCTACACACAACTCCGATGATCGTGATTATTGTTTCTCTGAAAACGAGACACAAAGCTCTTCATTTTGAGCACAAGAACCGTATGATTTCATGGAGAAATGAGAGAGATATCCTGTTCACAAGTTACGGTTTCAGAATATAACACTGTCCTGGACCAGTCACCTTGTTTTGTTAATATCTCTCAATCTACTGAATTCATGCGTGTGAATCCTTCACCATTTGAAAGTAGACAAAATTATCTTCACAATGGGCACTAATTTGAGTAGATTTGGTCACGGATTGACCAAGTTATGCTTGTTGCAAAACTGAATCCTGATGCTGGGGAAAACAGAAATAAAGCTGGAAATGTGATTCGTCGGATTTGGGATTCGAGTTGTCTAGTCGCGCGAGACGTCAATTCTATCCACAGAGATGAAGTCAGTATCAAGAGGGGTGTTGGTTGCGGAATTCAGTTGCGGAGGCATTCGGAGCGGGTACGTGACTACGAGGATTGTTCGAGTGGTTACGGTCCGGTCGTCCGTGCCCCGGCGTGATTTCTCGCGAGATCGTCAACCGGGTGAGTTCTACTCACAGATAGGGATATTTTTCGTGTCTTGAAAATATATCGGTTTGAGTCATAAGGCAATTATCAGTTTTCGAAAAATTTTGGAATCGAAAACCGTTTTTGAGCAACATCGCGTTTTTTACGGTTTTTATTGAATTGTTGAACAATTTACGAAATTGTGAATTTAAGCGCTTTCACTGGAATATGGTCTGGAATGTTGTTTATGAAATCTGCTTTCCGGTTGGAGAACGATCGGAATTCGATTTGGGCGAGAAATGGAAAGCGGAATGAGAAACTAGAATTCAGTAACAGAACAGGCCGCACGGGTCGTGCGCCCCTGGGCCCGGACCGTGCGCCCTCTTCGGGTTGGCTGTGTGGTTTTGGTAAATCACGCACGGGTCGTGCGCCCCTGGGCACGGACCGTGCGTGAGCTGCTGTTACCGGACTCCGATTTCTCATTTCGTCGCTCTTTTCGATCACGAATCACTTCTAATCTTCTTCCCAACCCATTTTAAGGATATTGCCTTATTGACAACCGTAATTTGAACTTATTCGACTCACGATTTTGAAAAAGAGTTTCAAAAGCATATTTGATTGAAAAACCGAAATCCTAGTATACGTGTGGGTACACCGTCTGATGGACTGACTGAATATATATGTTTATATATGTCAAATGAAAATGATTATAATGCCGGAGGTCTAAATTATGAATTCCTCAAAACGGATTATAGATCGATATGGATATTGTTTATCCAACTACTATGTGAACGATCCTTTGGTGATCGAAAGATATAAATTATCTAATGAACTTTTATGACTGATCCTTTGGTGATCGAAAAAGATATAAATTATCTAACTCTCGAGAATTTGATGCGTATTGTCATTTGTATCGCGTTGGGTGACGACCCGACAAGTAGCACACTAGGAAGGGAAGTCATGACCCCTCACCCTAGGCCCTGTATACGTCTTGGCGTGGTCAATTCGTGGGTTACCGGGATTAGCAAATTGTTGTGCGGCCGGTTTGTGCTAAGTTATACACATGGTTACCGGGATTAGCAGATTGTTGTGCGGCCGGATCATGTTAAGTTTAATTCACGAATTGCCGGGATTAGCAGTTGTTGTGCGGTCGGCATTCGATTAATAAATAAAGAACACAAATTGCCGGGATTAGCAGTCGTTGTGCGGTCGGCAATTTGATAAATAAATAAGACATTGTTATGTCAGCTTTTGTTGTAACGGTTTAATAAATTGAACCGAGTGTCAGTGAGGGGGCACGGTAGGACTCACTGAGACAAGTTGTCTCACCCAATCCATATTTGTTGTTTTTACAAAGAACAGGTTATAAGGACAGGAGGCGGCACCGTTGGTTGTCGGGTTCGATGAGAAGATTGAAGATTGATTCATTTATTATTGTCCTTGTTCTTCTGTAGTTGTCTCTGTATTCGGTCGTATGACCCGAGGTTGTAAAATATTATTTTTATAGTTTCCGCTGTTTCTTGTAAAGATGTATATCTGAACAGGAATTTTTATACTCTGATTTATACCAAATTGTACATTTAGGTATTTCTTTGTTAAAGAAATACAGGGGTGCTACATTTGGTATCAGAGCGGTTCGGCCTTGTCGGACGTAGTGACCTTCGGGTCGAGAACATAGGATCGAGTCAGCCAGGGACTTAGACAAGTATATGTCAGATCTTTTTAGTGTATTATGTGACGTATTGAGTCAGGATCCACTCAATGTTTCATGTAAAGTACTGAAAATTATGACAGATAGTTGCCTCAGCCCCGAAAATGTCTGAGACCCTACACCATAGGATTCTCAGCCTTCTCGTTTCATCAGAACGTGCAGCGGCAGCAGAGGGCTACATATTACATTTGAAAACAATGATGGGCATCCGCGATGGTTCGAGGAAACTGTGGGCGGCTGTTCTGTAAATAAATCGAATGCGGCTAGTGAGTCGCGGCATAAAACGTCGTAGATCTTATCGAGAAGTACAAATCAAGCGAAGCCTTTGGGCAGTAGCAATGTCAGTGTACTGAAAGCTATCAGACTAGTTAACCCCCGAAACCCTGACCTTTATTTAGTCAGCGTATCAGTTTTTGAAATATCGTTTTCGTCATAAATCTTACCTTCTGGTGTCAGTCAATCCCAGTTAGGGCAGTAGTCAAGGAAAATCCTTATCGGTTAATTTTAAGCATAGATTCCAATTCTTCTCCTTCCGAGTCACAATGCGACAGATGAAAAAGCCAACCGAGTGAAGGTAGTCCATCGTCAATATTGTCTAGCAGAATCATAAGATACCGATTAGGTTAAGTCCCGATCGGGAACTGTGAATCAAGTCCTTCAAAGCAGGTTAGTTTTTAGAATCGGTAGAAGTGACCTTATTTCAATCCGCTGCCGGAAGCATTCCGATCACGGTCTGTGAGAAATTCTCGTTAGTCTTCCGAATCATTTTGTTCGTAACTTCTACTTCGGAACTCCGATTTTTATGTTCCTAGAGGCGTTGGAAAGCTAACGGAAATATCTACACCGATGAATGAGTTGTGAACCATATCTTCAATTGTATTTTGAAGTGTACCTCTGTTTTAAATCTGAACTATAAACTCTAAGCATTCGGGGAATGTGGACCTCCCTGTTGTACGGGAAATTGGTAAAAGGATCTCCAATCAGTTAGTTTAGACTCCTAGAACCCGTTCTGAAGCTATATTGACTAATGTAATGTAATAATTATGTCTGGATAGTCGCGGAAGTTTGGAAAGAAGCTGGGCCAAGGAAAATTCTAAATGATGAATTCGAAGAATCAATACGAAGACACTCATGGTGTACGCGTGTGATTCCCAAAATAACCTTTTGTTTTCAAAAATTCCCTGGTGCCACCGCAATTTCAATTTCGTGACTAATCCGAGAATAATTGCTACATTGAAGTTAATCGAGAAACCAAGGATTTGAATAGGATGGCACTAAATCGTAACTTCTAAAGAAAACCTTATGTCATTATAGTAAGATTCCTAATATCGAAATTCGCATCTCCTTAAGATCCGAGTAATCAATATCTATGAAAGATAGGTATCAAAATTCAAAGCCTAGTTGATCTGGAAAGACAACTGTGATTGGATAAGTCGTTGACTTAGACAATCCTGAAAGACGCACCCTTATCATTATTTTGGGTTAGTTAAAACATCGGTTGTACCGGTGACTGCCTGAAATGCTAGAAATGTTTCTAAGATGACCAAAGATGTGAGTTACACAAACGTTTACTCAGAAACAATGGAAGGCTAGGTAACACGTGGATATAATTGCTAGTTGGAGAAGTATCAAGCCATGTTAGGGCAGTCATCTTTCGGCAGTTCTAGTGCTCAAGCTTCCGCTACTGAAGTGAAACTCCAATCGTTAATCTGGATCCCGTTAGGGTTGGCATTAAGTTGTTATGACTTTGATCCATCGGATGGATCGAAGCTAGTTTCACCATTCTAATAATTTATCGGCAAGATGTCAATAAAGCAAGTATGTACTGAATTCAGAGTTGTCTAATTTAGCCAGTACACGAGACTTCCTAAGAATCCGATGAGTTGGGTACGTGTAGCGCTTTTTCTTTTTCACCCACTACACACTTATGATGAAAGAATGTCTGAGGATGAACTGTATGTTGGTCTGAGACTAAATGATCGGACAGTGAGTGTATAACACATGAGTCCTTGATAGTGCATCCCATTACCATTTTGTAGTCTCTGTCGTGTCTATTTTTGTCACGAAATGCAAGCCTTTGTGCTAACCTCGAAGTTTTATCTTGGACTGATTCGAGAAAGGAATCGAAGGGAAATGAATTGAATAGAATAGAATAGCGGATTGGGAAAATTTTTAAAACGAACACCTGCTTTCCCTTTCGGCTGAATGTCCTTCCCGATCCCTTCCTCGAACGAACCCAATTGTTTTGTCTTAACGGAGCCGAACTCAAGCACGATAATAGAAGTTTGTGAGATCTTGATCGCACAAATGGATGGTTCCAACAAAGTAACACTTCTACTCTCACTTTCAAACTCGTAACTTTTAAATATCAGAGAATGAGATCTCGCTTTGTGGGAACGTCGTGCATCGAGTAAGGTCATCTATAAGTTGGGGTGAATTAACCTTTTGGGATAGTCGTATTTTCAACTATCGTCATTAGAAACCCCATTGAAAAGAATTTTCATTCAAATGAAACTATTATACTTTCAAGTTTTGGAAAAGATTTAATGAAAGAATAAATCACCACCATTTTATAGTTTTCTTGAGTCATGTTGCAAGAAAAAGTATTTTGTACATTCCGTGGGACTGAGAGTCAAATTGTTTTATAAAGTAACTCTGTTTCTTCAGTCGAGATTTTTAGTAAAATGAGTCAAGCGCCTAGGTGAGCGTAACTCGGGGAGAACAGAAAACTTTTTTTCTGGATACCGTATGGTTTGATTCCAAAGAAACTCCCTTAAAGTCATCGTTTCGTTCCAGTTCAAGCTACGGCTAGGCCGAAACCTTCCGAGTTCCTGATTTCGATAGAGCATGATGTGTGGATACCATAACTATGAGTTCGTATCCTCAACAGATTGTAGGCATTCCATTGTCCATAACAATTAGTGTCAGCTTTCAAGAGGTCGGAACAGTTAGTTTCCGAAGAAAGTATGTATCTTCATGATGTATTTCACGTGTCTCAGTTGAGAAAATGTATTCCCGATCCGCATCAGCCATTGAGCGTTGGTACGATCGATCTTCGACCGGATTTATCATTCCAACCTTATCCTAGTCATATCTTGGAGCGTGGTATGAAGACTCTGCGGTCAAGGACTATCCTGATTGTCAAGGTGGTCTGGGATGGCTTCTTAGCCGAAGAGGATACCTGGGAATTTGAAAAGGGCATGATGACCCGATATCAATATCTTTTTGCTATAAAGATTCGTCTTGTCAATTTTGAGGACAAAATTTTTAAAAGTTGGGGTGATTGTAACATCCCTAATTTTTAAAGACTCGTACTATGATGCCTAAGACCGAGTAATTATTTGTGGGAATAATTGGTCGTGTCTCGGGGATTAATAGTCGAGGAAAAGTCCAAAGAAATCCTACTCTACATTTAATTGTGGCTTAGTCATGATTTAAATGAACAATTCAGCTGAAGGGTAAAATCGTCATTTCGCCTCACTTCGAAGATTTATCCTTGGACGAAATAATAGATTGGGTCCTAGTCATAGTAGGATCATGAGTATGGTATTAAAATTCCTAAGTCATATGAATTGGTTGGTGCTTGATGGAATAAAAATGGAGTAAGTGTGAATTTAGGGAGTAAGGGCGTTTTGGTATTTTCCTCACCCTTACTAACCTTCAGCTGGGTTTAAGTCCCACTCACTCTCACAAAACAGGGAACACTCACACCTTCAGAAATTAAGAAAAGAAAGGAAATATAGGGAGAAGAAAAGTGAGAGGAGAAAGTGAGGGTGAGAGGGAGAGGATGAAGGATCACCATCATGTCTCAATGCATGTGGATAAAAGTTTCACCATTCTCCTTCTTTTCTCCTCCTCTACTCAATGAAGCCATTTTCCACTCTTCATTCCATCTTCAGCTCTTTTCACCATGAATGAGGTTTCAAGATTTTTGAAGGTGAAAATGGAGTTCTATGACATCCAAGCTTGCTTTGGGCTATGGAAGTTCACATTCAGTTTGGAGGTACCAAAGATCAACCCACATTGCTGTTTGGTTCATGTTGGGACAGTAGGAGGAGTAAATAGAATAGCTTGGTTCGAATTTAGAGTTTTGGTTTGAATGGGAGAAGTTTCAAAGGCTGGGAAAAACGATTTCTCAAGCATGCAGCACTCCTACCCAGAACCCGTTTTACCTACCTTCAGTGATTTCATCGTATCTCCGTACACACGACTCCGATGATCTTGATTCTTGTTTCTATGGAAACTAGACACAAAGCTCTTCATTCTGAGCACAAGAACCGTATGATTTCATGGAGAAATGAGAGAGATATCCTGTTCACAAGTTACGGTTTCAGAATCAAACACTGTCCTGGACCAGTCACCTTGTTTTGTTAATATCTCTCAATCTACTGAATTCATGCGTGTGAATCCTTGACCATTTGAAAGTAGGCAAAATTATCTTCACAATGGGCACGGATTTGAGTAGATTTGGTCACGGATTGACCAAGTTATGCTTGTTGCAAAACTGAATCCTGATGCTGGGGAAAACAGAAATAAAGCTGGAAATGTGATTCGTCGGATTTGGGATTCGAGTTGTCTAGTCGCGCGAGACGTCAATTCTCTCCACCAGAGATGAAGTCAGTATCAAGAGGGGTGTTGGTTGCGGAATTCAGTTGCGGAGGCATTCGGAGCGGGTACGTGACTACGTGGATTGTTCGAGTGGTTACGGTTCGGTCGTCCGTGCTCCGGCGTGATTTCTCGCGAGATCGTCAACCGGGTGAGTTCTACTCACGGATAGGGATATTTTTCGTGTCTTGAAAATATATCGGTTTGAGTCATAAGGCAATTATCAGTTTTTGAAAGATTTTGGAACCGAAAACCGTTTTTGAGCAACATCGCGTTTTTTACGGTTTTTGTTGAATTGTTGAACAATTTACGAAATTGTGAATTTAAGCGCTTTCACTGGAATATGGTCTGGAATGTTGTTTATGAAATCTGCTTTCAGGTTGGAGAACGATCGGAATTCGATTTGGGCGAGAAATGGAAAGCGGAATGAGAAACTAGAATTCAGTAACAGAACAGGCCGCACGGGTCGTGCGCCCCTGGGCACGGGCCGTGCGCCCTCTTCGGGTTGGCTGTGTGGTTTTGGTAAATCACGCACGGGTCGTGCGCCCCTGGGCACGAACCGTGCGTGAGCTGCTGTTACCGGACTCCGATTTCTCATTTCGTCGCTCCTTTCGATCACGAATCACTTCTAATCTTCTTCCCAACCCATTTTTAGGATATTGCCTTATTGACAACCGTAATTTGAACTTATTCGACTCACGATTTTGAAAAAGAGTTTCAAAAGCATATTTGATTGAAAAGCCGAAATCCTAGTATACGTGTGGGTACACCGTCTGATGGACTGACTGAATATATATGTTTATATATGTCAAATGAAAATGATTATAATGCCGGAGGTCTAAATTATGAATTCCTCAAAACGTATTATAGATCGATATGGATATTGTTTATCCAATTACTATGTGAACGATCCTTTGGTGATCGAAAGATATAAATTATCTAATGAACTTTTATGACTGATCCTTTGGTGATCGAAAAAGATATAAATTATCTAACTCTCGAGAATTTGATGCGTATTGTCATATGTATCGCGTTGGGTGACGACCCGACAAGTAGCATACTAGGAAGGGAAGTCATGACCCCTCACCCTAGGCCCTGTATACGTCTTGGCGTGGTCAATTCGTGGGTTACCGGGATTAGCAAATTGTTGTGCGGCCGGTTTGTGCTAAGTTATACACATGGTTACCGGGATTAGCAGATTGTTGTGCTGCCGGATCATGTTAAGTTTAATTCACGAATTGCCGGGATTAGCAGTTGTTGTGCGGTCGGCATTCGATTAATAAATAAAGAACACGAATTGCCGGGATTAGCAGTCGTTGTGCGGTCGGCAATTCGATAAATAAATAAGACATTGTTATGTCAGCTTTTGTTGTAACGGTTTAATAAATTGAACCGAGTGTCAGTGAGGGGGCACGGTAGGACTCACTGAGACAAGTTGTCTCACCCAATCCATATTTGTTGTTTTTACAGAGAACAGGTTATAAGGACAGGAGGCGGCACAGTTGGTTGTCGGGTTCGATGAGAAGATTGAAGATTGATTCATTTATTATTGTCCTTGTTCTTCTGTAGTTGTCTCTGTATTCGGTCGTATGACCCGAGGTTGTAAAATATTATTTTTATAGTTTCCGCTGTTTCTTGTAAAGATGTATATCTGAACAGGAATTTTTATACTCTGATTTATACCAAATTGTACATTTAGGTATTTCTTTGTTAAAGAAATACAAGGGTGCTACAGCCTTTGACCTCTCCACAGATGAGTTTCCGATTATCACTTCCACACTGCGGGAGTTGGGGTGGCTTCCATTCAATGCAAGAATTAAGCAGGCTAACCAGAGCCTGGTCAGGGAATTTTACTCAAACGCCTATTGGGAGGAGGAGCAGGACAGGTCTACATCCGTCTATGTTATAGGCAAGACTGTGTCCTACTCCGCGGATAGCATCAACAGCCTGTTGGGGCTACCTACAGAGCAGTACTGTGCTATGTGCCACGTTGCAGTTGATCCCAGGAGCATTGATTATGAGGGGACTTTGAGAGAGCTGTGTCGTCCGGGGGCACAATGGGCCCCATCCCAGCACCTTCCACGCCGTTTCTGCAACATGGGACTGAAGCCAATCCCAAAGGCCTGGAATGCATTTTTCAATCAGTCGATCATATCCTGTTCTAACTCTACAGATGTTAAGGTCAAAGTGGCCATGGGATTATTGGCTATCATGAGGGGCGAGCGGGTAAACCTGGGCAGAGCTATTTCTGAGAGCATAGCTGAGATTGTCAGATGTCCGAGGACCAGATTGGGGCATGCCTTTGTGATTCATGCCTTGTGTTCACAACAGGGGTGTCCTGAATACTCGGACGACAGCAGTAGGGCTTAGACACATCTTACCTGGCATCACTGCCGCTTGGATTATGAAGCAGCCCGATGGGCCCATGGATGATGCAGTTCCACCACAGCAGCCGGCACCTCCAGCACAGCAGCAGCCAGCAGGCCCATCCTACAGACAGCTATATGGCACCGACCCTTCCTTCCAGTATGACCTCCAGATGGCCAACTGGTGTGGGACGTCGAGGCTACTACAGTAGCAGGGCTTAGACACATCTTACCTGGCATCAGCCAGAGTCCACCAGGCTGCCCAGGAGTACATGGCAGAGAATAGAGCAGCAGGCGCATCTTCATCAACACACCATGCAGAGCAGCAGCCAGACTCCCGGGATCCACTCCTTTCAGGGGATGAGTATTTGGAGGAGCACATTTCATTTCCTTGAGCAGGAGGCTCATTTATTTTACTGTTTTATTCAGACATTTTTACTTGCACTTTTAGTTGTACTTCTCCCTTTTTGACTTTATTTTGCATTTTGGTCTGTACTCTATAATTTTGACTTACTCTGTGATATTGAGGCACCACTGCCCTATATTTTGTTTTTGTTTTGTTAAAGCAGCGTCAATGGTGATGATGTATGGCATTTTGGGTCGCATGTTTGCATTTTTCCTTTGGACACTCGCACGTCAAGTTTTATCATCAAGTAATAGCAGGGGTCATGACAAAAGTTGCAGAAGTCCTTTATCATCTGTGAGCAGGATCTCTCAAGTTCTATCTCTACGATCCCAACTGTGAGGTTTGAGCCTAAACACGTTCTTATATATATTGTGTGTATTCCTTGCCTGCATTAGTCTGCAGAACTTGACATTGTGCTTAATCGTTTTTGCATTTGATTTTCATACACACTGAGGCATTTCTTTTGGCACCCCTGAGCCTTTCAAACCGCACCTAACTAAGGTTTATCCTCTGCTAGCCTCTCTGAGCCTATTGTTAAAAATTGTATGCTGTTTCTCTGAAAATCATAGCCTAGTTAATTCTTAACTTGGAGTTAGGTAACAAAAGCTGTGAGAGTGGGGAAATCTTTAAGTTTAGGGTTGCTCGTGGAATAGCAACATTATAAGTTTGGGGTGGTATACAAGAGAAGGAACAAGAAAAGAAAAAAAAATATGTATATATATATATATATATATATATATATATATATATCAGAAAAAAAAAGAAAAAAGAAATAAATAAATAAAATCCTTCTCTTGTTTTGTTGAATGCCTTGGGAAAATGGATGACAAGTAAATTGAGTGAAAATAACAAAAAGAGAGGTAGGCCTAACTCCAAGTGCAACCTACTTATCCAAATTTATCCACCCTTACCTAAGCCCCGCTATAACCCTTAAAGTCCTCAAAATGTGTGTATGCATTTCATTTGTATAGACTGATATAGAACTCTGTCAAGCCTATGAAACGATGATGCAGGTACTATGAATTGAGTGAATACCCGAAACACCTCAAGAGTGAAACATTGGTGAGATGTGTGCAATAGAGAAACTTGAGAATGCTGCCTGCTTATGATTCGGTATTTCCAATTCAGTTGTCCTGCCACTATATTAGGTTGATGATGATAGTTGATGTGCTGATATGTTTAAGGTTGATGTATTGCATGTAACAGCTAAATAGAAAAACAGCCACAGTCTGAATTGAATGTTTGCTAGAGGACAAGCAAAAGTTTAAGTTTGGGGTTGTGTTGAATCTCAATCATATGATGTAAGTTATGCATTTTTAGGACCAACTGTGCAGGTTTTTCATTGTATCACAGTCATTGTCTGGGGATTTAGTCTAGTTTTAGATAATTGTAGTAGAAAGTTCAATTGTAAGTAATTCCTTCACTTTTGGAGCTAAATTGGACTTGAAGACCTCTAATTGGTTGTGGCATCATTCGGCGAACCAGACACTTGCCCGGAAATGCAGCAAAATGGAGGGATTTGAATTTTGTTCAATATCGCGTCGCGACCAGGAGGGTTCGCGACGCGACCAGGAGGGTTCGCGACGCGACCAGGAGGAGTTTTGCAAAGCCAGAACTTTCTGTGCTATTTCGCGACGCGACGGGCACGGGTCGCGTCGCGATGGTGAGCGAAAATTAGGGTTTTTAAAGCAGTTTCAGCGTTTTTCACAGGGACTTGGTCTTGGGAACGAAACCACACTTTGGAGCAGCTGGAGGGTGCGATTTTGGGGCCTTCTCACCACTTGGGAACAAGGGATTGAAGGTTCTAATGTCTTCCTTTATGTTTGTTTTCTATTTTATGGTTGTTTCTACTCTTAGGATGGATTGTAACTAATTTGCTTAGATTAGGGAGAGATGAATCTCCCAACCCTATCATGTGAACCATTGTTCTAATCAATTCAGTTGTTATTCGATTTACTTTGTCTAAATACCTATGCTCTTAATGCTTTTCAATTACATATGATATTTGTGATGATCCAGGCTAGTGATTGCATAGGAATATGAATTAGTAGCAGGAAATTGGGTAGTTAGATCATCTGCTAGTAATCATCATAGGGATATGTGATGGCTTAGGTGAATTCGTGTAAAAATTCTCGATCTTAATGCATTACCCTTTGGCATGTCTCGCCTAAGGAATTAGGGTCACTCTTAGGGTAATAGGGGTCTTGAGGCAAGGAATTGCCCTTGACCTTAATTAGTGAATTGAATCTAGAAAGTGAATAATTAACTTGAATTGGCTAAGGTTCATGTGATAGGCGAGGGGAGAGGATTCGATCCCTAGTCGTTTTTCTCGTATTCTTAAATCACGTTTTGTGTACCGTTACTGTCACTCAATTTACCAAACCTTTACAATCTAAGAATTTGCAACTTTGCTATTGTTTTCAACGCGCAATCCCTGTGGAATCGACCGGTTACTTACCGTATTTTATTACTTGCGACGACAATTGGTACACTTGCCAAAAGTCTTAACACTCACTTGATGACTCTTCTGAATCATCCCAAGTAGCCATTAAGGCTTTCTTCTTAGGTGAGAATTTTCTTGATCCCTTTTTGTTGAGCAGAGGGAAATCTTGTTTTATATGGCCAGGTTTCTTGCACTCATAGCAAGCGATTTTTGATTTGCTTCCTTCTCCTTGAATGCGTCCCTTCTGATATGAGTTTTTCCTCTTCTTTTTAACCATCTGTTGATTCTTTTGGATATAAGAGCTAGTTCTTCTCCATCTGTATCATCTTCAGTTTCTTGTTCCTCGTCATCCATCTCTTGAGAAGATTTCAGTGCCATTGATTTTCCTTTCTGAGAAGGGTTTTCTTCCTTCTGAGAAGCTTTTAGAGCAACTGCCTTTCTCTTTGGATGTAATTCCTCCATGAGTTCTTGTTCATGGAATTTCTGTGAGCCCAACAAGTGATCAATATCAAATGATGACAGTGTTTTTGCTTCTTCTATGGCAGTCTTCTTTGGTCTCCAGGCTTTTGGAAGACATTTCAAGAGTTTGCTAACCTTCTCATTATTTGGATATGTTTTTCCCAGAGCACATAACCCATTGATGATTGTGGTGAACTTGCTGAACATTTCATCAATAGTTTCTTCTTCTGACATTTTGAACATTCCAAATTCATGGATGAGCATGCCCTTTTTTTCTTCTTTGATTTGATCAGTTCCTTCATGAGTAGTTTCCAAAGTATCCCATATTTCTTTTGTAGTTTCCTTCCCTACTTTTTTGTCATATTCCACTCTTCCCAATGCACAAGTTAGATAGTACTTTGCTTTAGCATTTTGTAGTACACAATGCTTCTCATCAGCAGTCCAGTCAGCCTTTGGCTTAGGAGTGCGACTGTTTGGTACTGGACTAGCCACAGTAGGAACATATGGACCATTCTCAACAATGTCCCATATGTCAATGTCTTGAGATTCAAGTAACAACTTCACTTGACTTTTCTAGTAATAGTAGTGTTCTAAATTGAACCCAGGTGGCCTGTTTGATGAAGCACCTTCTAGTAGGAAGGCTACAGAATTTGGTTTAGCCATGACTTCTTCCAAGATCTTTTCCACTCACACTGTTGAATGTGCTAAACCCAGAGGCGGAGCTCTGATACCAATTGAAGTCAATAAATGTCACAAGGAAGGGGGGTTGAAATTGTGACCCTTTTAAAATTAACCTGAAATATGATAACAATCTTCACAAGCTTGATTAGATGTTAAGATATTGAGTGTTCTTAGTTGAGAAGGGCGAGTGAAAACATTTTTCTCAACTATGATAGCAAGTAGAGAAGATTGATGACAAATTGTATTCTCAACTATGTATTGGAGCTGAGAAGGGTCAGTAAGTCCTTTCCTCAAAGCTTACTCTCAGATATTGATTTTCAACACAGTGTTAAGATAAGAGATGTGAGTTCTAAAGTGATAATGTTATGTTCATAAACCTTTAAGAGACATTTCAAGGTCTTACAAGCTTAGGAGAGATGTGAGAAGGGTTGAAAAGAGTGCTTTAGATAAAACAGTTTTTAGCAGAGAAGGTCAGCATGCTATCTTCTCAGTTTTCATAAATCAACTCCAAGAGGAGTGTTTTTGTCTCACAGTTTAAAGAAACTTAGAAAAAGAAGTAAATAACACACAAAGATGTATAGTGGTTCACCCAAAACCCTGGGCTACGTCCACTCCTCACTCCTTGTGAGTATTTCCACTATTTTCCAAATAGTTTACAACTTTTACAACCTCCCTAGGCTAAAAGTTCTCTTGGTAGTTTTCTTCACACAGCTGTACCTACTATTTTCACACCTAATACAATCCTTTTGATCTATTAGGCAGCTTTGATAACTCTTATTTATAAGAGTTATTTAGGCATTCTTAAGGTTAATTCATTGTTTATTCTCAAGTAATTAGTTAGTTAGCATATGTAAATATTATGTTTTAAGTTTAGAAGGTTGCATTCCTGAGTTCTTAACATTTGGCATTTAGGTGCCCTATTTGTGTGCTTTGATTGTGTGTTCCATTGCTGCAGCATCAGTTGCCACAGCAATGCATTGATGCGAAAGATGAGAGAGAAGGATGGGACGCGCTAAAAGTAGTGAAGGACAACTGTAATGGCAAGGACGAGCACGTCCATCTAGTGCCAGCACCTGAGCAGGGAATATTCCACCTTTCTCTTGGGCACTTGTACCCTTAGGCACGCAAAAGGACAAAGGGCGCCTCAAATTTAGGGTTTTCTTGGTCTACCTTTCATTACAAAACTTGCGAAGATCATTGCTGGAATCGTTGTTGCAGCAACGCAGGAGCCACAATACTTGTTTATTGTGCTACGTGGGAGCTGAACCCTCTCCTTGAGACTCTCTTCTTGGAGTGTATCTTCGGATCTTCTCACTTATTATAATTTCTATCTTGTATTTCTTGAATATGATTTCTACAATTATGTTTGAGTTGTGTTTCTTGTCTAGTTTGCTCATTATGAGCTAAATACTCATAGTTGGAATGTTGGGATCTATGTAATGAATTTTAGTGCATTTGATGAAACGCGTTTGATGTTTTAGCAATTTATCTTTTGTGAACTTAATATTTCCATCTTAAACTAGGAATGACCATCTAACTTAAGTACATTCGTAAATTAGGAAATGGTTTATGAATAGATCTCAAAAGATAACATGGATAGTAAGTAGTAAATGACACTTTAATGCTTCTTGCTTAAACCCTAGACATAGGAGGGAAAAATCCATGAGATGAACACTGTGGGTGCGTGTGCAGCCTAGGGAGTACCTATTTAGGGTCTAGACATAGACTCTTGTAGAGATACCCTAGTGGAAGTGTTTGACAAAACAGCAACAATTGCGACAGCATCTATTGCTGCAGCATTTGACGCAGCACCATTGCACTAGAAGGGAGTTACTTAGTGAACACATTCCAACTCATTCTCAATATTGATTTTCACACCCTTTTACTAAATTTATTATATAAAATGCGTTCAAAAATTTGTGTCTATTATTTTTACCTCACTAATTTGCTAGCCAACTTAAGCACATTTTAGACCTCAATCCTCGTGGGAACGATCTTTTCTTATCATATACTACTTGTTGGACTGTGTATACTTGCACATGATTTCACACAACAAGCTTCTAACACAGAAGCGACTCACTTCTCTGTGGTTATATTGCTTTTGCAGGTTAGGTTTTGATGATGATGTGTTCAAAGCGGAAATCCAAGGCAAACAAGACTCAAGAAGTAAGGGTAGTCTCTAGGGTTTGGGTCGTGTCTTAGGATATCTTGTAAGCCGCTTTTGAGAGTCAGTTCAACTCATCTCACAATCTCATAGCCTTCATCTTGTCTAAACGCATGCATGCGTAGGTAAGGCACGTAACATGAGAAAGTGTTTCTTGCATAATTATGGCTTCTTCCCTAAAGAAGAAAATTGATTTTGAGCCTGTTCCTCTTAAAGAAGCAAATCGATTCCTCGCTTGTTTTTGTGAACTACATAATCGATTCATAGCCTATTATTTTAAAGAGTAAAATCGATTTCCATCTTCCTTACTCTAATTAAAGAATCGATTTGCATCTTCCTTATTTCCAACCTTTTCCCTAAAGCACAAATTGATTTCATTCCTTAGAAGCAATTAATCGATCAATTGTTCCTATTTCAAAGCCAAGAATCGATTTACATTCTAAACTCTTTTAAGCCAAAAATTGATTCTCTACTTAGTTTGATCTCATTCAACGGTCATATTTTTCCTAAGCCTATAAATAGGACTTAGTGTTTCTCAGAAAAATAGAACCCATTCTTACGCTTATGCTGAAACGCAAAACAAAACCCTAGCACACACACCTCTGTTCTTCAAGTACTTTTCATCTGTCAGAGCTGATTTCTCTCAAGGGTTAGAGTCGGGTTGGAGATCTTCAAGTTGTTGTAATCTGCCTTCATAAGAGGTATTTTGGTTGTTAATTTGTAATTCGTTTTTACGTTGTATTTGGTACAAGAGAGCGGGGTATCTCTCTAGGGTTGCTGTTTGTACTAGGGAGTGGGGTATCTCTCTAGGGTTGTTGATTGAACAAGGGTGGGTTATCTCTTGTTGCTGTTGTTGTGGTAGATTTGAGGGCTCTTCATAGGTGGGGTATCCTAGGAGAAGAGTGCCTGAGTCTGTAAAGGTTTCCAAAGCACCTGTAAGCTTTGTTGTGTTAGTGGAAAATCTTACAAGGGTGTGAGGACTGGACGTAGGTCACTAGGAGGTGACCGAACCAGTATAAAAATCTGGGTTCTTTACTGCTTTGTTTTCAGTTTTCGTTTCTCGCTAATTCGTTCCATAAACCTGCGCAAACAATCAATCAAGTCATTGAAGGGGACTTAATTTTTAAAATCTCAATTCACCCCCCCTCTTGAGACTGAAGCCACTTGGTAACAAGTGGTATCAGAGCTAGACTCTTGTATAAAGGGCCTAGCAGCTTCAAGAGAAATGGCTTCAGGTTGGTCTACGCAAGAGGGTGCATCTCTTACCCGTCCTTCGGGATTCAATGGGGAAGACTATGCATATTGGAAAGAAAGAATGAGAATATTCATAGAAGGGGTAGATATAGATATATGGGATGCTGTGGAAAATGGACCTTTTGTTCCCACGCACATGGTAAATGGCGCACTCACAGTGAAAGAAAGAAATGAATGGACGGATAATGATAAAAAGGAAAGTTTAACACAATTTCCGTGCCAAGAACATTATCACTTCCGCACTTAATCCCGATGAATTTTTTAGAGTGTCGAATTGTAAAACTGCTCAAGAAATGTGGGACAACCTTCAAGTCACTCAGCAAGAACTAATACTCTCATCCGGGAATATGAATCATTCAGAATGAATCAAGGAGAATCGATACAAGAAATGCAAAAGAGGTTCACTCACATAGTGAACAAATTGGGCTCATTAGGAAAATCGTTCCCTCCCGAAGACTTGTTCAACAAAGTGTTGAGATGCCTAAACAGAGATTGGCAACCAAAGGTAACTGCGATAACTGAATCAAGAAATTTAGCTACGATGACTCTTGCCACCCTGTTTGGAAAACTACAAGAGCGCAAGTTAGAGCTCACTCGTCTAGCAGAGCATGAAGAAAAAGGCAAGAAAAAGAAAAGTTTAGCTCTCAAGGCTTCTAGTTCAAATCCATCCGATGATAGTGATGATTCAGAGAATAAGGATGATGAAGACGATGAGAATATGGATCAAATGGTTAGAAAATTCAAAAAGTTCATGAAAACGAAAAGGTCACCCAAAAAGAATTCTTCATCCAAAGGAGTCTCAAGCAAGGAAAACTTGTCAACTCCACCAACTTGCTACGAATGTGGTAAATCCGGACACATGACGATGGAGTGCCCGAACTTACAAAGAAAATTGTCAAAGTTTAAGAAAAAGGGGTTCAAAGGAAACAATGGTAGAAAAGCCTACATAGCATGGGAAGACAATGACATGAACTCATCAGATAATTCAAAAAGTGAAAAAGCTCAAGTTTCTCTCATGGCCGACCACGACAGTGAAAATGAAACTGAGGTATATTCTAACACTTAAACTTCACAAAATGCATAATGATTCTGTAAAATTAGCTAAGGCATTAAGTAAATCTAAGAAAACTATTGCTCATCTTCAAAATGAAGTTAATGCTTTAACTAAGGAAAAATTAGAGCTTAGAAAAGAAAATGATGATCTTGTTTATTTTAAGGCAAATTATGTATGTGATAAGTGTACAGAACATGAAAAGAAAATCCATGAGCTTGAATGGACATTAGGAAAAATGTGCATACAAAACAAACAACATGTGCATCCTAGGCCACAAAGAAACACTTCCATAAAAAGAAATTTGCATTATAGGCCTAAATTCACTACTAGTCCATATATTAGATGTTATTACTGTGCCAAACTTGGACATACTGCATCTGTTTGCATGTCTAGGGGAAGACAAGTTGTGAAAAAGGTATGGGTTCCCAAAGGAACTATACCAAGTACTAACCCACAAGGACCCAAAGAAATTTGGGTAGCAAAACTTTCAACTTGATCTCATTGCAGGTATGCTTCAAGGTATGAGGGCAGATTGATACCTTGACAGCAAAGACTCAAAGCGCATGACTGGAGACGCAACAAAATTCTTAACACTCACCCCTAGAAACAGCAGTCATGTGACTTGTGATAACAACAATAGAGGAAGAATCACCGGTGAAGGTTAGATTGGTAAAGTTTTATTCACCTCTATTGAAAATGTGCTTAATGTAGAAGAACTTAAGAATAGTTTATTAAGTTTTAGTAAATTATGTGATCATTGAAATAGGGTAATCTTTAATCTTGGTTCATGCATCATCGAGAAAAATATTTGTAAGGCATGTTAGAATAATAGGAAACAGAGTAAACAACATCTCATTCACATCGATCATAGTCAGATTAAATAGCAAACACGTCAAGTACCCTGTTTAACATCCTAGGACTGAGTATACAGAGATTAGATATCATTTTCTTAGAATTCATGTTCAGAAAGGCGATTGTGTGATTGAATTCGTTGAGAACAGCTAGTTGATATTTTCACAAAGCCTTTGCAAAAGAAAACTTGGTTCGTCGTTCGTTTAATGAGTTTTGAATAAATGTTTCTCAAGTGATTTTATAAGAAATGTGAATTTAAGTGAAATTGTAAATTTTTTCGTGCTCAAGCATCGATTTCTAAGCCTCTAAAGTGCTATTTTGTTCCTTGAAATCTATTTTGCTCCTGTCACAGTCGATTGCGAGCTCTGTTATTTTTTTTGTGTCACATTGAACTTTTAATGTAACATTTTCTCTATGGTATCGAATATGTTTTTTTTGGTTTTGATGATTGTTTATTTTTATAAATCTGGGATGGTTCATTTACCTTTGTCAAATAGCCGTGTTGTTCGATTCGCTAACTATGTCTCACGGTCACCCTTTTGATCATGACAAAAAGGGGGAGATGTATATAGGATGTTTATAACTTTTGAGATATGCATATAGGATTGATATAGAATTGCCATTTTGCATCTAATCATTGAGATAGGGGGAGCATCAAGTGAGGGGGAAGTACAGTTATATTTTATGCATTATTTTGTTTGATGAGCTAACCTCCCACCCAAAGATGAGTAAAGTTTTGTCATCATCAAAAAGGGGGAGAATGTGGTTATATTGCTTTTGCAGGTTAGGTTTTGATGATGATGTGTTCGAAGTCAAAATGACAAGCAGGTGAGGTTTTGATGATGATGTGTTCAAAACGGAAAATGACAATGCGGAAATCCAAGGCAAACAAGACTCAAGAAGTAAGGGTAGTCTCTAGGGTTTGGGTCGTGTCTTAGGATATCTTGTAAGCCACTTTTGAGAGTCAGCTCAACTCATCTCACAATCTCATAGCCTTCATCTTGCTAAATGCATGCATGCATAGGTAAGGCACGTAACATGAGAAAGTGTTTTTTGCGTAATTATGAGCTTATTGCAAACAAGCACAAATTCGATTCATGGCTTCTTCCCTAAAGAAGAAAATCGATTTTGAGTCTGTTCCTCTTAAAGAAGCAAATCGGTTCCTCTCTTGTTTTTGTGAACTACATAATCGATTCATAGCCTATTATTTTAAAGTGTAAAATCGATTTCCATCTTCCTTACTCTAATTAAAGAATCGATTTGCATCTTCCTTATTTTAATTAAAATCGATTTCCAACCTTTTCCCTAAAGCACAAATCGATTTCATTCCTTAGAAGCAATTAATCGATCAATTGTTCCTATTTCAAAGCCAAGAATCGATTTACATTCTAAACTCTTTTAACCCAAAAATCGATTCTCTACTTAGTGTGATCTCATTCAACGGTCATATTTTTCCCAAGCCTATAAATAGGGCTTAGTGTTTCTCAGAAAAATAGAACCCATTCTTACGCTTACGCTGAAACGCAAAACAAAACCCTAGCACACACACCTCTGTTCTTCAAGTACTTTTCATCTGTCAGAGCTGATTTCTCTCAAGGGTTAGAGTTGGGTTGGGGATATTCAAGTTGTTGTAATCTGCCTTCATAAGAAGTATTTTGTTTGTTAATTTGTAATTCGTTTTTACGTTGTATTTGGTACTAGAGAGTGGGGTATCTCTCTAGGGTTGTTCACATTACTAGGGAGTGGGCTATCTCTCTAGGGTTGCTGTTTGTACTAGGGAGTGGGTTATCTCTCTAGGGTTGTTGATTGTAACAAGGGTGGGGTATCTCTTGTTGTCGTTGTTGTGGTAGATTTGAGGGCTCTTCATAGGTGGGGTATCCTAGGAGAAGAGTGCCTGAGTCTGTAAAGGTTTCCAAAGCACCTGCAAGCTTTGTTGTGTTAGTGGAAAATCTAACAAGGGTGTGAGGACTGGACGTAGGTCACTAGGAGTTGACCGAACCAGTATAAAAATCTCTGTGTTCTTTACTGCTTTATTTTCAGTTTTCGTTTCTCGCTAATTCGTTCCATAAACCTGCGCGAAAAATCAATCAAGTCGTTAACGGGGTTTGTGGGTTCTCAAGTCCTACAGCAACACATGCCACTTGAGAATGTTCCCCTACAGGTTTTCTGTTTGGTATATGGGTTTGTGGGATTTCTAGAGCTTGGTTGATACAAATGGTGTTTCAACAGACATTACAACACAAGCAAAAATACATACTCAGAGATCAGTTGAATCCCTTCATCTGATGCTTCTCATCTCTATTCTTCTGAGAACCTTTCTCATGCTAGTTCTGTCATGATGTTTCTTAGGTTGACCTTCTGATTATCCTTCTCATGTTGACACAGATTGAAATAATTCTTCTCAAGATGATCTTTGTCAAGTTTACCCATTTGGTCTTGATCTTTGATCTTGTCAAGAGAAGCCTTTCTTCTTAAGGCCTTGTGTACAACTTGTCTTAAGTCTTCTCAATTATGATGCTTCTCATAAGCATATACCTTCTTGAGATTTACTTGTTTATACCTGTTCTTATTGTTCACTCAAGAAGAAACATTAGTAGCATATGAAATCAGATAACTTAAGCTTCTCACATTTGAAGTTTGTTAATCATCAAAACTAATTAGGGATTTTTCCTCAACAAAGGGTTCTAACATTATTGCAATTAGAATTGACCATGGAGGAGAATTTGAAAATGCTTTATTTAAAACCTTTCTTGAAGAAAATGGTGTGTCTCACAACTTCTCTCGTCCAAGAACTCCTCAACAAAATGGTGTAGTTGAAAGAAAAAACAGAACATTGCAAGAAATGGCTAGAACATTGCTCAATGGTTCAAAAATGGAAAAATACTCTTGGGCAAAAGCAATAAATACTGCTTGCTACATTCTGAACAGAGCAACAATTAGAAAAACTCTAAACAAAACCCCATATGAACTCTGGAAAGGAAAGATACCTATTATCTCATATTTCCATGTATTTGGCTGTGATTGCTATGTTTTAAATAACAAGGACAAGCTAGGAAAGTTTGATGCTAAATCAGACCCTGCATTATTCTTAGCATATTCTCTCACATCCAAAGCATATAGAGTGTTCTTAGGACTAAAGATGTTGAAGAAAGCATGCATGTTATGTTTATTGAAAGTAACAGTTCAACAGAAAGAAATGAAGACGATGAGATAGATGCTGAAAAGACAGATGAGAAGGATGATGAAATAAATAAGAAAGCTGAAACTGAGTCCGCACCCAACCCTTCTCAATCTCTAGACAACCCTAACAGCCAACCAACTCAAGCTTCTGAGCTACCAAGAAGCTGGAGATTAGTGACTCACCATCCTCTAGAGAAAATTATTGGTGAAACTTCTGAACCAGTGAGGACCAGAAGTTCGTTTAGATGAGAAGCTTCTCAAGGTGCCCTTATTTCAGAAATAGAACCAAAGAACATCAATGAAGCATTGTTGATGAATCATGGGTTGAAGCTATGCAAGAAGAACTTGCTCAATTTGAGAAGAATGAGGTATGGAACCTGGTCCCATCTCCAAAACATCAATCAGTTATTGGTAGAAAATGGGTTTTCAGAAATAAAATGGATGAGAATGGTAAGGTCATTAGAAACATAGCAAGGTTAGTTGCTCAAGGCAACAACCAACAGGAAGGTATTATTTATGATGAAACTTTTTCACTTGTTGCTAGTTTAGAAGCCATTAGAATACTTCTTGCTTATGCTGCTCATAAAGATTTCAAACTCTTTCAAATGGATGTCAAAAATGCTTTTCTAAATGGATTTTTAAATGAGGAAGTGTATGCACACCAACCTCCTGGTTTTATTGACGAGAAACATGCAAACCATGTTTTCAAACTAACTAAGGCTCTATATGGTCTTAAACAAGCTCCTAGAGCTTTGTATGAGAGACTTAGCACCTTTCTGATCAAAAATGGTTTTTCAAGAGGAAAAATAGATGTTATGCTTTTTAGAAAAACACTCAAAGATAAATTACTGATTGTTCAAATTTTTGTTGATGATATCATCTTTGGAGCTACTAATGAAAAGCTATGCAATGACTTTGGAAAATTAATGAAGAGTGAGTTTGAAATGAGTTTGATGGGTGAACTGAGATAGTTTCTTGGTTTACAAATCAAACAACTTAAGAAAGGTATCTTTATTTCTCAAGAGAAATATATCAAAGATTTTCTTAAGAAATACAAAATGAGTGATGCAGAAGGTATGGCTACCCCAATGCACCCTTCTACAAGTATTGAAAAAGATGAGAAGGGTAAGCCTGTTTCTGAAAAAGAGTACAGATGTAACACCTCGGTATTTTTAACATGTAAAAATACCCAAGTGTACCAAACCTAAATCATTAGAGATCTATTTCCTGTTTAAATACTGAACACCACTATAAAATTTTCACTGAATAACAATAGGACAGTCTTAAACATAAATAAGACTACAAAACATCAGTGAAATACAATGTTCAATATCGTACAAGAAAGCGGAAATAAAAACATAACGCTAAAGACAAAATGTCTTGATACACAGATAACAATGAAAGATATACACTTAAGCATAAAGCTAAGTCTTCAGCAACCACCCGAGTACCACCTACTCGTGCCTCTTGGATTTCCACTTCCCCTGTTATCTGTAAAACAACAACATTTAAACAGTGAGATACAATCTCAGTGAGTTCTACCGAGACCCCTACTAACACTCTCGGTTCAATTATGAAATTCGGTTAAACTTAACACGACACCGACTGCACACACTGCTAATCCCGGTGAACCGTGTGATAGAATTCGAACTTGGTAAGACACCGACTGCAAACCTGCTAATCCCGGTGAACAACCGCGTGATAAGGTTTTAATTCAGTACGACACCGACTGCAAACCTGCTAGTCCCGGTGAACCGTACCCAAAAAACCTTTTTACGTACCACCGACTGCAAACCTGCTAATCCCGGTGAATGTAACACATAACTTTTTAACATAACACCGACTGCAAACCTGCTAATCCCGGTGAACCACATAACCAATAGTGTTTCCTAATGGCACAGAGCCTAGGGTAGGGGATCATGACTGCCCCTCCTAGTATGTCAACATGGGTCGTCACCCAACTCGATATAATAAATATATCTACACTCGATAACCTGTTAGTTCACCTATACTCAATGAACATTCAGTCCATCTACATTTGACCGTTCCCTATAGTCGATATAATATATATATCGTGAATCGTAGACCGGTTTAGACGAACATAATACCATACCACGTAGGACTCATAGTCCGCTTTATTAATAATAAAACACATCCGCACACGTGTACTATTATTCGGCTTTTCGAAACTATTTGAACTTCAAAAACAGTTATTTTTACCTTTTTAAATTGTATATTTAGTTAGGCCTCGGAATAAGCTTTCAAACGCATCTTAGAACACCTCAATCGGGTTCCCGGATCAAAAGTTATTGCGAAAACAAAATCAGTGAAAAACTGTTGAAAATCTGCAAAGCGTCGCGACGCGAACTGCTTCCGTCGCGACGCGAAAAGTGACAAAAACTTTTTGCGTGACAAAACTGGGCCAGGTCGCGACGCGAAGGGGACGGGTCGCAACGCGACCATCTGCAGAAAAGTGCAGGTTTTCCGTTTTCTTGCGAAATTCGCTATTCCGCTCAATTCCGATTCTTGTTCCGATTGAAAACAGTTTTGACAACTATAAAAACAGTCTCAATCAAAGTCACACAATCAATCAAATCAATCAAAAACTCATTTTAAACGAATTGTATCAAAACGCGACATATTTTCCAATTAACGGTTTTTAAGTCAAAATCTTTCGAAATCAAATCACCAAAAATTCCATTTCAACACGACACAACTCGAGACTCGCTCCGATCGATTCCTAACCCGAAACAGACAATATCAAGTAATATTCCAGACCAGCGAAAGCGATAAAACAATCAATCAATTAATTCGAAAAACAAAAATCCTAAACGTGAGTAGAACTCACCCTTGAAGCGTGAACCACGATCGAGCCGAATTCACCGAGTAGCCACACGAACATTCCCCGCTCCGGCGACCTCCAATCCGCTTCCAAAGCTTTCCACTCGATCGTGAAACCTCTTGTTGACCGAAATACCGAATTCCCCGAAATTCTCCACGGATACTATTCATCATCTTCCTCCTCTAACCTCCATGACACTATTCACACATAACCCCAATAATTTTGATTTTTCAACCTAACTCACCCAACTAGCTCCTAATCATCCAATCGAACTCTAATACTCAAGAAATCCACCTGGGGTTCGTTCCTAACCGAACTTAAACCTTCAAAACCAACCCAAAATCGGATTTCCCACAAAACCTCCAAAACACAAAAATGGCCAAGTGAGAGAGAGTGAGTTGATCGTCATGAAATTGGTACCAAAACGAAGAGGAAGGAACGCCGAACATTTTTCGTGTTGGAAGGAAGTCGTTTCGGTGAAGTCTTCTCTCTCCCTCTTCTCTTCTCCCTCACGCCATTCTCTTCTTTTTCTCTTCTTTCTCTTCACTGTTTCTCGCTTTCTTCTTTCTTCTTTCTTTCAATTCTTTTCTTTTCTTTTTTTCTTTTACACACACACACACACGGTTACATATATATATATATATATATATTTAGTATATAGTTGGTAACGTGGTCCAATTACCATATTGATCTAAATCTCCTATTTCGATTCCGAAACTTCCTTGATCCGTATTATCCGGTTAATGATCCAATGACCACCAGTAAATAATTTTTGCACTCGGTAAATTTACCAGTCAAGTACTAAATTAATTCAATTGGGTTAACATCCAAATAATTCGGTTAATTATTTTGCGGATGTTACAACAGAGGCATGATAGGTACAAAAAGAAAACACATTTTGAGCTTATAGGGTACTGTGATGCTGACTATGCTGGAGACAAAGTTGAAACAAAAAGCACAAGTGGTTCTTGTCAACTACTTGGGGAATCACTCATCTCATGGTCATATAGAAAACAAAGTACAATTGCCCTATCAACAACAGAAGCTGAATATGTCTCAGCTGCTGGTTGCTGCTATCAAATTCTATGGATCAAAAGTCAACTTGAATATTATTTTTTAAGTCATTTAGGTATTCCAATATTCTGTGATAATACTAGTGCTATAAATTTGTCCAAAAATCCAATTCAGCATTCTAGGTCAAAGCACATTGATATTAAGCATCATTTCATAGGAACCAAGCCGTTTCAACGGCTCTTATCTTTTTGTTTCTCTCTCTAATCTAAATGAGTCTTGTCCAAACGGTTACACATCAGACAAGAATCTCTTAACCGTTGGACAATAACTGCTCTGAAGTAGTTAAAAGGCATTACTTCATCCTCTTTCTCGCATAACTCAAGAAAACGGTCATCTCTCTCTCTCTCTCTCTCTCTCTCTCTCTCATTCTACGCTCAAATTCCCTAAACCTTCAAATGGTCAGAACCAAAAACCCTGAACCTACATCCACTTACTCTGATTCGAACACAAAATCACAAGAGACAGATCCTAAAGTTCCAAACTTTGTTCTCATCGGTCCTCCTCATAACCCTGTTACCGTAAAGCTACTGAAATCACGTCCAGCCAAAATGAAACACAGTCCCAGCGGAAACCCAAGAAGATCTATGAGGGTCAAGTTTCACACTGCTTCTAAGAATACCACTGGAACATCAATGGATGCTTCTAAGATTCCAACCTACATCAATGAAGCCACAGATAACCCCTCTAAACCAGGAACAGAGCAACCCGTTGAAACAGAGCAATATGTTGGTTCTGTACAAGAGAGGAAAAGTATGGAAAAAGGGAAATAGAAGGCTGAAGCTTCTCAAACACGAAGTGGTAAGAAGGGTCAAGTTTCAAAGAAAAGAAAGGAACCTGAAAGATCAAAATGGGCAGCTAAACCCATTGTCTCGGGAACTGTGCACATTCCTGCTAACATTGAGAAATGTGGTTGGAATCTCAATCCATTTCTCACTTAACAGAAATGGGATGAATTCATCTCATTGGATGATCTGGTTTATAACGAAAGAGTAAGGGAATTCTATGAGTGTTCCTCTATCAAATATGATCCTCCAAAAATCACCACATTGGTCAACAGAAGAGAAACTGTGGTAACTTCTCTCTCTCTCTTGGAAGGGCACTCAGAATACCAGATGAAGGAAACAAAGTGTATGATGAACACTGGTATGAGAAGATTGGAGTAACTCTCGAAGAATACAAAGCCACCCTTCTCAAAGACCCTCTTCTTCCTATAACTGCTCCAAACCTAAAGGACATGATAAGAATCCTTCATCATATATGTTCACACACTCTTCTTCCTAGGGCAGGATCATTTGAGAAAGTAACCACTGGTGATTATATTATTCTTTACCACCTCATCACCAACAAACCAGTTAGCCTACCCTTTCTTATGATACATCACATGATCAATGCAATTAGGGCAGACAAGACCACAACCTCCTTACCATATGGCAAAGTTCTTACTAGAGTAGTCAATCATTACTTGATTAATATTTCTACTGATGAGGGTGTCATAGAGAAGAAAACCTTCACTGCCAAAAACCTAAAACTCATGGGGATAGAGGTCACCACTCCTGAAGAAGAGAAGAAGGATAGGAAAAAGAAGAAGCAAAAGACAAAACCACTGTCCAGTATATCTGATGATACTGAAACAGAAGAGACACTTGCTGAAGTGGTGAGAAGGGAAACCAAGAGCAAGAAGAAAAATGAACCTTTATCTCAAGAGAAAGAAGATATACTTGTGAAGGGTTCTGAGATGGAAATCAACCTTGAGAAGGATCAAGGAAATGATGTGAATGATCCTGAGAAGGATCAAAATGAAGAAGAAATTGGTGAGAAGGAAGTCTCACAGGAGCCTGAGGAAATCGTATATGAGAAGGTTCAGAACACTGAAGATGTTACTGAGAAAGAACATTCTCATGAGGAGCATGCATCTGGGGAACTTGAGAAAGTTCCTCATCAAGAGAAAGATACATCAGAAGATTCTGATGATGAAAGGACCATCATAGACAAGAGAGAAACTTCTGATCACTCCTCCTCAAAAATGGTAATGGCACAATTGATGAAGGTTTACACCAGAACCAAAGAAAGAAATGTGTGGAAACCTGCTGATCAGGAGGTAACAAGTAATTTGGTGCAGTAATTTGATACTGTTGCTTCTGGAGAAGGTTTGAACACACCAGAAAAGAATTCTGGTGGTGAAGATTCAGGAGAAAAGACGGAGGAATTACACCTCAACTCTTGTGGTGGTAATTCTGAAAGAACTATTGTGCTTGAAGGATTAACTCCATTCAATTTGAATGATGCTGCCATTGAGGAACCATCACAAGAGGTAGAAATTGAAGGAGAACAAGTGCAAGAAGCTGAGAAAGAACAACTAGATGCAGAGAAGGATAAGCCTGCCAAAGAAGAGCTAAGTGGTCATGCTTCTGAACCCTTAACACTAACCATACCAGCATCACCACAAGGGGAGCTTCACCATAACACCTCTTCACCTATTATCGAAACTCCTCTCCCCTCTATGTTCAATGAACAAATTCCAACTCTTCCACCTTTCTCACCTGTCTCAAATCCACCCTTCTCAGTCCCACCTTTCTCACCTCAACCACTCCCCATAGCAATTGCACTTCCAACTGAACCATCACCAAATCCCACTCTCTCTCGTGTAACCTCCCACAACCTTGATCAACTTCTAGCTGCCATAAACTTAGAACATGGTATATCTCCACTCAAATCAGGCAACACCTTAACCTCCTCCAACATCGACCAATTTCTAAATCTGAACCAATCCCCCTTAGATGAATTTCCTCAACCAAAATATCCTTCCATCAATACTCAAACTTACCCTTCTGACATGCCATCTAAATTTGGGTTTCTGGATTCCTCTTTCTTTAATGCTGGCCAACCTTCTGGTGTAGCACAAGAGAAAGTTGCTGAGGAATCTAAAGAGAAAAGCCCTTATGCTCCTAAAGCTCTGGTAACTCGCATGTCTAAAATGGAGACGATGATGAGAAGAGTGAAAGCTCTGCTGAAAAATGTGCATGAAGGTCGAGCTATTCTGCAACAAGGTCAGAGAGCTCAAGCTGCTAGAGATGAGCAGTTTCAGACCTAGTTTCTGCAGCAAGGGATAACGACACTTGCTCCAAATCCGACTTCTCCAGAATTTGGTTCTATCCCTCAGTTTCCAGATATTCCAAGACCTTCTACTTCCTCCTCTTCTGATGGGTCTTCCCCATCGAAGTAGCCTCTTAATTTCTCTGTCTGCCTCCACCTTTTTGATGTTAGCCAAAAGGGGGAGAAGAGTAGATTAAGTTTAGGGGGTCTTAGAAGTTTTTTGATTAAAATGTATTAGCTAATATTTGTGTTTAAATGACACTTTTTTGTTGAGAAGTATACTTCTCACATGCTGTTTTTATTTTCCTAGGCAAATCTGCCAAAAAAGAACATAATCCTCTGTAATCATGACAATGATTCTTTTGATGATCTTAATGAAATATATGTTCTTGTTTATATTCTTGTCTGGTATCTGAAATGTGTAAAATTAACTTCTCTATATCAGATTGAACATTCTCAGGGGGAGTAAAAATGTTTATGCCTTAGAAATTTCTAAAACAAATATCAGAAAACTTAATCCATCTCATAGAGTTTGTTAAACATCAAAAAGGGGGAGATTGTTGAGGCAAAATCCCTAAGTAGTTTTGATGATTAACAAACCTCAAATATGAGAAGCTTAAGTTATCTGATTTCATATGCTACTAATGCTCCTTCTTGAGTGAACCATAAGTACAGGGATAATCAAGCTAAATCTCAAGAAGGTATATGCTTATGAGAAGCATCATATTTGAGAAGACTTAAAACAATGTTGCACACAATGACTTAAGAAGAAGGCTTCTCTTGACATGATCAAAGATCAAAACCAAATGGGTAAACTTGAGAAAGATCATCATAAGAAGAATCATTTCAATCTGTGTCAACAAGAGAAGGGGTAATCAGAAGAATCAACCAAAGAAGCATCATGACAGAACTAGCATGAGAAAGGTTCTCATAAGAATAAAGATGAGAAGCATCAGATGAGAAGAGTCAAGTTGATAAGCATCTTGAGAAGCATCATGAGAAGCATCATGAGAAGCGTCAAGACAATTAGAAGGGTCATGATGTGAACAATCAAGTTGAGAAAGGTCACACCATAATCTAAGAAGCAAAAAAGGGCATGCTCATCCATGAATTTGAAATGTTCAAAATGTCAGAAGAAGAAACTATTGATGAAATGTTCAGCAGGTTCACCACCATCATCAATGGGTTAAGTGCTCTGGGAAAAACCTATCCAAATGCTAAGAAGGTTAGTAAACTTTTGAAATGTCTTCCAAAAGCATGGAGACAAAGAAGACTGCCATAGAAGAAGCAAAAACACTGTTATCACTTGACATTGATCATTTGCTGGGCTCACTGAAAATCCATGAACAAGAACTCATGGAGGAATTACATCCAAAAAGAAAGGAAGTTGCTCTAAAAGCTTCTTAGAAGGAAGAAAACCCTTCTCAAAAAAAAATCAATGGCACTTAAATTTTCTCAAGAAATGGATGATGTGGAACAAGAAACTAAAGATGATACAGATGGAGAAGAACTAGCTCCTGTAACACCCCTTTTCTACCCGTTAATTTAATTGTAAAATCAGAGTTTCAAAATTTCTTTTCATCGCAAGGAATGTTACACACACTTCAAACAAAACACCGTACTTCAATAAAACAGTTCAACGTCAATAAATGTGCAATACGTAACACGCCCCCAATGGGGAAGAACTCAAGCATCAGTCATCGTCACCACAACCGTGACATCAATAAAAACCAACTACGCAGCGGAAAGTATAAATAAGAGAAAAACCATCAAATAACATATAACAACCAAAATAGTCTTAAAACATCGAGTTCGTTTCCCCCTGAGTGCTACGTATCAGAGCATGACGACCCGACTCAAATTAGTGAAGATACCTAGGTCTTCACTCGTGATCACCTGCACGTTACCGCATAGGGGTAACATTCAAACAGAAGGGTGAGTCCAATTCAATCCATATAATAAATCAAATGATAAGCAATAAGTCAAAGTCACAGCACTAGAGTAACCACATCACAATCATCAATTACGTCATTACAACAACTCATCACGATGTCATGTGACTATATGAAATGCAACCCACTCGCGGGCATATGCATGAGGTACCTTTCATCATCGTCGCTTAGCCTTTATGGCCTCATCGTCGCTTAGCCTTTATGGCCTCATCGTCGCTGGGTTCATGCACATGGAATACATGAGACACTATGACATGCACCACACACAAACACACCATCACAGTCAACTATGTGACCCGTCACTTACCATTTTGCCAAATAAGAGGCACAACACCTGTCAATTTATAATTACACACAACAACGTCGCTATATTTCATCGTCGCTTATTATCATCGCTTATCCAGAAACGTCATCAATCAGACAATAGCCACTAAGGGCAAAAACGTCATTTAACTAGCCACTAAGGCATCATCGTCATTTACACATCATCATCAACAATACTGGCCACTAAGGGCAAAAACGTCATTTAACTAGCCACTAAGGGCATCATCGTCATTTACACATCATCATCAACAATATTGGCCACTAAGGGCAAAAACGTCATTTAACTAGCCACTAAGGGCATCATCGTCATTTACACATCATCATCAACAATATTGGCCACTAAGGGCAAAAACGTCATTTAACTAGCCACTAAGGGCATCATCGTCATAATCACCCATTTTGACACTAAAACGTTAAAACTGTTGGTTACAGGCAAAAAGGATTTTTAAAGAACTCAATACGGCTTTACAACGTCACCGTAATGACCACCGGGGACAGCCACTTGGGCGCCCAGAAACCACCAGAAAATAATAAGTTTTTATTAAAAAAAATAAGTCATACAGGTAGACAACTGAACAAGCTTCCCAACACTTTTTGAAACGTTTAAAACGGATGTCCGAGTCAAAAGATATAGCGAAAACAGTTTTTATTAAAAATCGGGGACGTCTTGAAAATGGCGCCCTTGGCGCCCAGCGCCTGGCACCTGGCGCCCAGCGCCCAGCAATACAACACACACGCAACACTGGCGCCCTTGGCGCCCAGCGCCCAGCACAACGCAACACGCACACACACACACACGGCGCACAGCGCCCTTGGCGCCCAGCGCCTGGCGCCCTGCAACACTTCCAGCAACAAGAAAATCCAGCAACAATTTCAGCAACACAATCAAACATATGGCGCCCTAGGTGTAACGCCCCAAAAATAATAGATTAATTTATTTAATTAATTAAATGAAATTGAGTGGTGGAAATAATAATATAATTATTATTTATTACTTAATAAAATAATTATAGGTGTTATTATATGTGAGCCTTAGTTGGGTTGGAAATAATTATTTAATTTGGAGGGAGTGGTGATGGTAATTTCGGATGTTAGGATCGGCCCAAGCCCAAGCCCATTGACTTAGGCCTAGGCGAATTAGTAAGGGTTGGAGACAAGTGTCTCATTTGTGCAAAAGAAAGAAAAGAATTCGAAGAGAGGAGAGAAGAGAAGAGAAAAAGAAACGTAAAAAGAGAGGAGAAGTGAGAAGAGAAGTCGCAACTTGCAAGAGGAAAGGGAGAGGAGCTTCGCGAATCACTCAAGGAGGAAGAGAAGGCTTGTTGGTGTCTTGCAATTCCTTGGAGCTTGCTTGGTGGTCTCGAATTCTAAGAGGTTAGGGGGTCCTCTTTTTATCTTTAATAGCTTATGTGATGAGTAATGACTAGGGTTAGGTCCTAGGGTGATTTCTATGAATGATTGGTATATTGTGATGTTGTGCTATGCTGAATTTTTAATTGTGCAAATGGATGTTTGATTGGTGTTGAAATTGTACACAATAGGAATGATGCATGCCCATTGTTTGGTGTTATGATTGAATGAATTTTTGGTGGTAAATGTGATGGTTAGTCTTATATTGATAAATTAAGGTTGGAGATTTAGTTTGGGAATTTTTGGTGGTGTGGAACTCGAAATTGGTTGGCTCCTTAGGCTCCTAGGCGTGTGTGTGTGTTGCTGGAAATTCTGTCTAAGACTGTGTCTAGCTCCTGGGAACCAGGCGCCCATGTGCTGTGTCTGTGTTGCCTGTGTCTGGTTCTGTGTCTAGACACTGGGCGCCGGGTTCCCTTGTCTGCGCCACTGTGTTGCAGAATTTTGTTGCTCGTGTCTAGGCACCATGGGAACCGAGGGTCCCGGAGATTGGATGCTCGGTTTGCTTTCAAATTTGGTATGGGAGTTCCTGGACACAAAAAGAGTCAGTTTCAAGTGTTGGGTCAAAATTTGGCCGTGTTCCTTGTGTCATGGGCGCCAAGGGCCCCAATGTTCTGGTGATTGTTTTGCAAATTTTGGTTTCTGGTTTTCATATTCAAGTAAAATAGCTCGTGCAAAATGATTTTGGTCACCAAAATAGTTGTGTTCCGTGTTCCCCTGCGCCAGTTTCTGCGCCAGTTTCTGCGCCAGTTTCTGCGCCAGTGTTGCTGTTCCTGGGCGCCCAGCGCCTGGGCGCCAGTTTCAGAATGTCTAAGTATTTTTCCGATTTTGTTTCAATCATAACTTTTGACTCGGTTATCCAAATTTGACGGTTCAAAATGCGTTTCGAAGCTAATTTCAGTGCCTATCTAAATGTTCTGGTTTTGTGCAAAAATGAATTATTTTACTGGTGTTTCTGGGCTGAAGTGTTCAAGTGTCTAAATGGCAATTTTTACTCACGTTCCCTATGCTGTGTCGAATCCTAAATTGGCCTAATTGAAATTGGTGTTGGTGTGAGTGGTGGGTTGAGTTGGTGAGTGTATTACGGTGTGATTGGTGAGCAGAGGCTTCGGCCTAATTTTAATTGGTGAGCTGATTAATACAATGGTGAGAATATGAATAAAATGGTGAGTTGAGAAATTGGTGAATTGATGAATTGTGTGGTGTGTTGTGGTGCATTTCCATAGCATCTCATGAGACATGTGCATTATTGGTGAGCAGAGGCTTCGGCCTAATTTTATTTGGTGAGCAGAGGCTTCGGCCTAATTTTATTTGGTGAGCAGAGGCTTCGGCCTAATTTTATTTGGTGAGCAGAGGCTACGGCCTATTTGTATTTGGTGACGGATCCGACATGCATGTGCCCGTGGAGTTTGGGTTGCATTTCATGCATAATCATATATGGTGTAGTGTTGTTTGGAAATGTAATTTTGATGTGGTTGTTGCCATTGTTGTGAATCGGTGTGCTTAGTTACCTTTTCCTATGCAGTGCTTATTTCCATATGTTATTAATTATGAAAAGAGACTCACCCTACTGCTTTTATGTTGCTTCTTATGTCGG
This sequence comes from Astragalus membranaceus, assembly GCA_039519185.1. Classification (NCBI taxonomy): domain Eukaryota; kingdom Viridiplantae; phylum Streptophyta; class Magnoliopsida; order Fabales; family Fabaceae; genus Astragalus; species Astragalus membranaceus. The sequence goes on along the minus strand of CM076854.1, from coordinate 51,090,383 downwards.
CAACGTGCAGGTAATAACGAGTGAAGGTTACCCTTATGCCTTCGTCTGGTAGAATGTGTCATGCTCTGATACGTAGCACCGGGGGGGCGTCTTATGCTTAAGTGTTATTGTCTTTATACCGTTAGACTATTTTTGGTGATGTATTAGTTTGTTTTCGAACTTAATTGTTATTCCGCTGCTGGTAGTGACTGTATTTAGTTGATGTGAACTAAACGGTTCTTTTTGTTAGGGTGCTATGTATCTTGTGGTTTTTAATCGAACTATGAAAAAAATTGGAGTTGTTGATTTAATGGAGTAGGTGTAGCACTCGCTTAAATTGTTTTCAAAAAAAAAAAAAAAGAAACTCTGATTTTATTAAATAGTAAGGTTATTAGAAAAGGGGTGTTACACTAGGCGCCCATGCCACAACCAAAAGCGGATTTTTCAGCCACAAATCATGAAGATCACATATATATCACTAACCAAACATGAAATTACACACAAATCAAGAACATGAATAGATCTAGGGTAACCCTAACTTACAACCTATCATGAACATCTATTATATAGAAAGATAGAACTCCCCTTACCTTGGATTTGAAGAACGGAGGCCCTAGAGACAATCACGAACAAAATCACAGCAACGGATCACGTCCTTCTTCCTCCTTGAGCTCGCGACCTCTCCCTTCTTTCCCTCTTCTCCACGGCGCTCTCACTTTCTCTATTCTCCTCTCTCAATTCGCAAAATGAGAACACCAAAACCCTAACCCCAATGGCTTAGCAACTTCGCATAGCCTATGGATCATGGGCTTGGGCTTTTCACTTAAGCCCAAGTTCATTCAAGTGGCGCCTCCTTTTCCTAATACCACCAACATAAAATTAATATAATTTTAATTAATTAAATTATATCCAATAAATTTAAATAAATTCCTAAATACTTAATTAAATAAATTAATTAAATATTTAGAGTGTTACAACTCTCCCCCACTTAGAATATTTCGTCCTCGAAATTTACCTGATCAAACAACTCTGGGTAGGACTCCCGCATCTTGCTTTCTAGCTCCCAAGTCATACTCTCACCGGCAGCTCCTAGCCAAACCACTTTCACCAATGCAATCTCTTTGCCTCTAAGCACTTTCACTTCACGATCCTCAATCCGTACGGGCATCGTCTCCACAGTGAGATTGTCCCGCACCTCTACATCATCCATATGGATCACATGAGATGGATCCGAAACATACTTCCGAAGTTGCGACACATGAAACACGTCGTGCAAATTCGAAAGATTTGGCGGTAAAGCCACCCTATAAGCCACATTTCAGATTCTCTCAGAAATCTGATAAGGACCAACAAAGCGAGGAGTGAGCTTCTTCGACTTCAACGCTCGACCAACACCGGTAATAGGAGAAACCCTCAAGAACACATGCTCGCCCTCCTGAAACTCTAAATGTTTCCTCCGCTTGTCATGATAACTCTTCTGACGACTCTGCGAAGCCTTCATCTTTTCACGGATCATCTTGATTTTCTCTGTAGTCTCCCGGACAATCTCCGGTCCCAACACTACACTCTCCCCCGACTCATACCAACACAACGGTGTTCTACACTTTCGACCATATAATGCTTCAAAAGGTGCCATCCCGATACTGGAATGGTAACTGTTGTTATAGGTAAATTCAATCAACGCAAGGTAGGAATCCCAAGAACCACCTTGTTCCAAGACACAAGCCCTCAACAAATCTTCTAACGACTGAATTGTCCTCACTGACTGACCATCTGTCTGAGGATGATATGCCGAACTCATTTTCAACTTTGAACCCAATTCTTTCTGCAAACCCGTCCAAAACTCAGAAGTGAACCTCAGATCCCTATCTGACACAATACTCTTCGGAACACCGTGCAACTTCACAATTTCTTTGACATAGACCTCTGCCAACCTCGACACCGGATAGGTGACATTAATAGGAATAAAGTGAGCATACTTCGCTAACCTATCAACGATCACCCAAATAGCGTCATGACCCCTAACTGTATTCGGCAATCCCGTCACAAAGTCCATCGCAATGCTATCCCACTTCCACTCTGGAACTTCCAACGGTTGCATCAACCCTGCCGGCTTTTGATGTTTGACCTTCGACTTTTGACAGGTCAAACAGGCATACACAAACTGTGCCACATCTCTCTTCATACCATACCACCAAAACATCTTTTTCAAATCTTGATACATTTTTGTTGCTCCAGGATGGATACTCAACTTGCTACGGTGACCCTCCTCCAAAATTGCCTTTTTCATCTCCGCATCATCCGGAACACAGATCCTACCCCGGAACCTCAACACACCACGAGAATCCAATTTGAAATCTCCATCTTCAGATTGACCAACCCCATTCATTAAATCTACCAACTTGACATCTGACTTCTGAGCCTCCCTGATGCTGCCCAGAAAGTCATTATCGATCTTTAACATTCCCAGCTTGACACTGTAACACCCCAAAAATTATCCGTTAATTATTTCATTAATTAAATAGGACTTGGGTGGTAGGAGTGATAAACATTAAGTTGTAAGAGTTTATTTTAATAATCGAAATAATTATTTATTGATATAATTATAATATTAGTAACTATGTTAAGGTGTGGTATTTTTAATTAGAGAGTGGTGGTGTTTAAGTAATTGGGCTTAAGCTGTGGAGGGAGCCCGCGATCCAAGCCCGCTAGCTAGGCGAAGTTGAGGAGGGTTTGGCTAGGGTCTTGGGCATTTCACGTTTTTGTCAAAAAGAAAGAAAGAAAGTAACGTGAGAGTGAGAAGGAAGAGAGGTGCGCAGCTCATGGAGGGAAGAGGAAGGGGGTTGAGCGCTAAAGGGAGAAGGAAAAGGAGAAGAAGAACTCCAGTTGCTGTGGTTCTGTGGGTGTCTGTGCATAGGGGTTCAAATCATCCTCTTGAAAAGGTTAGGGGAGCTCTATCCTTCCATCTAATAGATCTCATGATAGGTCCTAGATCTAGGGTTTATACTAGATCCATGTTGTTTCTTGATGTTCTTTGATGTTTCTTGATGTTCTTGGTTTGCCCGTGATGATGATTTCATATATATATATATACATGTGTATGCCTATATGCGAATTGATTTTTGGATTTGAACATTGAGGTGAATGCGACCTATGCGTTGTTTTGATGATTTTTGGCACTTGTGTATTCATGAAATTACGATTTGGTATGTTGGAATGCTTGAGGTTTCGCAAGTTGGGTGGGTGTGTGCAAAGGCGCCTAGGGCGCCAAGGTGATGGTGATGATAGTGCCCAAAGGAATTTTGATAAATTGATTAAAATAAGTGCCATTTTGAGTGCTGAAAAATATAAAATTTTGGTGTGTTAAATTGCTAAAAATCAATTTTTTGTGTTTTGAAAGTTGCTGGAAAAATAGTGGTTTTTTTGTTGCTGCAAGGGCGCCTAAGGCGCCTTGTGTGTGTTGCTGTGCAGTGTGTGGGCGCCAAGTTTCCAGCTGCGTGTTGCTGGGTGTTGCGCTGGGGCGCTGGGGCGCCAGTGCTGGGCGCTGAGCGCCCGTGTGTTGTGTCTGGCGCACTGCGTGTTGCGCTAAGGCGCTGGGTGCCAGCGCTGGGCGCTGGGCGCCCGTGTGTGTTGCGTTGCGTGTTGCGCTGAGGCGCTGGGTGCCAGCGCTGGGCGCTGAGCGCCCGTGTGGGTGTTGCGCCTTGCTGGGCGCCAGGTGCCTGGGCGCTGGGCGCCCATGGCGCCAGTTTTCAGGATGTCCCGAAATATTTTCGAAAACTGTTTTCGCTATATCTTTTGACTCGAATATCCGTTTTGAACGATTCAAAAAGCGTTGTGAAGCATTTTCCGTTGCCTATCTGTGTGTTCCCTTTTTAAAAAAATAAAAATTTAAAATTTCAGAAGGTTGCTGGGGCGCCCCAAGTGGCTGTTCCCGGTGATCGTTGCTGTGACAATGAGAAGGTATTTTTGGTGTCTTTAAAAACTCTCTTTTTAGTACGACCAGTGATTTTTAACGAAGTGGTGTCAAAAATGATGACTTTGACGATGATGCCCCTAGTGGCTAGTTAAATGACTGTTTTGCCCTTAGTGGCTAATAATAATTATAATGACGTGTAAATGACTGTTTCGCCCTTAGTGGCTAACAATATTTATAATGACGTGTAAATGACTGTTTTGCCCTTGGTGGCCAATAATAATTATAATGACGTGTAAATGACGATGATGCCCTTGGTGGCTAGTAAATGACGTTTTTGCCCTCAGTGGCTATTGTTTGAGCTGATGATATTTATTGTATAAGTGACGATGAAAACCCAGTGATGTTTGAGGCCCGAAAGGCTAAGTGATGTTAAGGTCTAAATGGCCAAGTGACGTTGTGTGTTGATTGTGGATTTGACAGGTGCTGTGCTCCTTGTGAACAACCGGTAAGTGACGAGTCACATAGTTGACTATGATTTGGGTATTTGTGTAATTGTGTGTTGTGAGTGGTGCATGTCATAGTGTCTCATGCCCATATGCATAAACCCAGTGACGTTTTTGAGGCCTGAGTGGCTAAGTGACGATGAGGCCTTAAGGGCTAAGCGACGTTTGTGAAAAGGTACCTCATGCATATGCCCGCGAGTGGGTTGCATTTCATATGCCTACATGACATGAAATGAGTTATTGTAAGTGATGTGAATGAGGATTGTGATGTGAATATTTAGTGTTTTGGATGCAGATTGCTCTAGTGCGTAGCCTACGATTAGTACTTATCATATTTTCTATTATATGGATCGAAATGATGCTCACCCTTTCCTGTTTGAATGTTACCCCGTGTTGGTAACGTGCAGGTGATTCCCAGTGAAGGTCTTAGCTTCACTTCTTGAGTCGAGTCGCCATGCTCTGATACGTAGCACCTGGGGGGATGTATTTGATGTTTTGCTGATGTACTTAGATTTTTATACCGTTGATGGGTTGATTTATTTTTCCGCTGCGTGGTCGTTGGATTTTATGACGTAGTTTTCGATGTTTTGAGTTTCCCCTATTGTGGAGTGCTATGTATTGCACCTTTGACGACGTACTATTTTATTTGAGACTTGAGGTTTTATTTTGACGTATGTCTGACACCCTCGTGGTGAAATCGAAAATGATTTTTGAACTCTGATTTTTCTAAATTAAAATAAAAGGGTAGAAAGGGGGTGTTACATTAGTGGTATCAGAGCAATGGTTGGTCTGTCCGGCCGAGTCGTCGAGTCGTTGTGTCAGATAGTGACCAACTGTTGTCTTTTCAGTGCTGACCGTTGTTTGTGTTGCAAGTACACCAAAAAGTTTCTATTGGTAAGTGAACTAGTGGGGGAGATTTCCCTACTAGTGCTGTGTGCCCTATTGTGTATTCAGTGTGAGAACTGTGTTTTGCTGTTGTGGTCCTTATTGTTGACCTTATTGCTGCGTGCTTCTAAATGAATTGTCATGTTGTTTAAATGTTCACATGTGTTTTAGTTGATATTGAGCTCTGTGTGTTCTACATAAAATGTCAAATTAATTGCTGTTGCTGTGAATTGTTAAGTCGCATGTACTTTCTTATGTTGATATGTCCGAACTATTTGAAAAGGTCGACGCTGAGCTTTTACGAAAAATCCTGTGATTTTACTATTAAATGTCAATATTGGCGTCAAATATTTGTTTTGAATGGACTCTAACTTTGTGAAAAGTTTTACTATAGTACACTCCTGATTTGCACAATGATGCTATACGCTAAGTGCCTAGTGAATTGGTCTTGCCGATTGCGTTAGGATGTTTTTACTGCCTTGGCTGCAGCGAACGATAAAATTTTTGGTCTGGATATCACGACTATTGTTTTCTTTTTCTTTTTTTTTTGTGCGAATCCATGAAGTGGTTTTAAAAGTGGGCTATATGTTATGTTGTTAGTATTGTCCCACGTACTTTACCCCATTCGGTCCTTTGTCTAGTTTTCCTCAACATGCCGAATCTTTGCGAATTGTTTCGTGACCGTGAACTGTAAATTTTCCAATACTAAGTTCTGCATGATTTTACTTGACTGTTATACCCGTTGCAGTTGTGCTACGTGATTTTGAGAAGCCCTAGACATTTAAAATGTGCGCTGGCACTGTTTTTGCACTCTTTGAGTTGGCTTTTGTTGCCGTATGTTTTTGAAGACACCTTATTCCCAAAAAAATTTAAGCTGATGTTCAGTCTGGCAAAGAAAATCAATTTCTGTAACGTGTTTTATTTTCCGTGCCGAGAATTTTAAACGAGTATTCTGTTCACGCCTGTGATTGTACCTTTTTGTATATGTGCCTTAGTTGTAAAATTGACGTTTCCCTGAATTGACCTTTCTGACTGTTTTAATGCTTTGACTGCTGTTCCCTGGGGAGTTTCGTTGTTGTTTCAGAAGATTTCTGTTATTGTTCCTAATCTTATGCACTGCCCCTATTTTTATGAGTTGTGCCTATTTTTGATTGTCGACTGTCCCGTGTGTCTTATTGTTTCTATTATGTTGTCGCTGCAAGTCGGCGCCTCAGCGCCTACGGTTGTTAGTTGTGTTGGTGCCTCAGAACCCGATTGTTGTGAGTAGGTTGCCAGTCCCGATATTGTTACTATTGATGGTGTTGTTACTTGTAATGTTGATGTTATTATTATCATCCTTGTTGTTGTGCTTGTGTTGTTGCCTACATTGTGCACCTATGTTGTTGATATAGGATTGTTGGCCCCAGAGTCTGTCTCCACGTTGTTGATTTGTTGTTGTAGGCCTATGGCCATTGTTGAGACTTGATGTTGTTGTGCTGCTATGCCAAATACTTGGTCTTGGGTACCGCTGAATGGCCCAAATTGTTATGTGGTTATGTTGACGACTCGTGACGTTGATGTTATTTTGTTGATGTTAATCGATCGGTGCGACTGTTTTAGTTGTGCTTGTGGTGTTATAGAGTTGGCTAAAACTAGGAGTAATAGAGGAGAAGTCTGATTACTATTACTTGAAGTTACCTGGCTGAGTGAGTAGGAGGGACGGCCGCCCAATAACTCACCGCCGGTAATCAAAGCGATAGTAATCAGCATGGTTAGATAGCACTAGTGAGCTAAGTGGCTATAGTCTGTTAATGGAGGAGAGTTGGCAGTGTCAGATGAGTTTTCGAGGGCGAAAACATTCTAAGTGGGGAAGAGTTGTAACACCCCAAAAATTATCCGTTAATTATTTCATTAATTAAATAGGACTTGGGTGGTAGGAGTGATAAACATTAAGTTGTAAGAGTTTATTTTAATAATCGAAATAATTATTTATTGATATAATTATAATATTAGTAACTATGTTAAGGTGTGGTATTTTTAATTAGAGAGTGGTGGTGTTTAAGTAATTGGGCTTAAGCTGTGGAGGGAGCCCGCGATCCAAGCCCGCTAGCTAGGCGAAGTTGAGGAGGGTTTGGCTAGGGTCTTGGGCATTTCACGTTTTTGTCAAAAAGAAAGAAAGAAAGTAACGTGAGAGTGAGAAGGAAGAGAGGTGCGCAACTCATGGAGGGAAGAGGAAGGGGGTTGAGCGCTAAAGGGAGAAGGAAAAGGAGAAGAAGAACTCCAGTTGCTGTGGTTCTGTGGGTGTCTGTGCATAGGGGTTCAAATCATCCTCTTGAAAAGGTTAGGGGAGCTCTATCCTTCCATCTAATAGATCTCATGATAGGTCCTAGATCTAGGGTTTATACTAGATCCATGTTGTTTCTTGATGTTCTTTGATGTTTCTTGATGTTCTTGGTTTGCCCGTGATGATGATTTCATATATATACATGTGTATGCCTATATGCGAATTGATTTTTGGATTTGAACATTGAGGTGAATGCGACCTATGCGTTGTTTTGATGATTTTTGGCACTTGTGTATTCATGAAATTACGATTTGGTATGTTGGAATGCTTGAGGTTTCGCAAGTTGGGTGGGTGTGTGCATAGGCGCCTAGGGCGCCAAGGTGATGGTGATGATAGTGCCCAAAGGAATTTTGATAAATTGATTAAAATAAGTGCCATTTTGAGTGCTGAAAAATATAAAATTTTGGTGTGTTAAATTGCTAAAAATCAATTTTTGGTGTTTTGAAAGTTGCTGGAAAAATAGTGGTTTTTTTGTTGCTGCAAGGGCGCCTAAGGCGCCTTGTGTGTGTTGCTGTGCAGTGTGTGGGCGCCAAGTTTCCAGCTGCGTGTTGCTGGGTGTTGCGCTGGGGCGCTGGGGCGCCAGTGCTGGGCGCTGAGCGCCCGTGTGTTGTGTCTGGCGCGCTGCGTGTTGCGCTAAGGCGCTGGGTGCCAGCGCTGGGCGCTGGGTGATAAGTCTATTTTTAAAGTCTTTTTAATAGTTATTTTCATTAAGTTTTTTTAGGTATTTTAATTATATTTTATATCTTTGAACTATTTTACTACAAATGTTTGCTTTTTATTTTCAGGTTTTATTTTGGAGCAAAAGAGAAAATATGAGCTAAAATGAAGAAAAAAGGAAATATTTGAGGAGGAGCAATTTTTAAGGCACTAGACACCCTCATGGGCGCCAAGGGCCCCAAAAACCCAAAACTGGCCAAGGGCGCCAAGCAGCAAAACTGGCGCAGCACAGGGCGCCAAGGGCGCCAAGCAGCAAAAACTGGCGCAGAGCCTGCGCACGACCCTGGCACATGTTGCACGACCCTAGTGCAAAACTGGCGCACGACCCTGGCACATAGGCGCACGACCCTGGTGAAAAACTGGCGCAGAGCCTGCGCACGACCCGTGCTATACCACGCACGACTCGTGCGTGTTTTCAACTGAAAATGGCCCATTTTGGCAGAACAAGGCGCACGACCCTGGCACATAGGCACACGACCCATGCTTGCCAGCAACGCAGAACAGCTGTTTCCAGCACAAGGCGCACGACCCTGGCACATAGGAGCACGACCCTGGTGCAAAACTGGCGCATAGCAGCCAAAATTGACTGGCCAGGGCGCACGACCCAGGCACATGGGCGCACGACCCTGGCACCAGACAAGTCAATTTTGGCTGCACCCACTTGCTGATGGCTTTCCTTGCCAACTTGATTTGCCACTTTTTTTTTGGACCATTTTGCCCCTCCACTCAAGTGCCTTGGCCCTCATATTTTCCTATAAATAGAGGCTTGATCCTCACTTGTAACTAAGCTTAAATTTTGTGAGAAAAATCCATGACAAGGTTTCCTCTAAGATTCATGACTTCACTTTAATTTCTCGCTTTTTACTTTCTCGCCCTTTTATTTTCCAAGTCATTTACTTTCCTTGCTATTTACTTTCTTGCCCTTTTATTTTCCAAGTCATTTACTTTCCTTGCTATTTACTTTCTTGCCCTTTTAAATTCCCGCTCTTTTACTTTCTCGCTCTTTTACTTTCTCGCTCTTTTATTTTCTCGCTATTTACTTTCTCGCCCTTTTATTTTCCAAGTCATTTACTTTCCTTGCTATTTACTTTCTTGCCCTTTTTATTTTCCAAGTCATTTACTTTCCTTGCTATTTACTTTCTCGCTCTTTTATTTTCTCGCTATTTACTTTCTCGCCCTTTTATTTTCCAAGTCATTTACTTTCCTTGCTATTTACTTTCTTGCACTTTTATTTTCTTGTCATTTACAATTCCGCTATTTATGTTTTTTGCAATTTACTGCTTTCTTTTATTTCTCGCTATTTAAAGTCATGTCTTTTCTTCTTCTTCTTCTTCTCTCATATTTAATATGAGTGAGTAGATACAAAGTCTTGGGTTGTTGGGAGTAATCCAATGATAGGTCCCTAATAATTCCCAAAGGCTATTCTCCACTCCAAATCGTTTTATATTTCAATCTAATTTTATTGTCCTTCAAATCTTATTTTAAACATCAAACGAAGAACCGAAAGGTGAAGTATTGATGTTGGATCTATGAAATTAGACAAGGGAATCAACACATGAGAATAGTTTTGAAACTCTTGAGACATTATAAAGGTGTTATGCTTAATGGGTTTTGGTGACAATCAACCATGAGAATAGGCTTGATTGTTAGTTCAAAACACGCTCTTGTACTCCGAAAGGAGACATTAGTTATATTCGCTGCCTTGTCTTTGAAATATATTACTCTTATAATTTGTTGAATAGTCTAAAGAAATTATTTTGGTTCCTTATTGTTGTGATAAAACTATAAACCTAAGATTGTTTGTTTTTATTTCTAAATTTTACATCTCCTAAAACCATTTCTCTTCAGTTAATCAACTTTGGAAAATTAAATTGGTAATCACTTAGGCTCTCCCTGTGGACCGATACTCTTTTATTACGCGATACGACTCGTGCACTTGCGAGGCTATCAAGTTTTTGGCGCCGTTGCCGGGGAGGCAGTGATATTAATTAAAATTTTTCGAAACCGGTTAGACTGAAGTCTTATTTTCTTTATTTTTACTTTTTCTTCTCTTGTCCCTCGAATGCGAAGAACCAGAAGTTTCGGAGAAACTGTTCAACAAATTCCCGAAATTGAAAGGTTCTTACATAGGAGGAGAGAAATTCCCGATAACCAAATGGCGGCTAATGAAAATCGTGCTCTCAAAGAGTACGCAACACCTTCAGCAGAACCATCGGCTGCCATTGTACATCCAAATGTGGAAGCAAATAATTTTGAACTCAAATCATCTCTGCTTTCAATGGTTCAACAAAACCAATTTTCTGGTTCTCCCACGGAGGACCCAAATCTTCATATTTCAATTTTTCTGGAATACTGTGGGACTCTCAAATTAAACGGGGTACCTCAAGATGCCATAAGACTAAAACTCTTCCCTTTTTCATTAAGGGATAGAGCTAGAGCATGGCTACATTCTTTGCCTTCGGAATCCATTACCAGCTGGGGCCAATTAAAACAAGTTTTTCTCGCTAGGTTCTTTCCCCCGAGTAAAACAGCTCAAATGAGAAGTCAAATTACTCGATTTTCTCAAAACAACGGGGAATCTCTTTATGATACATGGGAACGTTTCAAAGAAATGTTAAGGCTATGCCCCCATCATGGACTAGAGAAATGGCTCGTTGTTCACACTTTTTATAATGGATTACAATATGCAACAAGAATGACTGTTGATGCAGCTGCAGGTGGAGCTTTGATGAACAAAAATTTTACTGAAGCTTATGCACTCATTGAAGATATGGCTCAAAACCATTGTCAATGGGCAAGTGAGCGAGCCATAACAGATAAACCAGCATCATCAAAAGAGCCAGGTAAGTATGAAATATCTGCTGTTGATCATCTTGCCTCAAAAGTGGACGCACTTTTTCAAAAATTTGAAAAATTAAATGTAAGTGTCGTTTCACAAACTTTTTCTCCTACTACTCCACCATGTGAATTATGTGGGGTTGTTGGCCATATTGGAGCTGAATGCCATCTTGAGGCATCTAGTACTGGAAATGAGCATATTAACTATGCTCAAAAAGAAGATCCGTTTTCAAATATTTATAATTCTGGGTGGAGAAATCATCCAAATTTTTCTTATCAAAATCCTCCACCCAATCCAGCACCTAGACCACCTCCTGTTTTTCAAAGTCAAAGGGTTTTTAACAACCCACAAAACAGCCCGCAAAAGTCGAACTTGGAATTTTTGATGGAAAAATTTGTGTCATCTCAAACAAAACAAAATGAAGAATTCAAAAATCAAACTTGTTATTTGAATGACACACTTATCAAATTAGAATCAAAAATCGACTCTATTGCCACTCACAGTAAGATGCTTGAAAATCAAATAACTCAAGTGGCAACACAGGTGGCTTCATCCTCTAAATCTTCAGGGGTATTTCCTGAACAGCCTGAACAAAATCTAAATGGCCAAATATATGCAGTCACCCTTAGAAGCGAAAAAAAATTAGAGGAACCAAAAGCAAACCAAGAAAAAATTGTGAGTGAAAAACATAATTTACCATGTGAGCAAGAAGAGAAAGAAAAAGAGAAGGAACCAGAAAAGGAAAGAAAAGAACCATACATCCCCCCACCACCATACAAACCACCTCCTTTATCTTACTTTTCACCTTCCTTTGTGAAAAAAATAACATTTGATCTGGGGGGAATTGTAAAAAAGATCTTATTGCTTACACAACTTCCATTTTACAAGCCATGGGATCCAGGAATATGCTTTCACTCTTCATATGTCACTTGGTCTCTATGCTTCAAGCAATGGGACCCAGGAATAACTTTACAAAAAAAAAAAAAAACCAATCGTCAAGCTAGTGACGTTAAAAGAGCGCTGCGTGGGAGGCAACCCACGAAGTAACTGTGTGTTTGTTTTGCAAGTCAGCAGTAAATCAGGTGAACTTTCCTTTACCCTTTCATGTTTAAATTGTTAAAACATTGAGGACAATGTCTGGTCCAAGCATGGGGGGGTATCTTGCCCTGTTTTACTATTTTCTTGTTTTTAATTTCTAGTTTATTTCAATAAATAAAGTTCGTCTCCCATTGCTGAAAATCCTTGTGAGTTTTTGAAGCATGTTTTAGATAAGCCTTTTATGAAAAAAATAATTTTTCAATTTTTTATTAGCAATAATCTAGGTGGGCTGTTTGGGAGCAACAAAAGTTGTATCATGGTTCGATTTCTACTTCTAGGGCTTTTTCACACACACACTACTGAGACAGTTTTCAGTTGTTAATACAATTAGAAGGACTGAAAAGAAACTAGTAACCTGGTTCTCTTGGTGACATTCACTGGATGCGCGGTTACTGGAGAAAAACGTCTGAGTTGGGGTATTCAAAAAAAAAAAAAATTGCAAAACCAATTCAAAATGCAAAAATTGGTGCATTTTAAATGTCAAAATGAATGGTTAGCATATACAATCAAAGAAAAAGAAAAAGAAATATTGCTTGAATACCCAACGTATAAGGACCCTCCTTTGAGACCCGGTCTTAGTGAATGGAGGACCCAAACTTAAGAATGCTGGGGAACCGGTTCTATGATGACATTGATATCCTCTCTAATGTATTGATACTTTAAATTTGTCTCCCAATCCCACAAGAAGCCCGGATAGTAGTTCTCAAACCGAAGTGTTAGAATTGCCCCACAGTTCGCTTAATGATTCGATGTGAAAATAATTTTCCTTCAGAATTGGCCTAAGGATTTACACTGTTTTTGCTTGAGGACAAGCAAAGGTTCAAGCGTAGGGGAGTTTGATAAGTCTATTTTTAGAGTCTTTTTAATAGTTATTTTCATTAAGTTTTTTTAGGTATTTTAATTATATTTTATATCTTTGAACTATTTTACTACAAATGTTTGCTTTTTATTTTCAGGTTTTATTTTGGAGCAAAAGAGAAAATATGAGCTAAAATGAAGAAAAAAGGAAATATTTGAGGAGGAGCAATTTTTAAGGCACTAGACACCCTCATGGGCACCAAGGGCCCCAAAAACCCAAAACTGGCCAAGGGCGCCAAGCAGCAAAACTGGCGCAGCACAGGGCGCCAAGGGCGCCAAGCAGCAAAAACTGGCGCAGAGCCTGCGCACGACCCTGGCACATGTTGCACGACCCTAGTGCAAAACTGGTGCACGACCCTGGCACATAGGCGCACGACCCTGGTGAAAAACTGGCGCAGAGCCTGCGCACGACCCGTGCTATACCACGCACGACCCGTGCGTGTTTTCAACTAAAAATGGCCCATTTTGGCAGAACAAGGCGCACGACCCTGGCACATAGGCACACGACCCATGCTTGCCAGCAACGCAGAACAGCTGTTTCCAGCACAAGGCGCACGACCCTGGCACATAGGAGCACGACCCTGGTGCAAAACTGGCGCATAGCAGCCAAAATTGACTGGCCAGGGCGCACGACCCAGGCACATGGGCGCACGACCCTGGCACCAGACAAGTCAATTTTGGCTGCACCCACTTGCTGATGGCTTTCCTTGCCAACTTGATTTGCCACTTTTTTTTTGGACCATTTTGCCCCTCCACTCAAGTGCCTTGGCCCTCATATTTTCCTATAAATAGAGGCTTGATCCTCACTTGTAACTAAGCTTAAATTTTGTGAGAAAAATCCATGACAAGGTTTCCTCTAAGATTCATGACTTCACTTTAATTTCTCGCTTTTTACTTTCTCGCCCTTTTATTTTCCAAGTCATTTACTTTCCTTGCTATTTACTTTCTTGCCCTTTTATTTTCCAAGTCATTTACTTTCCTTGCTATTTACTTTCTTGCCCTTTTAAATTCTCGCTCTTTTACTTTCTCGCTCTTTTACTTTCTCGCTCTTTTATTTTCTCGCTATTTACTTTCTCGCCCTTTTATTTTCCAAGTCATTTACTTTCCTTGCTATTTACTTTCTTGCCCTTTTATTTTCCAAGTCATTTACTTTCCTTGCTATTTACCTTCTCGCTCTTTTATTTTCTCGCTATTTACTTTCTCGCCCTTTTATTTTTCAAGTAATTTACTTTTCTTGCTATTTACTTTCTTGCACTTTTATTTTCTTGTCATTTACAATTCCGCTATTTATGTTTTTTTGCAATTTACTGCTTTCTTTTATTTCTCGCTATTTAAATTCATGTCTTTTCTTCTTCTTCTTCTCTCATATTTAATATGAGTGAGTAGATACAAAGTCATGGGTTGTTGGGAGTAATCCAATGATAGGTCCCTAATAATTCCCAAAGGCTATTCTCCACTCCAAATCGTTTTATATTTCAATCTAATTTTATTGTCCTTCAAATCTTATTTTAAACATCAAACGAAGAACCGAAAGGTGAAGTATTGATGTTGGATCTATGAAATTAGACAAGGGAATCAACACATGAGAATAGTTTTGAAACTCTTGAGACATTATAAAGGTGTTATGCTTAATGGGTTTTGGTGACAATCAACCATGAGAATAGGCTTGATTGTTAGTTCAAAACACGCTCTTGTACTCCGAAAGGAGACATTAGTTATATTCGCTGCCTTGTCTTTGAAATATATTACTCTTATAATTTGTTGAATAGTCTAAAGAAATTATTTTGGTTCCTTATTGTTGTGATAAAACTATAAACCTGAGATTGTTTGTTTTTATTTCTAAATTTTACATCTCCTAAAACCATTTCTCTTCAGTTAATCAACTTTGGAAAATTAAATTGGTAATCACTTAGGCTCTCCCTGTGGACCGATACTCTTTTATTACGCGATACGACTCGTGCACTTGCGAGGCTATCACTGGGCGCCCGTGTGTGTTGCGTTGCGTGTTGCGCTGAGGCGCTGGGTGCCAGCGCTGGGCGCTGAGCGCCCGTGTGTGTGTTGCGCCTTGCTGGGCGCCAGGTGCCTGGGCGCTGGGCGCCCATGGCGCCAGTTTTCAGGATGTCCCGAAATATTTTCGAAAACTGTTTTCGCTAAATCTTTTGACTCGAATATCCGTTTTGAACGATTCAAAAAGCGTTGTGAAGCATTTTTCGTTGCCTATCTGTGTGTTCCCTTTTTAAAAAAATAAAAATTTAAAATTTCAGAAGGTTGCTGGGGCGCTCCAAGTGGCTGTTCCCGGTGATCGTTGCTGTGACAATGAGAAGGTATTTTTGGTGTCTTTAAAAACTCTCTTTTGAGTACGACCAGTGATTTTTAACGAAGTGGTGTCAAAAATGATGATTTTGACGATGATGCCCCTAGTGGCTAGTTAAATGACTGTTTTGCCCTTAGTGGCTAATAATAATTATAATGACGTGTAAATGACTGTTTCGCCCTTAGTGGCTAACAATATTGATAATGACGTGTAAATGACTGTTTTGCCCTTGGTGGCCAATAATAATTATAATGATGTGTAAATGACGATGATGCCCTTGGTGGCTAGTAAATGACGTTTTTGCCCTCAGTGGCTATTGTTTGAGCTGATGATATTTATTGTATAAGTGACGATGAAAACCCAGTGACGTTTGAGGCCCGAAAGGCTAAGTGATGTTAAGGTCTAAATGGCCAAGTGACGTTGTGTGTTGATTGTGGATTTGACAGGTGCTGTGCTCCTTGTGAGCAACCGGTAAGTGACGAGTCACATAGTTGACTATGATTTGGGTATTTGTGTAATTGTGTGTTGTGAGTGGTGCATGTCATAGTGTCTCATGCCCATATGCATAAACCCAGTGACGTTTTTGAGGCCTGAGTGGCTAAGTGACGATGAGGCCTTAAGGGCTAAGCGACGTTTGTGAAAAGGTACCTCATGCATATGCCCGCGAGTGGGTTGCATTTCATATGCCTACATGACATGAAATGAGTTATTGTAAGTGATGTGAATGACGATTGTGATGTGAATATTTAGTGTTTTGGATGCAGATTGCTCTAGTGCGTAGCCTACGATTAGTACTTATCATATTTTCTATTATATGGATCGAAATCATGCTCACCCTTTCCTTTTTGAATGTTACCCCGTGTTGGTAACGTGCAGGTGATTCCCAGTGAAGGTCTTAGCTTCACTTCTTGAGTCGAGTCGTCATGCTCTGATACGTAGCACCTGGGGGGATGTATTTGATGTTTTGCTGATGTACTTAGATTTTTATACCGTTGATGGGTTGATTTATTTTTCCGCTGCGTTGTCGTTGGATTTTATGACATAGTTTTCGATGTTTTGAGTTTCCCCTAATGTGGAGTGCTATGTATTGCACCTTTGACGACGTACTATTTTATTTGAGACTTGAGGTTTTATTTTGACGTATGTGTGACACCCTCGTGGTGAAATCGAAAATGATTTTTGAACTCTGATTTTTCTAAATTAAAATAAAAGGGTAGAAAGGGGGTGTTACAGACACTACGAGGTGTCATTCTACAAACCAAACTCAAATCTCGGAATTCCTCAATCAACTCTAATTCCTTCACCATCATTGCCGACATATGCAAAGACTTCCGGCTTAAAGCATCAGCCACGACATTAGCTTTGCCGGGATGATAATTCAAACCGAAGTCATAATCCTTCAAGAGCTCCAACCACCGACGCTGTCTCATATTCAACTCCTTCTGGTCGAACAGATACTTCAGACTCTTATGATCACTGAACACCTCAAACCTCGAACCATAAAGATAGTGCCTCCAAATCATAAGCACAAATACCACAGCAACCAATTCCAAATCATGCGTAGGGTAATTTTTCTCATGAGCCCGCAACTGCCTCGACGCATACGCAACGATTTTCCCATCTTGCATCAGCACACCACCAAGACCCATCTTCGAAGCGTCACAATATACAACAAACGGTTCCTCCGGATTAGGCAACGTCAAAACAGGCGACATTGTCAATCTCTTCTTCAGTTCCATAAAACTTTCCTCACATCGAGCATCCCAAACGAAAACTTTACCCTTGCAAGTCAACTGAGTCAACGGAAGGGCCAACTTGGAAAAACCCTCGATGAACCTCCTGTAGTACCCAGCCAAACCCAAAAAGCTTCTGATCTCTGTTGCGGATTTCGGAGCCTCCCACTCCAACACTGCTTCTATTTTTGCCGGATCAACCGCAATACCATTACCAGAAATCACGTGCCCAAGAAAACTCACCTCTTTCAGCCAGAACTCACACTTTGATAACTTAGCATACAACTTTTTCTCTTTCAGAACTCCCAATATTGACTTCAGGTGCTCAGCATGCTCTTCCTCCGACTTAGAATAAACTAGAATGTCATCTATGAAGATCACCACAAACCGATCTAGGTAATTATGGAAAATACGATTCATATATTCCATAAATACACCAGGTGCATTGGTCACACCGAACGGCATCACTGAATACTCATAATGCCCATACCTTGTCCTGAACGCTGTCTTCTGAACATCTTCATCCTTCACTTTAATCTGATGATATCCGGACCTCAAATCAATTTTGCTGAAAACACGGGCACCCACTAACTGATCCATCAAATCGTCGATCCTCGGAAGCGGATACTTGTTCTTGATAGTTACCTTATTCAACTGACGATAGTCCACACATAACCTCATACTCCCATCTTTCTTCTTTACTAACAATACCGGAGCTCCCCACGGTGATACACTTGGTCTCACAAACTTTTTCTCAAGCAATTCTTCGAGTTGCGTCTTCAACTCAGACAATTCTGACGCCGACATCCTGTACGGTGCCATAGACACAGGCCTCGTACCAGGTACAAGATCAATCGAAAACTCAACTTCCCTCTCCGGCGGCACACCCGGAATTTCGTCAGGAAAAACCTCAGGAAACTCGCGTACCACTTGCAGTTCTTCAATAACAGCTTGACTCTCAGCAGACAACGATGCCATCAACGAAAATAGCTGAACTCCTTCTTTCCTCAACTTCTTCAACTGACTAGCGGATACCAAAACAGAATCTTCTTCCCCGAAACTAACCGACTTGCTACGACAGTTGATATGGACGTGGTTATTCTCTAACCAGTCCATGCCCAAGATTACATCCAGACCTCTCAACGGCAAGCAAACAAAATTCACAACAAAGTCCCTGCCGAAGATCGACACGGGACACTGAGAACACACCTGGGAAGTAATCACCGACCCCTTCGCAGGAGTATCGACAACCATATCCCCATACATAGCAGATAAAACAAGACCCAATCTTTTACAACAATCAACAGATATAAAGCAATGGGTAGCACCAGTATCAATAAGAGATTTCAGAGAAGTACCATTAATGAAACACGTACCTCTAATAAGACCATCCTTCTCATCAGGCTCCTCTCCTGCCAATGCGAACACTTTCCCACTAGACCTTTCTTTCTTCGGCTTTGTACATTTTGCAGTGATATGCCCAGACTCACCACAGTTGAAACACACTACATCCTTGACCTTACACTCGGCCGCCATATGACCCTTCTTACCACAACGGTAGCAAACTCTCTCATCAGACCCGCATGTAGTACTCTTGTGGCCAGGTTTGCCACACTTAAAACAGACAATGCTAGCAGGAGCATCTCCCCCACTAGTCCTCTTACCTCCAGCAGCCCTCTGATAACTCTTACCCGCAGGAACCTCATACGGCTTGCTTCGACTCGGAAACTTACCCTTTTTCTGAGACACAGCTTTGTAATGTGCAGTACTGTCCTCCTCGAAGATCCTACAACTATCAACCAGATCAGCGAACACACGGATCTTCTGGTAACCAATGGCCTTTTTGATGTCAGGCCTCAAACCATTCTCGAACTTGATGCATTTTGAGAACTCAGCTGTAGCCTCACTATAGTGCGGATAGAATTTTGCCAATTCCACAAACTTCGCCGCATATTCAGTCACAGACATACCACCCTGCTTCAGTTCCAGGAACTCTATTTCTTTCTTTCCTCGGACATCTTCAGGAAAATACTTCCTCAGAAATTCTCTACTGAATACCTCCCAGGTAATCTCTTCCTGCACAGTCTCCAACCTCTGCCTAGTAGCCAACCACCAGTCGTCGGCCTCCTCAGCCAACATGTGAGTACCAAAACGGACCTTCTGCTCAACAGTGCAGTCCATCACTCTGAAAATCCTCTCGATCTCTTTCAACCAAGCCAAAGCACCATCTGGATCATATTTGCCCTTAAAAGTGGGCGGATTCTCTCTTTGGAAAGTAGTCAGACTCCGAAAACCAGCGTTCTCCCCAGCATTCTGCTGATTCTGCACAGCCTAAGCCATAGCTTGCAGCGCAGCAGCAAGAGCAGCATCGTTTCTCCCAGCCATTTCAAATTATCACTGCAGCACAAACCAAAAATTCAGAACTAATCTAACAATTTCTTAATTGTCATAAGACACTATGACAGGACAACATTGGCCGGACAGACCGAACTGCTCTGATACCACTAATGTAACACCCCTTTTCTACCCGTTAATTTAATTGTAAAATCAGAGGTTCAAAATTTCTTTTCATCGCAAGGAATGTTACACACACTTCAAACAAAACACCGTACTTCAATAAAACAGTTCAACGTCAATAAATGTGCAATACGTAACACGCCCCCAATGGGGAAGAACTCAAGCATCAGTCATCGTCACCACAACCGTGACATCAATAAAAACCAACTACGCAGCGGAAAGTATAAATAAGAGAAAAACCATCAAATAACATATAACAACCAAAATAGTCTTAAAACATCGAGTTCGTTTCCCCCCTGAGTGCTACGTATCAGAGCATGACGACCCGACTCAAATTAGTGAAGATACCTAGGTCTTCACCCGTGATCACCTGCACGTTACCGCATAGGGGTAACATTCAAACAGAAGGGTGAGTCCAATTCAATCCATATAATAAATCATATGATAAGCAATAAGTCAAAGTCACAGCACTAGAGTAACCACATCACAATCATCAATTACGTCATTACAACAACTCATCACGATGTCATGTGACTATATGAAATGCAACCCACTCGCGGGCATATGCATGAGGTACCTTTCATCATCGTCGCTTAGCCTTTATGGCCTCATCGTCGCTTAGCCTTTATGGCCTCATCGTCGCTGGGTTCATGCACATGGAATACATGAGACACTATGACATGCACCACACACAAACACACCATCACAGTCAACTATGTGACCCGTCACTTACCAATTTGCCAAATAAGAGGCACAACACCTGTCAATTTATAATTACACACAACAACGTCGCCATATTTCATCGTCGCTTATTATCACCGCTTATCCACAAACGTCATCAATCAGGCAATAGCCACTAAGGGCAAAAACGTCATTTAACTAGCCACTAAGGCATCATCGTCATTTACACATCATCATCAACAATACTGGCCACTAAGGGCAAAAACGTCATTTAACTAGCCACTAAGGGCATCATCGTCATTTACACATCATCATCAACAATATTGGCCACTAAGGGCAAAAACGTCATTTAACTAGCCACTAAGGCATCATCGTCATTTACACATCGTCATCAACAATACTGGCCACTAAGGGCAAAAACGTCATTTAACTAGCCACTAAGGGCATCATCGTCATTTACACATCATCATCAACAATATTGGCCACTAAGGGCAAAAACGTCATTTAACTAGCCACTAAGGGCATCATCGTCATTTACACATCATCATCAACAATATTGGCCACTAAGGGCAAAAACGTCATTTAACTAGCCACTAAGGGCATCATCGTCATAATCACCCATTTTGACACTAAAACGTTAAAACTGTTGGTTACAGGCAAAAAGGATTTTTAAAGAACTCAATACGGCTTTACAACGTCACTGTAATGACCACCGGGGACAGCCACTTGGGCGCCCAGAAACCACTAGAAATTAATAAGTTTTTATTAAAAAAATAAGTCATACACGTAGACAACTGAACAAGCTTCCCAACACTTTCAGCAACATTTTCAGCAACACAATCAAACATATGGCGCCCTAGGCGCCCATGCCACAACCAAAAGTGGATTTTTCAGCCACAAATCATGAAGATCACATATATATCACTAACCAAACATGAAATTACACACAAATCAAGAACATGAATAGATCTAGGGTAACCCTAACTTACAACCTATCATGAACATCTATTATATAGAAAGATAGAACTCCCCTTACCTTGGGTTTGAAGAACGGAGGCCCTAGAGACAATCACGAACAATACCACAGCAACGGATCACGTCCTTCTTCCTCCTTGAGCTCACGACCTCTCCCTTCTTTCCCTCTTCTCCACGACGCTCTCACTCTCTCTATTCTCCTCTCTCAATTCGCAAAATGACAACACCAAAACCCTAACCCCAATGGCTTAGCAACTTCGCATAGCCTATGGATCATGGGCTTGGGCTTTTCACTTAAGCCCAAGTTCATTCAAGTGGCGCCTCCTTTTCCTAATACCACCAACATAAAATTAATATAATTTTAATTAATTAAATTATATCCAATAAATTTAAATAAATTCCTAAATACTTAATTAAATAAATTAATTAAATATTTAGGGTGTTACAGCTCCTATATCCAAACGAATCAATAGCTGCTTAAAAAGAAGAGGAAAACCTCAATTCAGAAGAGACACATTCAAATGAGAAGGAAGCAAGTCAAAAGTCACTTGCTATGAATGCATGAAACGTGGCCATATAAAACAAGATTGCCCTCTTCTCAACAAAAAGGGGTCAAGAAAATTCTCCCCTAAGAAGAAAGCCTTAATGGCTACTTGAGATGATTCCGAAGAGTCATCAAGTGAGCATGAAGAGGAAGAAGCCAATCTCTGTCTCATGGCAGGAACTGAACAAGAAGACGTATATGATTCTGAACCCTTAAAATGTGAATTTTCAAAGAAGTTGAATCCTCCTTTGAATGTCTGTTATATGATTCAAACACACATTCTCTTAAAGGTTTTGAACATAACAATATCACTTTATAACATACATTCTCATATCTCAACACTGTACTGAAAATCACTATCTAAGTGTAAGTTTTGAAGAAAAGACTTACTGACCCTTCTCAACTCCATTACATAGTTGAGAAGACAGTTTTTCATAAACCTTCTCTACTTGCTATCATAGTTGAGAAGATTTTTTCACTCACCCTTCTCAACTAAGAGCACTCACTATCTTAATATCTAATCATGCTTGTGAAGATAGTTATCTTGTTTCAGGTTAATTTTAAAAGGGTCACAATTCCAACCCCCCTTCCTTGGCACACTTATTGACTTCAGTTACCTCATCCATAGGCACCCAACGCCTAATTACCTTGTCTCCACAAACTTTAAATAGGTAAGGGTCATCCCACAAGTAGTGTCTAGCATCAGAAATTAATTTATTCTTTTGCTGAAAAGAAAAGTCATGTGGAACAACCTTACCCACCAAGTAGTTGACAATGTCAGCAAACCAGGGAATAGTGGAAATAGCTAAAGGTATCTCATCATGGAACACCTCCTTGATCTCCCCATCATTTGAGGCCTGCATCACACTTTGGTCAAGCCTTGAGAGGTGGTTAGCTACAAAGTTCTCTGAGCCTTTCTTGTCTTTAATCTTCAAGTGAAACTCTTGTAGCAACGAAATCCACCTAAGTAACCTGGGTTTTGCATCCTGCTTTCCAAGCAAATATCTAATAGCAGCATGATCAGTATAAACAATAACCTTAGAAAGAACAAGGTATTGACGAAACTTGTCAAATGCAAATACTACAACTAGCAACTCTTTCTCTCTGGTAATATAATTTTTTTTGAGCATCATCAAGAGTGCGACTAGCGTAGTAAATGGTATAGAATACCTTATTCTTTCTTTGCCCCAAAACAGCCTCCACAACAATATCGCTAGCATCACACATAATTTCAAAGGGAAGTGACCAATCGGGGGCAACAACACTAGGGGCACTAATTAAGTTTTCCTTTAAACAATTAAAAGCCTCCAAACAAGTGTCAAAAAAATCAACAGTGGCCTCAAGAGGTCAGTCATAGGCTTTGCAATTTTTCAGAAGTCTTTAACAAACCTTCTATAGAAGCCAGCATGACCTAAGAAGCTACGAACCCCTTTAACAGAATTGGGTGGGGGCAACTTTGAAATTACCTCCACCTTTGCGGGATCGACTTCAATGCCTCTAGTGGACACCTTGTGTCCCAAAATAATGCAATCTTGCACCATAAATTGACATTTCTCCCAATTGAGCACTAAATTAATATCCTTGCTTCTCTGCAACACTGAATTCAAGTTATGTAAACAATCCTTATAAGAGGATCCAAACACAGCAAAATCATCCATGAATATCTCAATGCATTTTTCAACCAAGTCAGAGAAAATAGCCATCATGCATCTTTGGTAGTGGCATGATCATTACATAAACCGAATGACATCCTTTTATATGCAAATGTTCCATATGGGCAAGTAAAAGTAGTTTTTTCTTGAGCTTCAGAAGCCACTGGTATTTGCAAATAACCAGAATATCCATCCAAACAACAATAATAATCATGACCTGCCACTCTCTTAAGCATTTAATTAATAAAGGGAAGGGGGAAGTGATCTTTTTGGGTGGCATCATTTAATTTTCTATAATCAATGCACATACGCCACCCGGTAGTTTTCCTAACTGCAATTAATTCATTTTTATCATTTTCCATTACAGTAGTACCTCCCTTTTTAGGAACACATTGAACAGGACTTACCCACTTACTATCAGAGATAGGATAGATGATACTTGCATCAAAAAGCTTAATCACTTCCTTTTTGACCACCTCTTTCATGTTAGGATTGAGGCGGCGTTGAGGTAGTGCCCGAGGTTGGTAATCATCCTCCATGTAGTTCTTGTGGGTGCAAATTGAGGGACTAATGCCTTTTATATCATGAATAGACCATCCAAAGGCCTCCTTGTTGGCCCTTAATACCCTCAAAAGCTTATCCTCCATGGTATCTGTCAAATCTGCAGAAATAATCACAGGCAAAGAGGAAGGGGGTGCAAGAAAGCATATTTTACATTTGAAGGAAGAGGCTTTAATTCAAGCTCAGGAGCCTCTTCAATTGAAGGTTTGTGATTTGGAGTATTACCCCATTCCAATTCCTGGTGAGTCTGCAAAACCATTAAGAACTCTTCTTCCACACCACCCTGCAATATGCAAAGTCCCTGCAAAGTAAGTACTTTTTCAAGAGGGTCCTGAATTCTAAAATCATCAAAACTTCCAGAGGTAACCACGTCATTAATATAAATAGCTTGAATAAAATTACAAGAAGCAAATGAGGAAGGATTTTTTTAATGAGTTCAAGACTTGAAATACAACTTCCTCATCTCCAAATCTTAAAGTCAATTTCCCCTGTTGAACATCAATTAAGCTTTTTCTTGTAGCTAAAAAAGACGCCCCAAAATAATTGGGACTTCTTCATCTTCTTCCATATCTAAAACAACAAAATCAGCAGGGAAAATAAACTTATCAACATTAACTAAAACATCTTCTACCACTCCACGGGGGTGATGTTAGTAGGATGGGGTTCCTGCAAACCAAGCTTTCTAAAAACAAAAAAAGCCATCAAATTTATACTTGCTTCTAAATCACATAACGCCTTTTCAAAAAGAGAGTTACCAATTGTACAAGGAATAGTGAAACTACCTGGATTTTTAAGCTTAGGTGGAAACTTTCTTAGAACTATAGCAGAACATTCCTCATTAAGCCTAACTATCTCAAATCCTTCTAATTTCCTTTTGTTAGAAATAATTTCTTTTAAAAATTTGGCATATTTAGGCATTTGAGCAATAGCTTCAGCAAAAGGAATGTTGATATGCAATTTCCTAAATATTTCAAGAAATCTAGCAAACTATTTATCATGTTGTTCATTTTTAAGTCTTTGAGGATAATGAACATTTACCTTTTCTTGCTCATCTTATTTTTTCTTGCTTTCCTCAGAAGTGCTCCCCTCAAGCGGAGCCTTGGGCGCCCGCCCGTCTTGATTGTTTTCTTGAACCAGCTCCTTGCCACTCCTAAGAGTGACAACGCTGCAATGCTCATTTCTTGGATTAGGCTCAGTTTGGGTAGGCAGTGAGCCTTGGGGCCTTTGAGATAAATAGTAACGATACTTGAAAGTTGGCTACCAAGTCTTCCCTCTAAGCTTCCAGTTTGGCCCTCCAAGCTTCCAATTTTCTCATTAAGTTTTCCCTCCAGGCTTCCAATTTTCTCATTAAGTTTTCCCTCTAGGCTTCCAAACACATCATTGGTATCTAGCTTTTTCTCCTCTTGCCTTTGCACTTGTGGAGGCTTATAGGAATTTGAGTTTTGCCCCTTTTGTTGTCCTCCCCACGAGAAATTGGGGTGATTTAACCAACCTGGATTGTAAGTGTTTGAATAAGGATCATTTTGTCTCCGGTTGGAATTCTGAACATAATTGGCATCTTCAGTTGGAGTTGCTGGTCGGCTCTGTGCTTTTATCAGATCTTCAATGGATTGCAACCTCTCATCAGTTGTGTCCATGTAATTGGCTAAAACACCCATGCACGAATGTCCAACCATTTCCATGTATCTAACTAAATATTCTTGCATACCATGCCTTAACTCACTTTTCTTCTGGCCAAGATAGTTGACTTCTTCAGTTAGGCCTCCCCAAAGATTGTTTCTGTTTTCACTAGTGGAAGGTGCTGTCAGAGTAATTTGGGCTTGTGCCTTCATCAAAGATTCCACCTGTTTAAAGAGAACATCTAGTTTTATATCAGTACTAGGTTCATCTTCAACCTTGTACATCCCAGCTGATTTCTTAATGTGTCTGTCACTAGTTTCCCATTGGGCATTATCGGCCGCTATCTCTGCAATTAAGTCATATACTGTCGCAGACTCCCCATTCATTAGAGAGCCCCGGCAAGGCATATTAACAATTCCCCTATTTTGAGAAGATAATCCTTTGCAAAAATATTCAAGCAATTGCCTCTTCTCAAATCCATGATGCGGACAACTCCGGAGCAAGTCTTGAAATCTTTCCCAAGCTTCATGTAAAGATTCTTGCTCGAGTTGAGCAAAGATGATTATTGCACCTCGGATCTTAGTAGTCTTACTTGGAGGAAAGTATTTGTTCAAGAATTTTTGCTTCAGTTGGTCCCAAGTGGTAATGGACTCAGCAGGTTGAGAGTCTAGCCAAGCAGATGCCTTGTCAGCCAATGACTTTGGAAACAATCTCACTATAATGGCATCAGGAGTGACACCATTACAAATTACTGAGTCTGCCACCCTCAAGAAGTTTCTAAGACGGGTGTGCGGGTCTTCTCTTGGTGTACCTCTAAACATAGTCGAATTCTGAACCATTTGAATTAAGCTTGGTTTGAGCTCAAAATTAGTAGCTTGCACAAGTGGATTGACTATGCTTGTAGTGATATTCACTGTGGGAGTAAAGTAGTCCCGAAGAGTTATTCTCAGATTAATAGCCATTACTCTTCGCTCTTTTCTTATCCTTCGAGCAGTTCTTTTAATTTCTGGATGAAAAACCAAAATAGGTTCCTGGGAGCGGGTGAGCATGCAGGAGTAATACTAATAAAAATAAAACTAGCAAATAAGAAAAAACTAAATGACAAAAATATGTAAATATTTTTTCTTTTTATTGAATTAAATTAAAACAAGAAATAAAAAATGTCTAAAGCAATAAAAATCTTTTTCGTTTAATATTGCTGAATTAATCCCCGGCAACGGCGCCAAAAACTTGTTGCGTTAAAAACACTTAGAGCAAGTGTACTCTCTCGCAGAAGTAGAATAAAAGATATCGTCTCCACATGGATTAATTAACAAGTACCAAACTACGTAAGATTAATTATTATTTAGAAGAACGAATGCTTGGTGGTTATAGAAACTAAAATAAAAAGAAATAAATAGCAAGAATTAAAATGTAAAGTTTAACTAATGGAGAGAAGCCTAGGGTCACGGTTTCACTTGCAAGCTTCGATTCTTCTATGTCTAATTCTACCTGAATTCCATGTTTTATTCAATTAAGAATCCATTTACTAAAGCTATTAATCCGTTTGGTCATTTGCGATTAATATTCTTTTTCCTAAATTAACCCTGGTTTGGTCATGCAAGAATTTAAATTCAAGAAAAGCATAAAGAACAAAAATGTTGAATGATTGGAAGACTAAATTAAAGTTTGGTCATGCATTAATTATTGTCTCAATTATCCTATAGGTCCACGAACTAATTGCAGTACGGTCACTAATCAACTAATTGATTATAAACATGCAAAGGTTGTGAATCCTAATGATGTGATAAAAGCAATAGGATAATATTAATTGAAATTAAAACCAGGAACTCAAAGCATAAATTAAAACATAGAAATGTCTCTAATCAAGCAAGATCCACCTAAGACCCTAGAAGAAGATTTAGCTATCCATAGTGACTAAGAACAATGAAATAAAATTAGGAGTCATGAATTACAGAGATAAAAATAACCCGAAAGATGGAGAAAATTCTGATCTTTAGTATTCAGTCTCCTTCTCTGCTCTAGAGCTCTCTCACGGTGTCAAGAACGGTACCCAAAAGCTTCCAAAGTGCTACTGTTATCGTCTGCTGTGCGCCGTCAAACTAAGCTTCCATCCAATCATAACCGTTCAAACTGAAATGTAAACCATCTCCGACCGTTCAAAGCAGCAGATTGGTCGGGTGTCGGGTAGCACAATGGGCGGGTTGTTTGGGCGGTTTGGTCCGGGTTACTCATGAGAGGCTGAGAAATATGTGAGTGAGTGAAGAAGAGAGGGAATAAGACGCCAAGTCTGTTTTCTTCGGTGCTCCCGCAAGTACTCAAGTCAGTTGCTAAATGTTGTGATTGCCCTCGCGATATACACATGCGATGAAGAATAATGGGAGAAGAAAATAGATACTTCCCCTTCGACCATAGTTTGTGACTTGACATGGTGCTTCTCTAGGTAAAACTTGAACAGAAAGATTAGGAATGGAGTTGTGAAGCAAGAAATCCTTGAAAGAAATTGGTATGAACTTATCTTAATGAAATGTGTAAAAAAGAGAGCTCATAAACTAGAATTGAGATGGAGTGTGAAAGAAAGAGAAAGAGTCTGGTCAATGGTCATCTCACAGAGCTGCAATCTGACACTCTCAAGCTTATCTAGATATAAAATACTTAAAAAATCTTTTCAAAGGTCAAAAAGGTGAAACTTTGGAGTATAATTATATTACACGTCTTCTCAAAGTACACTCTTTCCCTCTCGAATACCGCAAAAAAAGCGTGTTGAAGCTGTATTACCCTCGTTTTCCTATTCACCTTCTTCTTCACTTCGTTTTCTATTTCACAGATATAATTCATCTTGATACTAATCGGTCGGTTGCGGTCACTGATGGATTAAAATTTTGGAACTGATCCGAACCGTATTCAACCGTTTAAAGGGGTGCTCTCTAATCCGATGACCCAAATATCCATTTCTACCCGTTCGTTGCACTAGATTCGGATAAGGATAGTTCGGTTTCAGTCGGAGAAGCTATTGTTGTCCACCCCTACTCTCAACTATGCAACACCTCCTTTCTTTTTTAATTCTTCTCTTTATATATAATATATGTTGTCCGCCGCCAATAGACCTCCGTTCCTCTTCTTTTCAATTCTCCAACCTAGGGTAGCGTGTCGAACAATAATACTCCACTTCCCTTTTATAAGTCTGCTGCCTTCCTTCCCGTGGATCCATTCACTACAGACACTTTTTGTTGACTTATGGGCTTATTCTTTCACTTGGATTCATGGGTGCAAATTAAGGGACTAATGCCTTTTATATCTTGAATAGACCATCCAAAGGCCTCTTTGTTGGCCCTTAATACCCTCAAAAGCTTATCCTCCATGGTATCTGTCAAATCTGCAGAAATAATCACAGGCAAAGAGGAATGGGGTGCAAGAAAACATATTTTACATTTGAAGCAAGATGCTTTAATTCAAGCACAGGAGTCTCTTCAATTGAAGGTTTGGGATTTGGAGTATTACCCCATTCCAATTCCTCAAATCTATGGTTACTCCAATTTTTCTGTGGGTGGTGAGCCTGCAAAAACATTAAGAACTCTTCTTCCTCACCACCCTGCAATATGAAAAGTCGCTGCAAAGTAAGTACTTTTTCTAGAGGGTCCTGAGTTCTAAAATCATCAAAACTTTCAGAGGTAACCACATCATTAATATCCATAGCTTGAATAAAATTACAAAAAGCAAATGAGGAAGGATTTTTTAATGAGTTCAAGACTTGATATATGTAACACCCATTTTCTACCCGGTAATTTTATTTAATAAAAATATCAGAGTTTTCAAAAATTTAATTACACCACAAGGGATGTCACACTTACTTCGTTAAACGTCACGCTTCAAATAACTCGCTTTTCGAAAACAGTCTTATAATAACCTCAAAACGTCATTTATCAATTAAATTACAACTTCGCATCCAAAATCCAACAGTTTAATCATAAAAGGCATTACAACTATGCCAGGCTTGCAATACTAAAGTCCAATAACCACAACAGTCACAATACTTAAACAACATTCTTTCCCCTCCCTAGTGTTACATATCAGAGCATGACGACTCGACTCAAGAAGTGAAGCTAAAGGCATTCACTGGGAATCACCTGCACGTTACCAACACGGGGGTAACATTCAAACAGGAAAGGGTGAGCATCATTTCAATCCATATAATAAAGAATATGATAAGTACTAATCGTAGGCTACACACTAGAACAATCAGTATCCCATACACTAAACATCCACATCATAGTCATCATTCACATCATTTACAATAACTCATCTCATGTCATGTAAGCTTATGAAAATGCAACCCACTCGCGGGTATATGCATGAGGTACCTTTTCACAAAACGTCGCTTAGCCACTCAGGCCTCATCATCACTTAGCCACTCAGGCCTCAAAACGTCACTGGTTTTATGCATATGGGCATGAGACACTATGACATGCACCACTTACATCACACAATCACACAATTACTCAGATCATAGTCAACAATGTGACCCGTCATTTACCGGTTCGCTCGCACGGAGCACAGCACCTGTCAAATTCATAATCATCACACAACGTCACTTGGCCATTTAGACCTTAACATCACTTAGCCCTTCGGGCCCCAAACGTCACTGGTTTTTCATCGACACTCACACATAAACATCAATCAACTCAAACCATAACCACTGAGGGCAAAAACGTCATTTGACTAACCACTAAGGGCATCCTCGTCATTTACACATCATTATCTACAACTTTGGCCACTAGGGGCAAAACAGTCTTTTACACGTCATAACTAATAATAAATAGCCACTAAGGGCAAAACAGTCATTTAACTAGCCCCGAGAGCATCATCGTCAAAATCATCATTTTTGACATTACTTCGCTAAAACTGTTGTTTATACATCAGAAGGGATTTTTAAAGAGCTTCATATCATTTTTCAATGTCACTGGGACGATCACCGGGGACGGCCACTTGGGCGCCCACAAATCATCAGAAAATAACAATTTTTCATTTTAAAAATTTGACCCACAGATAGACAACGTAAAAAGCTTCACGGCACTTTTCGAATCGTTCAAAACGGACGTCTGAGTCAAAAGTTATGATAAAAATAATTTTGGAAAAAAATCAGGCAACATCCTGGGAACAGGCGCCTTAGGCGCCCAGGCAACCAGGCAACACGGGCACTGGCGCCCAGCGCCCAGGAGCAACCACGCGCAACACAGCGCAACACAACACGGGCGCCAAGCGCCCAGGGCAACAACGCGCAACACAGCGCAACACAGCAAGACACGGGCGCCTAGCGCCCAGGCACAACAACGCAACACGCACGCCACAGGCGCCCAGCGCCCAGGCGCGCCAGACACGCACAACACACACGCCATCAGGCGCCCAGCGCCCTGCACAGGCACTCAGCGCCCAGAAAAACAGCAGCACACCCAGAATTTGTTCAACAATTTCTTCAACACTAAAAATTGGTTTCCTAACAAATTTTAAAGTGTAAAAACCCATTTTTTTTTCCAGCAACTAAAAACGCACTTGTCTCATTCAAAAACACTAAAACTCAATTTTATCAAAACTCAATTAAAACCAAACAACATCACTAACCCCATCATGGCGCCCTAGGCGCCCAACACCCACAACCCCTTATGCGACCACATTCTTCAACAAGCCAAACGCATAGATCAACATTCTAATTCTCATCACATACGCATAACACCACCAATAATGAAAATTCATAGATCAAACCCAAGCAATAAATCAATTCGCATAGACTCATGATATACATATATATGAAAGTTAACATCAAGAACATCAAGAACGTAAAGAACATCAAGAACGTAAAGAACATCAAGAACGTAAAGAACTTCAAGGGCATCATGGATCTAGTAGAAACCTTAGATCTAGGACCCATCATATAATTTATTAAATGGAATGATAGAGCTCCCCTAACCTCGAAGTTGAAGAATAGGCGCCCCGAGACGATCACGAACGGAACCACGGCAACGGAATCACGTTCTTCTCTTCTCCTTGAAGCTTGCGCCTTCCTCCTCCCTTCCTCTACTCTCCACGGCGCCCTCTTTCTCTCCTCCTCTCTATTCTCAATTTTTTCGCAAATGATCACCAAAGAACCCTAACCCCTAGGCACCACTTCGCATATGATTGATTCATGGGCTTGGGCTTCTCACTTAAGCCCAAGTCCATCTAATTTGGCACCTCCATCTTCTAATACCCCCTACACATTTTAATATAATCTCTAATAATTAAATTATATCCACTTAAGTAATTTAAATTCCTAAATACTTAATTAAATAATTTAATTAAATATTTAGGGTGTTACAACTCTCCCCCACTTAGAATATTTTCGCCCTCGAAAATTTACTCCAACCCACGAAACGAAACCCAATCTTCTGGTCACTTCCAACCATCCCCGTCCATCACCCCTTCTCCACATTGTTACTCTTAATTAGATGTTCTAATCTGAAGGTCATCAAAGTCACACTCAACTACTCAAACACCGCGACACTTAACTTAGGCAACCACACCTCATCATCACTCACCTCTACAACTACCTCGGTTACACCTACTTCGGTTCTCCATCATTCTCCTTGCCACCCATACGCTGCCCTTAGGCACTTTATGCTTCAACCACACTAGCTTCTACATACACTGATAACGCTGCAACACTGCACTTCGTCCCGCTTATACTTCGATTTCCATATACTTCGACAACACCACACGTCGACTCCCATTCAGTTCGACCCACCTATAGTCAGGTAACCACATCTCGGCTCTTATGTCACCCTACACACCTAACCTTCATCTCTTCTTGTTTCTTTGGTCCTCTCACACTATGATCGAACTTATCTACGACTACAACACCCATTCACTTGAAATTGGCGAGACACCCATTAAAGTACTTCAACGAAAGTGACAACACCAACTACGACATCTTTGCGCTGAGAGTTCCTCAACTCCCATTTCTCCCCTAGGTCCTTCATAGGACCGACTCATCAACAACACATCATAATTTCACCAAAGTGAAGCACACACCACATCAATCACAATTAATTACGCGACTCCTTTGTCAATAAAGGACTAAGTCAACGTACATAGGGACCAAACAGCACATAAAATTAAAATAATACATAATAAAAAAAAATCGAGACAGCAACTTCTCACAATACAGTAACAGTACTAAAGAAAATAGGAAGACAGCCCTTTTCAAAATTTACGAAACGGCCCACTTGATTCAAGAAAACATCATTTTAATTTTAAGAACTCGGCACTTTAAATTATTAAGAGAACAACACGTTATATTTGAGTGAACATCACATCTAAGTCGAAGAAAACAACACTCTAGATTGTAGAGAACAGTACACTTTAATGTGCGAAAACAGCAGCAAATACGGCAACATTAACGACATAAAAATGGCACACTATTAATCTCAAAACAAAACAGTGTGAAAACAACCACATTATTTGAGTAAAACGGCAACAGCAAGACCAAGAAGAACAACAACAACAATAAGGTGTAAACAGTGGTCTTTTAGCGCGCAACAACAGCAAAACACGGAGTGAAAATA
Source organism: Astragalus membranaceus (assembly GCA_039519185.1). Classification (NCBI taxonomy): domain Eukaryota; kingdom Viridiplantae; phylum Streptophyta; class Magnoliopsida; order Fabales; family Fabaceae; genus Astragalus; species Astragalus membranaceus. The sequence goes on along the minus strand of CM076854.1, from coordinate 51,057,070 downwards.
ATACTTCTTTTTAGCGCGCAACGGCAGTGGAAACAGCACGTTTACAACATAAAAATAGCGCTTCATTTTCGTAAAACAGCAATACGATTATTTCATAAAAACATCAACTCATTTCATAGAAATAAACCGCAACACAGCAACTCATTTTTAAGCAAACCGCAGCATTCTTACGTAGCAAACAGCAGCATTTTATTTTGAAAAACAGCAAGACAGCAACTCTTCACAGCATAAAAACAGCCCCCTCTTATTTTAAAAAGCAAGACAACAACTTTGAACAATATAAGACAGCACACTATTCGTTTAAAAAAAGTAGAACAGCGACCTGAAACACTGTCAAACAGCACACCATTTATTTTAAATACAATTGTAACTTTGATTTCTTTGAAAACATCAAATCCAATTATCAACTCTACGAACCATTATCAATTCAATTCAATTCGATTCAATTTAATCATCACTTTATATTTTAGAAAAAAAATACACTCTTTTCTTTTAGAAAATACCACATTTCAAATGGAGAAAACATCACATTTTAAGCTGAGGAAAAACAGCACCTACAAAAAAAACAGCGCTTAAAACAAAACTGCGCATAGAAACAGCATGCAAAATCGAGTGAATAACAGCAACCCATTTACTTGTAAATACAGTAGCTCATATATCTAATTTAAACAATGAAGCGGCAACACCTTTTCAACATAAAAAAAAACAGCTTACTATTATTTTCACAAACAACCAGCACTTTAAACAATGTAAAAACAACACACCATTGTTTCCAAACAAAACGGCAACTCGAAACAGTGTAAAAACAGTACACTATTTATTTTTAAACAAAACAGCAACACATACACACAATTAGAATTTGGCGCCTATACACCCGTGGGGATGTATAGAATACATACTTTCAAAACATTTAATTTTCTTTTTAAAACGTCTCAACTCATTGTATTCACACGTCAAAACATACAAATTAATTATTAAAATTTATAACACATCATACTCCTCATCTTAATTCAACCTCAATCATCATCAAACATTGAGGCACGAAATTACATGTGACAACATCAACATCACAATGTACTCAATTCCTCATCAATTTTACACCTACTCATCAAATCACAACAATACTAAAAACACCCAACGGCAAACAAACAAAATTCACCACAAAGTCTTCGTCGAAAATCGACGAGAGACACAGAAAACACACCAAGCAACACATTACAGTCATACACAAAGTACTCAGAGTAAACACACACCTAGCAGCAATAAGACACTAAGCAGCGCCAGTAACAACAATAGCAGTCATACCGTCTGACCAATTTAGCTAATCACTGCAACACAAATTATGGTTAGAACGAGTACCAAGACTCGAGAGATAGCTAGACTCGACACTGGACAACTTGGCCGGACAGACCGAACTGCTCTGATACCACTAATGTAACACCCATTTTCTACCCGGTAATTTTATTTAATAAAAATATCAGAGTTTTCAAAAATTTAATTACACCACAAGGGATGTCACACTTACTTCGTTAAACGTCACGCTTCAAATAACTCGCTTTTCGAAAACAGTCTTATAATAACCTCAAAACGTCATTTATCAATTAAATTACAACTTCGCATCCAAAATCCAACAGTTTAATCATAAAAGGCATTACAACTATGCCAGGCTTGCAACACTAAAGTCCAATAACCACAACAGTCACAATACTTAAACAACATTCTTTCCCCTCCCTAGTGTTACATATCAGAGCATGACGACTCGACTCAAGAAGTGAAGCTAAAGGCATTCACTGGGAATCACCTGCACGTTACCAACACGGGGGTAACATTCAAACAGGAAAGGGTGAGCATCATTTCAATCCATATAATAAAGAATATGATAAGTACTAATCGTAGGCTACACACTAGAACAATCAGTATCCCATACACTAAACATCCACATCATAGTCATCATTCACATCATTTACAATAACTCATCTCATGTCATGTAAGCTTATGAAAATGCAACCCACTCGCGGGTATATGCATGAGGTACCTTTTCACAAAACGTCGCTTAGCCACTCAGGCCTCATCATCACTTAGCCACTCAGGCCTCAAAACGTCACTGGTTTTATGCATATGGGCATGAGACACTATGACATGCACCACTTACATCACACAATCACACAATTACTCAGATCATAGTCAACAATGTGACCCGTCATTTACCGGTTCGCTCGCACGGAGCACAGCACCTGTCAAATTCATAATCATCACACAACGTCACTTGGCCATTTAGACCTTAACATCACTTAGCCCTTCGGGCCCCAAACGTCACTGGTTTTTCATCGACACTCACACATAAACATCAATCAACTCAAACCATAACCACTGAGGGCAAAAACGTCATTTGACTAACCACTAAGGGCATCCTCGTCATTTACACATCATTATCTACAACTTTGGCCACTAGGGGCAAAACAGTCTTTTACACGTCATAACTAATAATAAATAGCCACTAAGGGCAAAACAGTCATTTAACTAGCCCCGAGAGCATCATCGTCAAAATCATCATTTTTGACATTACTTCGCTAAAACTGTTGTTTATACATCAGAAGGGATTTTTAAAGAGCTTCATATCATTTTTCAATGTCACTGGGACGATCACCGGGGACGGCCACTTGGGCGCCCACAAATCATCAGAAAATAACAATTTTTCATTTTAAAAATTTGACCCACAGATAGACAACGTAAAAAGCTTCACGGCACTTTTCGAATCGTTCAAAACGGACGTCTGAGTCAAAAGTTATGATAAAAATAATTTTGGAAAAAAATCAGGCAACATCCTGGGAACAGGCGCCTTAGGCGCCCAGGCAACCAGGCAACACGGGCACTGGCGCCCAGCGCCCAGGAGCAACCACGCGCAACACAGCGCAACACAACACGGGCGCCAAGCGCCCAGGGCAACAACGCGCAACACAGCGCAACACAACAAGACACGGGCGCCTAGCGCCCAGGCACAACAACGCAACACGCACGCCACAGGCGCCCAGCGCCCAGGCGCGCCAGACACGCACAGCACACACGCCATCAGGCGCCCAGCGCCCTGCACAGGCACTCAGCGCCCAGAAAAACAGCAGCACACCCAGAATTTGTTCAACAATTTCTTCAACACTAAAAATTGGTTTCCTAACAAATTTTAAAGTGTAAAAACCCATTTTTTTTTCCAGCAACTAAAAACGCACTTGTCTCATTCAAAAACACTAAAACTCAATTTTATCAAAACTCAATTAAAACCAAACAACATCACTAACCCCATCATGGCGCCCTAGGCGCCCAACACCCACAACCCCTTATGCGACCACATTCTTCAACAAGCCAAACGCATAGATCAACATTCTAATTCTCATCACATACGCATAACACCACCAATAATGAAAATTCATAGATCAAACCCAAGCAATAAATCAATTCGCATAGACTGATGATATACATATATATGAAAGTTAACATCAAGAACATCAAGAACGTAAAGAACATCAAGAACGTAAAGAACATCAAGAACGTAAAGAACTTCAAGGGCATCATGGATCTAGTAGAAACCTTAGATCTAGGACCCATCATATAATTTATTAAATGGAATGATAGAGCTCCCCTAACCTCGAAGTTGAAGAATAGGCGCCCCGAGACGATCACGAACGGAACCACGGCAACGGAATCACGTTCTTCTCTTCTCCTTGAAGCTTGCGCCTTCCTCCTCCCTTCCTCTACTCTCCACGGCGCCCTCTTTCTCTCCTCCTCTCTATTCTCAATTTTTTCGCAAATGATCACCAAAGAACCCTAACCCCTAGGCACCACTTCGCATATGATTGATTCATGGGCTTGGGCTTCTCACTTAAGCCCAAGTCCATCTAATTTGGCACCTCCATCTTCTAATACCCCCTACACATTTTAATATGATCTCTAATAATTAAATTATATCCACTTAATTAATTTAAATTCCTAAATACTTAATTAAATAATTTAATTAAATATTTAGGGTGTTACAATATACAACTTCCTCATCTCCAAATCTTAAAGTCAATTTTCCCCGTTGAACATCAGTTAAGCTTTTTCCTGTAGCTAAGAAAGGACGCCCCAAAATAATTGGGACTTCTTCAACTTCTTCCATATCCAAAACCAGAAAATCAGCAGGGAAAATAAACTTATCAACCTTAACTAAAACATCTTCCACCACTCCACGGGGGTGGGCAATGGATCTATCAGCTAGCTGCAAAGTGATGTTAGTAGGATGGGGTTCCTGCAAACTAAACTTTCTAAAAACAAAAAAAGGCATCAAAATTATACTTGCTTCTAAATCACATAACGTCTTTTCAAAATGAGAGTTACCAATTGTACAAGGAGTAGTGAAACTACCTGGATCTTTAAGCTTAGGTGGTAACTTTTTTAGAACTATAGCAGAACATTCCTCATTAAGCCTAACTGTCTCAAATCCTTCTAATTTCCTTTTGTTAGAAATAATTTCTTTTAAAAATTTGGCATATTTAGGCATTTGAGACAAAAGCTTCAGCAAAAGGAATGTTGATATGCAATTTCCTAAATATTCAAGAAATTTAGGAAGAGTCATGAGAAGAGTCAACATGAGAAGGATAATCAGAAGGGTCAACCTAAGAAGCATCATGACAGAAATAGCATGAGAAAGGTTCTTAGAAGAATAGAGATGAGAAGCATCAGATGAGCAGAGTCAAGTTAGGAAGCATCATGACAATCAGAAGGGTCATGATGTGAACAGTCAAAGTTGAGAAGTATCACTTCATAAATATCTTCATAAGAAGCATCAACTTGAGAAGTATCATCTCCAGAAACTATCATAGCTGAAAAGAGTTATAGTTGAGAAGAGCCATAACAGCTCGAAACTGCTGTCTTCTGCAAAAAAGCAGAAACACAGCTGTCTTAAAAGCAAAAAGCCTCTCAACGTCTATAAACGGCTATATTCACTTGGTGTAAAACCTGTAGTAAGCCTTCTCAAATAGCATGGTGTTGCTATGGTTAAAGAGAAGCCTATAAGAAACCTTCTCAAGTAGCATATGTTGCTGTAGGGCTTGAGAAGTGAATTGCTTCTGTGTTAGAAGCTACCTAGTAGATCAGAAGGATCATATTAGGTGTGAGAACAGTAGGTAGAGCTGTGTTAAGAAAACTACCATGAGAACTTTAAGCCTAGGTTGGTTGTAAAGTTGTAACTATTTGAAAAATAGTGGAAATACTCACGGGGTGTGAGGAGTGGATGTAGCCCAGGGTTTTGGGTGAACCACTATACATCATTGTGTTATGTACTGCTTTTCTAAGTTGTTTTACACTGCGCTTAAAACTCTCCATCTGGAGAAGGTTTTGGAAAATTGAGATAACAGCTTTTGCTGACCCTTCTCTGCTACACACAGTTTTTCTAAAAACATTGTTTTTACAACCCTTCTCAAATGTTTTCAAAGTGGTAAACTTAAAGCACTATTCTTAAGCACTTCACACTTAAGATAGAATTTTCAAACACTATCTCTCACCTTGGAAAAACTATTTTGAAAATCATTTCGTTCTCTCTACTGATAGTTGTTTTGAGAAGAGATAATTGATTAACCCTTCTCAACTCAGAAACATAGTTGAGAAGACAGGTTCATCTCATCATCTCTACTCACTATCAAAGTTGAGAAGACTTTTTTCACTCACCCTTCTCAACTTAGCATTTACACACTTAATGTCTAACCATACTTGTGAAGCTGTTTACATTGTTTCAGGTTAATTTTAAAATGGTCACAATTCCAACCCCCCTTCCTTGTGACACTCATTGACTTCAATTGGTATCAGAGCTCGGCCTCTTGGTTTAGTACACTCTAAAAGTGTCAGAGGAAAAGATCTTGGAAGAAGTCATTAGCAAACCAAATTCTGTTTCCTTCCTTTCAGAAAGAGATTCATCAAGTAGAAGGAAAGACACCACCACAATATATAAGGGACAAATTTGAAGAAGAAGAAAGCAAGTCAAAACTCACCTGCTTTGAATGTAAGTAACCGGTGCACAAAAAGCAAAACAGTCCATTCCTCTACTTGAAAAGGTATTTGATTCTAAACTTTTCAAGTTATGATTACTGTCATCAAATTGAATTTTCTTTTGATAGTTTATTATATGAATCAAATATTTTATCTCAAAAAGTGCATGCTATTTAGAGAAAATTTTGTGAGTCAAAGAAAGAAGATGATGAACTTAGAGTTCAGAATGAAAGAATCGCTAAAACCATTCATACTTTGCAACAATATCATTTTTAGTATTCTGAACAATATAAGCCTTTCATGTTGAAAATTTCAAATGAGCTAAGTTCCCATAACTCTGATTTTATAAAGGAAAACCATGTTTCGGAAGAACAAGGTAGAGTCTTGACAAATGACCTATTTATTTGTATAGAAAATTTTGAGGCTTCTCAAGTAAGCAACAACATTCTTGAGATAGCTAAAACTCATAAGAAAGATTTCTTTATGAAGAGTAAAATACAAAAACTCAAGTGCTCATATTGCAAATAGTTTTAACATCATATTTCAAACTGTAACATCCCTAATTTTTAAATACTCGTACTATGATGCCTAAGACCGATTTAATTATTTGTGGGAATAATTTGTCGTGTCTCGACGAAGAATAGTCGAGGAAATTGTCAAATAAATCACATTCTCTAATTAATTATGGCTTAGCCATGAATTAATGAAGAGTTTAAGTTGAAGGGTAAAATAGTCATTTCACCAAATATCGTTGGATCAATCCAGTAAGAGGTCGTGGCTATATTTGTTAGTCAACCCAAGTGTTTTAACTAATCAAATGGCTAATGTTGGGAGAATGTTCATTATTGATTGAAATTTAAGTTAGAGTGAGAATTAGTGAGCAAGGGGTAGTATGGTCTTTTTACCTCACTTCTTTTTACTTCAGCCCTCTTATATTCTGAACCCTCATCCTCACACCCCCACACTTATCACTTTTCCTAAACTGAAACAGAAAATGGAGGGGAGAGAGGAGAGGGGAGCCGTGAGGGAGAGGGGAGGAAGAAGGAGAGAGAGAGAGCTTCCTCCATTCTAGATGCATGTCCTTCTCTTTTGCACCAACCTCTACCATTTTCTATTCTCTTCACAATGGTGCATCTTCCAGCAACTGATCCACCCTCCAACTCTGTTCCTCCATGGTTAAGCTCAAAGCTCCTTGTGGCCATTAATGGTGTTTTGAACACCTACCTACCTTGCATGTGCAAATCAAGTCTAGGTGGAGGTAGAATTGAGACTACATGGTAAAATGGAGTTGCATGTCCAAACTAAAGCCCAGATAGGTTAGAGCTGAAGCTACATCTTTGAATGAAGTGAGTTAGAGGGCAGATTCGTGGAGACAAAAAGGATTGGAAGAAGGAAGCATGTTGCTGGGAAAATTCTGGGCAAAACCCGTATGGCATACCTTCATTGTTTTCATCGTATCTCACAGTACACTACTCCGATGATCGTGATTCTTGTCCCTCTGGAAACTAGACAAATATCGCTTCATTTTGGGCACAAGAATCGTATGATTTCATGGAGAAATGAAGGAGATATCATGTCCCCAAGTTACGGATTCAGAATCAAGCACTATCCTGGACCAGTCACCTTGTCTTGGTGATATCTCCCAAACCACTGGATGCATGCGTGTGAATCCTTGACCATTTAAAAGTAGACAAAATCCTCTTCAGAATGGGCACTGATTTGAAGGAGTTTGGTTGCGAACTGACATAGTTATGGTTGTTACAAAAGTGTGCATTGATTCTGGAAAACAGAAAAGAAGAAGCTGGAAATGTGATTCGTCGGATTTGGGATTCGAGTTGTCAAGTCGCGCGAGACGTCAATTCTATCCACCGGAGATGAAGTCAGTATCAAGAGGGGTGTTGGTTGCGGAATTCAGTTGCGGAGGCATTCGGAGCGGGTACGTGACTACGAGGATTGTTCGAGTGGTTACGGTCCGGTCGTCCGTGCTCCGGCGTGATTTCTCGCGAGATCGTCAACCGGGTGAGTTCTACTTACGGATAGGGATATTTTTCGTGTCTTGAAATTATATCGGGTTGAGTCATAAGGCAATTATCAATTTTCGAAAGATTTTGGAACCGAAAACCTTTTTTAAGCAATATCGCGTTTTTACGGTTTTTATTGAATTGTTGAACAATTTACGAAATTGTGATTTAAACGCTTTCACTGGAATATGATCTGGAATGTTGTTTATTAAATCTGCTTTCAGGTTGGAGAACGATCGGAATTCGATTTGGGCGAGAAATGGAAAGCGGAATGAGAAACTAGAATTCAGTAACAGAACAGGCCGCACGGGTCGTGCGCCCCTGGGCACGGACCGTGCGTGAGGTGCTGTTACCGGACTCCGATTTCTCATTTCGTCGCTCCTTTCGATCCCGAATCACTTCTAATCTTCTTCCCAACCCATTTTAAGGATATTGCCTTACTGACAACCGTATTTTGAACTTATTCAACTCACGATTTTGAAAAAGAGTTTCAAAAGCATATTTGATTGAAAAACCGAAACCCTAGTATACGTGTGGGTACACCGTCTGATGGACTGACTGAATATATATGTTTATATATGTCAATTGAATATGATTATAATGCCGGAGGTCTAATTTATGAATTCCTCAAAACGGATTATAGATCGATATGGATATTGTTTATCCAATTACTATGCCAACGATCCTTTGGTGATCGAAAGATATAAATTATCTAATGAGCTTATATGACTGATCCTTTGGTGATCAAAAATAAAAAAGAAGATATAAATTATCTAACTCTCGAGAACTTGATGCGTATTGTCATACGTATTGCGTTGGGTGACGACCCGACAAGTAGCATACTAGGGAGGGTAGTCATGACCCCTTACCTAGGCCCTGAATGTGTTTTGGCGTGGTCAACTCACGGGTTACCGGGATTAGCACTGGATTGCAATCGGTTTATGCTAAGTTGAACACACGATTACCGGGATTAGCACTGGATTGCAGTCGGTACGTGTTAAATAAATTCACGAAGTGCGTGGCATTTCGATTAATGAATAAGACATTGTTATGTCAGATTTTGATAACGGTTTAATAAATTGAACCGAGTGTCAGTGAGGGGGCACGGTAGGACTCACTGAGACAACTTGTCTCACCCAATCCATATTTGTTGTTTTTACAGAGAACAGGTTATAAGGACAGCAGGCGGCACAGTTAGTCGTCAGGCTCGAGGAGAAGTTGAAGATGAAATCTTCCATCCGTGTTTCAGATTCTTCTGATGTAGTCTCTGTATTCGGTCTTACGACTCGAACTTGTATCATGTTATATTTTTATAGTTTCCGCTGTTTCTTGTAAAGATGCATATCTGAACAGGAATTTTTATACTCTGATTTATACCAAATTGTATATTTAGGTGTTTCTTTGTTAAAGAAATACCGTGGTGTTACACAAACTATAACCACTAGTGGAAAAAAGACATTTAGCGTCAGTTAAATTGGATATTTAGCGTCGGTTATCGCCCGACGCTAAATCGACCGATGCTAAATGTCATACATTTAGCATCGGTTATTTAACCGACGCTATATGTCACCTTTAGCATTGGGTGCTCAGATAACCGATGCTAAATGTCACATTAAAAACCATTTCAGAGGTCTAAAAATGACATTTAGCGTCGGTTGTTTGAAACAACCGATGCTAAATGTCTCACAGGTGGACTTTTAGCGTCGGTTCTTTCAAACAACCGACGCTAAAAGGCCACCTGTGAGACATTTAGCATCGGTTGTTTCAAACAACCGATGCTAAAAGTCCCCTTTGAGACATTTAGCATCGATTGTTTGAAACAACCGACGCTAAATGTCTCTAAACGTCATCAGAAAATGACACTTAGCATCGCATGTTTCAAACAACCGACGCTAAAAGTCCTCTTTGAGACATTTAGCATTGGTTCTTTCAAACAACCGATGCCAAAAGTCCCCTTTGAGACATTTAGCATCGGTTCTTTCAAACAACCGACGCTAAATGTCTCTAAACGTCATAAGAAAATGACATTTAGCATCGGTTGTTTCAAACAACCGACGCTAAAAGTCCCCTTTGAGACATTTAGCATCGGGTTTTTTAAACAACCGACGCTAAATGTCTCTCAACGTCATCAGAAAATGAAATTTAGCATCGGTTGTTTCAAACAACTGACGCTAAATGTCTCTAAACGTCATTAGAAATTGACATTTAGCATCGGTTATTTCAAACAACCGATGCTAAATGTAATTTTACACATTTTAGTTTCCTTCGTTAGTAACAGAAAACCTGCAGATTGCATCACAGACATACACAAAACCAGCTTCACATTTCTAATACCTCAGTACAGTTCTAAACCTGCAGATTGCATCATAGACATACACAAAACCAGCTTCACATTTCTAATACCTCATTACACAAAACCAGCTTCACATACAGTTCTAATACAATATGCAGTCACAATTCTAATACATTACACAAAACCAGCTTCACATTTCATCTAGTACAATTCTAATACCTCAGTGTTCACATTAACAGAAAACCAGACCACATAAAAAATTTGTTCACATTTCATTCAAACTATCAATTCACAAAGACTTTCAATATAAACAGAGAATAGATTCAACAAGTTTAAACAATGCTAAATGTAACACCCCGGTATTTCTTTAAACCAAGAAACACCTAAATATACAATTTGGTATAAATCAGAGTATAAAAATTCCTGTTCAGATATACATCTTTACAAGAAACAGCGGAAACTATAGAAATAACATTTTACAACTTCGAGTCATAAGACCGAATACAGAGACGACTACAGCAGAACATGAACAACTTTAAACGAACCAGTCTTCAAGCTTCACCTCGAACTCGGCAACTAACCATGCCGCCTGCTGTCCTTACTTCCTATTCTCTGTAAAAACAACAAATATGGATTGGGTGAGACAACTTGTCTCAGTGAGTCCTACCGTGCCCCCTCACTAACACTCGGTTTAATTATTAAACCGTTACAACAAAAGCTGACATAACAATGTCTTATTTATTAATCGAAATGCCGACTGCACAACAACAGCTAATCCCGGCAATTCGTGAATTGAACTTAACATGATCCGGCTGCACAACAATCTGCTAATCCCGGTAACCACGTGTCTAACTTAGCACAAACCGGCTGACCAAACGCCTGCTAATCCCGGTAAACCACGAATTGACCACGCCAAGACGTATACAGGGCCTAGGGTGAGGGCTCATGACTTCCCTTCCTAGTATGCTACTTGTCGGGTCGTCACCCAACGCGATACATATGACAATACATATCAAATCTCGAGAGTTAGATAATTTATATCTTTTCGATCACCAAAGGATCAATCACACAATAATTGGATAAACAATATCCATATCGATCTATAACCCGTTTAGATGAATTCAATAGTTAGACATTCGGCGTTATAATCATACACAATGACATATATAGTTATATATTTTTAGTCAATCCATCAGTCGGTGTATCCACACGTATACTAGGGTTTCGATTTTTCAGTCAAATAGGCTTTCAAAGCTCTTTTTCAAAATCATGAGTTGAACAAGTAAAAATAAGGTTTTCAGTAAGGCAATATCCTTAAAATTGGTTGGGAAGAAGATTAGAAGTGATTTGGGATCGAAAGGAGCGAAGAAATGAGAAATCGGAGTCCGGTAACAGAACCTCACGCACGGTCCGTGCCCAGGGGCGCACGACCCTGTGCGTGGTGCACTAAATTAAAATACCCATCTGCGAAGTGGGCGCACGGTTCGTGCCCAGGGGCGCACGACCCGTGCGTCCGGTTCTGTTTCCCGATTCCAATCCGATTCTAATTCCGCTTTTCCGTTTCTCGCCCAAATCGAATTCCGATCGTAATCCAACCTGAAAATAGTTTTAATAAACCACATTCCAGACTATATTCCAGTGAAAGCATTTAAATCAAAATTTCGTAAATTGCTCAACATTTCAATAAAAACAGTAAAAACGCGATATTGCTCTAAAACGGTTTTCGGTTCCAAAATCTTTCGAAAACAGGATAATTGCCTTATGATTCAAAACAAACACACTTTCATGACACACAAAAACATCCCTATCCGTGAGTAGAACTCACCCGGTTGACGATCTCGCGAGAATTCACGTTGGAGCACGAACGATGGGACCGTATCCATTCGAACAATCCCCTAGGCACGAACCGTAACTTGGGGACATGATATCTCCTTCATTTCTCCCTGAAATCATACGGTTCTTGTGCCCAAAATGAAGATCTTTGTGTCTAGTTTCCAGAGGGACAAGAGTCACGATTATCGGAGTAGTGTGCAGGGATATACGATGCAATCACCGGAGGTAGGTGAATACGGGTTTCACCCAGATTTTCTGTTGGTCTTGAATCATCATCCATAAACATCTGCAACTACGAATTTGAGCCTCCTTCCTCTGTACTAGCAGCTCCACAACCTTCCAAACATACTTCAATTCATAGAGTAGATTCGGATTTCCCTTCTCCTTAGCCCCTACTGAACATGCAAGGTAGACCATTGCTCAAAACTCCACTTCTTTCCATTTGGGGCTTCAAGAGTTCATCAATGGTGAATAGAGATGGATGAAGGAGTAGGGGGTAAAACTAGTATCAGTGGGGAGAGGAGGTTAGGTCGAATTCATTGAACCAAAAATAAGGAGCATGCATCAAGGTTTGGTGGTGTTGAGTTCCTCCTCTCTATTCTTCTCCTTCGCCTCCCTCTCCTTTTTCTCACTTCTCTTTTCTCTTTTTTTTTGTTTTAGTTCTGAAAACTGAATTGTGGTAAGTGGTTCAGCTGGGTGAGAGTGTGTAAGGGGCTGAGGGCTCAATGGTTGGGAAAGGACCAAATTGCCCTTGGCCCATTTATCCATGGTTTTGGTGCTAAGACCCCAATAATTCTACGATTAGCTACAAGACATAGATCCTTCGGCTAATCTTTATACGAGACGCGATTAATTATTTCAATCAATTGATAAATACTCGATGTGAGGCGTAAATGACGATTTTACCCTTCAGCTGAATTGTTCATTTAAATTATGACTAAGCCACGATTAGATGTAGAGTAGGATTTCTTTGGACTTTTCCTCGACTATTAATCCCCGAGACACGACCAATTATTCCCAAAAATAATTACTCGGTATTAGGCATCATAGTACGAGTCTTTAAAAATTAGGGATGTTACAATCACCCCAACTTTTAAAAATTTGTCCTCAAAATTGACAAGACGAACCTTAAGCAAAAGTTATTGATATCGGGTTGTCATGTCCTCTTCCAATTCCCCAGTAGCCTCCTCGGCTGAGAAGCCATCCTAGACTACCTTGACAATCGGAATAGTCCTTGACCTCAATGTCTTCACGCCACGCCCTAGGATATGACTAGGATAAGGTTGGAATGATAAATCCGGTCGAAGATCGATCGTTTCAATGCTCAACGGCTGAAGTGGATCAGGAATACATTTTCTCAACTGAGACACGTGAAAGACATCATGAAGATACAGACTTTCTTCAGAAATTAACTATTCCGACCTCTTGAGACCTGACACTAATTGTTATGGACAATGGAATGCCTACAATCTGTTGAGGACACGAACTCATAGTTATGGTATCCACACATCCCGCACTATCGAAGTCTGGAACTCGGAAGGTTTCGGCCTAGCCGTAGCTTGAATTGGAACGAAACGATGACTTTAAGAGAATTTCATTGGAATCAAACCATACGGTATCCAGAAGAAAAGTTTTCTTCTCTTCCCGAGTTACGCTCACATAAGCGCTTGACTCATTTTACTAAAAATCTCGACTGAAGCAAACAGAGTTATTTTATAAAACAGGTTGACTTTCAGTCCAAGGAATCTAGAAACGATTTTCCTTGCAACCGAATCCAGGAAAAACTCTAAAATAATAGTAAAATATTCTTTCATTAAATCAGTTCCAAAACTTGAAAGTACAATAGTTCCATTTGAATGAAAATTCTTTTCAATGGGGTTTCTAATGACGATAGTTTGAAAATACGACTATCCCAAAAGTTAATTCACCCCAACTTATAGATGACCTTACTCAATGCACGGCGCTCCAATAAAGCGAAATCTCATTCTCTGATATTTAAAAGTTACGAGTTTGAAAGTGAGAGTAGAAGTGTTACTTTGTTGGAACCAGCCATTTGTGCGATCAAGATCTAACAAACTTCTATTATCGTGCTTGAGTTCGGCTCCGTTAAGACAAAACAATTGGGTTCATTCGAGGAAGGAATCGGGAAGGACATTGAGCCGAAAGGGAAAGCGGGTATTTGTTTTAAAATTTTCCCAAGCCGCTATTCTAGTCGATTCAATTCATTTCCCTTCGACTCATTTCTCGAATCAGTCCAAGATAAAACTTCGAGGTTAGAACAAAGACTTGTATTTCGTGACAAAAATAGACACGATTCAATTGTCTCAAGAGACTACACAATGGTTATAGGATGCACTATCAAGGACTCATGTGTCATACATTCACTGTCCAATCATTTAGTCTCAGACCGACATACGGTTCATCCTCCGACCTTCTCCCATCATACGGGTGTAGTGGGTGAAAAGGGAAAAACACTATACGTACTCAACTGTCGGATTGTCGTAGAAAGGCATCGTGTACTGGACCACGATCGGACAATTCTGAATTCAGCACATACTTGATTTATCGACGTCTGACCATAGGTTAATAGAATGGAGAACTAGCCTTGACCCATCCGACGGATTCAAGCCACAACAACTTGATGTTGATTTTAACGAATTCAAGATTGACGACTGGAGTTCCATTTCAGTAGCGGAAGCTTGAGCACTAGAACTGTCGAAAGATGATTGCCCTAACATGGCTTGACACCTCTCCAACTAGCAATTATATCCACGTGTTACCTAGCCTTCCATTGTTTCCGAGCAAACGTTTGAGTAACTCACATCTTTGGTCATCTTAGAAACATTTCTAGCATTTCAGGTAGTCACCGGTACAACCGATGTCTTAACTAACCCAAAATAATGATAAGGGTGCGTCCATCGACCGTTATGACTCTGTCCTTAGAACTCAAACCTACAGTTCGGTGCCCTTATACAGGTTATGGGTCTTTCAGGATTGTCTAAGTCAACGACTTATCTAATCACAGCTGTCTTCCTAGGTCAACTAGGCTTGAACTTTGATACCTATCTTTCATAGATCTTGATCACTCAGATCCTAAGGAGATGCAATTTTCGATATTGGGAATCCTACTAGAACGACATACGGTCTTCTTTCGAAGATGAGGTTTAGAGTCATTCTAAACAATCCTTGGTTTCTTGACTAACTTCATCGCAGCAATTATTCTCGGATTAGTTACGGAATTGGAATTGCGGTGGCACCGGGGAAAACAAAAGCTATTTTGGGGATCAAACGAGCACACCATAAGTGCCTTCGTATTGATTCGTTGAAATTGGAGTATTTATCATTTAGAATTTCCCCGGTCCAGCTTCTTTCCGACTCCCGCCACTACCCAGACATTACATAAATCAATCTAGATTTAAAGTGGTTTGTACTCCCATGACAACATCATGTTCGCCACGTAGGTGATCTTAATCTCCTCGTTCTTCCAACCGGTTAGCTGAGGTATTATAGATTAAGATTTCAGAATCACTTCTTATGGTTGAATAGCCGCCACTACTAATGGCAATTACCGGAAGTAGATTTCTTGGAAAAGATACTACAACAAACGTTATCCTGAATCGGTATCTAGAAGTCTAATCTGACTGATTGGAAATTCTTTTACCAATTTCCCGTACACAGGGAGGTTCACGCTCCACGAAGGCTTAAGTGTTCACGGTTCGGATTTTGAAAATAGAGGTACACTTCACAATACAATTGGAGATACGGTTCACAACCCATCCATCGGTGTAGATATTTTTGTTAGCTTTCCGACGCCTCTCAGAACATGAAAATCGGAGTCCCGGAGCAGAAGTTACGAACAAAATGATTCGGAAGACTAACGAGAATTTCTCACAGACCGATATTGGAGTGCTTCCAGCAGCGGAGTGAAATAAGGTCACTTCTACTAATTCCATATACTAACCTGCTTTGAAGGATTTGATTCACAGTTCCTGATCGGGACTTAACCTGATCGGTACCTTGTGATTCTGCTAGACAATATTGACGATGGACTATCTTCACTCGGTTGGCTCTATCACCTATCACCGGGTGACTTCGAAGAAGGATTATCGGGATCTGTATTTGAAATTTTCCTAAGGGACTTTCTCAACTACTACCTAAACTGGGATTGACTTACTCCAGGAGGTAAGATTTATGATGAAAACGATATCTCAATAACTGATAAGCTGACTAAATAAGGTCAGGGTTTTGGGTGTTAACTAGTCTGATAGCTTTCAGTACACTGACATTGCTATTTCCCAAAGGCTTCGCTTGATTTTTACTTCTCGATAAGACCTACGACGTTTCATGCCGCGATTCACTAGCCGCATTCGATTCATTTACTGAACAGCCGCCCACAGTTCCCTCGAACCATCGCGGATGCCAATCATTGTTTCCAATTGTCATATGTAGCCCTCTGCTCCTGCCGCGCGCTCTGATGAAACGAGAAGGCTGAGAATCCTGTGGTGTAGGGTCTCGGACATTTTCGGGGCTGAGGCAACTATCTATCATAATTTTCAGTAATTTACATGAAACATTGAGTGGATCCTAACTCAATACGTAATATACTAAAAAGATTTGACACATAATTGTCTAAGTCCCTAGCTGACTCGATCCTATACTCTCGACCCGAAGGTCACTAAGTCCGACAAGGTCGAACCGCTCTGATACCAAATGTAACACCCCGGTATTTCTTTAAACCAAGAAACACCTAAATATACAAGTTGGTATAAATCAGAGTATAAAAATTCCTATTCAGATATACATCTTTACAAGAAACAGCGGAAACTATAGAAATAACATTTTACAACTTCGAGTCATAAGACCGAATACAGAGACGACTACAGGGGAACATGAACAACTTTAAACGAACCAGTCTTCAAGCTTCTCCTCGAACTCGACAACTAACCATGCCGCTTGCTGTCCTTACTTCCTGTTCTCTGTAAAAACAACAAATATGGATTGGGTGAGACAACTTGTCTCAGTGAGTCCTACCGTGCCCCCTCACTAACACTCGGTTCAATTATTAAACCATTACAACAAAAGCTGACATAACAATGTCTTATTTATTAATCGAAATGCCGACTGCACAACAACTGCTAATCCTGGCAATTCGTGAATTGAACTTAACATGATCCGGCTGCACAACAATCTGCTAATCCCGGTAACCACGTGTCTAACTTAGCACAAACCGGCTGACCAAACGCCTGCTAATCCCGGTAAACCACGAATTGACCACGCCAAGACGTATACAAGGCCTAGGGTGAGGGCTCATGACTTCCCTTCCTAGTATGCTACTTGTCAGGTCGTCACCTAACGCGATACATATGACAATACATATCAAATCTCGAGAGTTAGATAATTTATATCTTTTCGATCACCAAAGAATCAATCACACAATAATTGGATAAACAATATCCATATCGATCTATAACCCGTTTAGATGAATTCAATAGTTAGACATCCGGCGTTATAATCATACACAATGACATATATAGTTATATATTTTTAGTCAATCCATCAGTCGGTGTATCCACATGTATACTAGGGTTTCGGTTTTTCAATCAATTAGGCTTTCAAAGCTCTTTTTCAAAATCATGAGTTGAACAAGTAAAAATAAGGTTTTCTGTAAGGAAATATCCTTAAAATTGGTTGGGAAGAAGATTAGAAGTGATTTGGGATCGAAAGGAGCGACGAAATGAGAAATCGGAGTCCGGTAACAGAACCTCACGCACGGTCCGTGCCCAGGGGCGCACGACCCATGCGTCGGGTTCTGTTTCCCGATTCCAATCCGATTCTAATTCCGCTTTTCCGTTTCTCGCCCAAATCAAATTCCGATCGTAATCCAACCTGAAAATAGTTTTAATAAACCACATTCCAGACTATATTCCAGTGAAAGCGTTTAAATCAAAATTTCGTAAATTGCTCAACATTTCAATAAAAACCGTAAAAACGCGACATTGCTCAAAAACGGTTTTCGGTTCCAAAATCTTTCGAAAACAGGATAATTGCCTTATGATTCAAAACAAACACACTTTCATGACACACAAAAACATCCCTATTCGTGAGTAGAACTCACCCGGTTGACGATCTCGCGAGAATTCACGTTGGAGCACGAACGATGGGACCGTATCCATTCGAACAATCCCCGTAGTCACGAGCATGCTCCGAATGCCTCCATTTCTGAATTCAGAAACCAATACCCCTCTCGCTACTGACTTGATTACCGGTACATAGAATTGACGTCTCGCGCGACTTGATAACTCGAATCCCAAATCCAACGAATCAACATTTCCAGCTTCACTTCCATTTCCCAGCATCAGGATTCAGTTTTGCAACAGGCATAACTTGGTCAATCCGTGACCGAAACTATCCAAACCGGTGCTCATTGTGAAGGTAATTTCGTCTACTTTCTGATGGTCAAGGAGTCACACGCATGCATCCAGTGGTTTGGGAGATATCACCAAGACAAGGTGACTGGTTCAGGATAGTGCTTGATTCTGAAACCGTAACTTGGGGACACGATATCTCCTTCATTTATCCATGAAATCATACGATTCTTGTGCCCAAATTTAAGATCGTTTTGTCTAGTTTCCAGAGGGACAAGAATCACGATTATCGGAGTAATGTGCAGGGATATACGATGCAATCACCGGAGGTAGGTGAATACGGGTTTCACCCAGATTTTCTGTTGGTCTTGAATCATCATCCTTAAACATTTGCAATTACGAATTTGAGCCTACTTCCTCGGTACCAGCAGCTCCACAACCTTCAAAACATATTTCAATTCATAGAGTAGATTCGGATTTCCCTTCTCCTTAGCCCCTACTGAACATGCAAGGTAGACCATTGCTCAAAACTCCACTTCTTTCCATTTGGGGCTTCAAGAGGTCCTCAATGGTGAATAGAGATGGATGAAGGAGTAGGGGGGTAAAACTAGTATAAGTGGGGAGAGGAGGTTAGGTCGAATTCATTGAACCAAAAATAAGGAGCATGCATCAAGGTTTGGTGGTGTTGAGTTCCTCCTCTCTATTCTTCTCCTTCGCCTCCCTCTCCTCTTTCTCACTTCTCTTTTCTCTTTTTTTTTTTGTTTTAGTTCTGAAAACTGAATTGTGGTAAGTGGTTCAGCTGGGTGAGAGTGTGTAAGGGGCTGAGGGCTCAATGGTTGGGAAAGGACCAAATTGCCCTTGGCCCATTTATCCATGGTTTTGGTGCTAAGACCCCAATAATTCTACGATTAGCTACAAGACATAGATCCTTCGGCTAATCTTTATACGAGACGCGATTAATTATTTCAATCAATTGATAAATCCTCGATGTGAGGCGTAAATGACGATTTTACCCTTCAGCTGAATTGTTCATTTAAATTATGACTAAGCCACGATTAGATGTAGAGTAGGATTTCTTTGGACTTTTCCTCGACTATTAATCCCCGAGATACGACCAATTATTCCCACAAATAATTACTCGGTCTTAGGCATCATAGTACGAGTCTTTAAAAATTAGGGATGTTACACTAAACAATGTATCCTTTTGCTCCGTACGAATCTTCATATAGAATCCTGCCCAAAGCTGACGAACCTTAAGAAGCTCCTCTTCGGTGTATGGCTTTGAGTTATCAAATACCTCCAAGTTTAAAAATTACTCAAACAAATTATATTCAATCATTCTATAATTCTAAATAAATGTGTAAAGTATAATTTTAACCAAAAATTTATACCTGCTCCCAATTATCAACAACATCACCATTCACAATGGTCAGCATAAACTTCATCACATAATAGCCACAAGGAAAACCATTCCGTTGTGTTGGCATCTACACAAATGAATTAACAAAGTTAACCAAATATATATATATATATATATATATATATATATATATATATATATATCATATATGAATTCACTCCAAATTAAATCAACTCAATATTTTAAATTACTTACTGTAGGGTACAACCACGTGGGGGCAGATGTAGAATAACCTTTGACAGCTCTAATAACATAATATAAAAGTATTTATAAAATTTCAACCCAACTTAAGTTCAAATACTACAATCTAAACCATGATAAAAATTAAAAACTTACTTGCTAAACATGGCTTTGATTTCTTTGTTTGATTTGCGGCTTAAGGAACACATCCAGACCACAGTATTTTGAGGTGGCATTATGACAACTAGTGTCCAATGTCCTCTGCAACATTGATAAACTTAAAATTAAGCAACACACAAAGAAATGCATGTTACACACAATAAACTCAGAATGACACAAGAAAATCAGAAGACTAACATGCATTTCACCATTCACCAACAAAACAACTAGTAATCAAAACAAGGAACTATGTTGCTGTTACCTATGGCAAAATGGAGCAATATATACTCCCTTATTGGTGGTCATCAATTTATCTTGAAGGTTTTGAAGGACAACATTCATGGGTATATCCTTCAGGTTAAGCTTGTAAGGACACACAAATCCATATAAGTCATCAATACCTCTTTCAACACATTGACGATGCAAATATCTAGTGGCAAGTAAGAAAAACTATCAGATCGATTAATATATGTAAAATGTGAGAAATTTATATAATGAAATAGGCTTTACTACTTACGTGCACCATATGGCCAAATGGCTCAATTCAAGCCACTCTTCACCAGAAATCATGTCCGTGATCTCTTTGAAGGAGACAAAGCAGTGATGATTGTAACGCCCAAATATTTAATTAAATTATTTAATTAAATATTTAGGTATCCGTTTATTTATTTATTTATTTATTTCAGTTGGTGTAATTATATTAGCATTTGATTAAGAGGTCTATAATTGGATATTAGGGGATGGTGTTAGTGATCGGGCTTAAGCTGGAGGAAAGCCCGTGATCCAAAAGCCCACTAGCTAGGCGCATAGGTGAAGCGCCTAGGCTAGGGTTTTGCCTCATTTTGCGATTTTGTTTGAGAAAAGAAAGAAAAGTTGCGAATAGAAGAGAGGAGAGGAGAAGAGGATTCGGCGCATCCAAGAGAGAAGGAGAGGAGGATTTCGCAAGTTCAAGGAGAAGAGAGAAGCTGTGTTGCTGATGTTATTGTTGGTGACTTGATCAAGGGGATTAGTGTTCTCCTACTCTAAGGTAAGGGTGGGGTTCCTCCTTATAATAGGGTTTTATTATGGGGTTATGTGGGAATAGGTCCTATGATACCTCTTGCTTGATTTGACGTTTGGTTTGATGATAGTTGAATCATGACTAGGTTGAATTGAAATATTGGCTTGTTGGTGATTGTTGTGACTCTAAAAATTGGTGTTCATTGTTGTTATCACGAATTGCATGCTAAGTGTTCGATTAATTGTCGTTTGATGTTGTGATTGACAATTCATGATAATTGACATTGGTGGTTAAGAATTGGTGATTTAAATTATTGAAATAACGAAATTATTGACCCCTAGGGCGCCATGGGCGCCATTGTCCTAGTTGCTGATTTTGGGGCCCTGGTGCTGGGCGCCATTGCTAGGCGCTGTGTTGCTGTTTCTGGCGCCCTGTGTGTGGGCGCCGTGTGCCAGGATGGTTGTTGCTGCTGTGTTCTGAGTCATGGGCGCCATGGGCGCCAGAGTTGTTGTTGTTGTGTTCCCTGTGTGAGTTGCAGTTTTAGGCGCCCTGTGCATGGGCGCCGTGTCTGGTGCGTGTTCCTGTGCCATGTTGCGTTTTCTGTTGTGTTCTGGGCTGTCTGGGCGCCAAGGGCGCCATTTCCTGCAGTGTTGTCTGTTGTGTTGCTGCCTGTTGCTAGGTGCCCTGCTCCTGGGCGCCAAAGTCATGTGTGTTGCGTTTGTTGCTAGGTGCCCTGCTCCTGGGGGCCAGGTCCAGTTGTGTTTCCTGTTGCTAGGCGCCCTTCTCCTGGGCGCCATTTCCTGCACTGTTTGGTTTTGCTGTCACTGTTTCACTGTCACTGTCACGGATTTTGTTTTCAACATATCTTTTAACTCGGGAGTCCGATTGAGACGTTTCAAAATGTTTTGGAAAGCTTATTCAGAGGCCCAGCTGAATATTCTAATTTAAGGCAATGTGATCTATTTTCTGGAAATTGTTAGCCGTTGGCTTAACCGTTTAATGTTGCCGTTTTTGGAAAAAGAAAATTTGTCGCATTTCAAATATTTTGGAGAATTGTCGTCGTCCCAATACTTTGGAAAATTGTTGTCATCCTGGTGTCTTGGTGCTGTTTGAGCTAGGTGTGAAGGCCCAAACCTTGGTGTTGTTGGAGTTAGGTGTGAAGGCTCCAAATCTTAGTGTTCCGTTGTTTCGGGTAGTTTTGGTGTTTTGGTGTCGTTGGGCTAGGTGTGAAAGCTCAATTTTGGTGATATTCGGTGATTGATTTTTGGTGTGTCACGTTGTGACTAAATTTTGATGATTGTCTGTGTGCATTCATGGTGTCGCATACAGCATACGCATTTGTTTCGGTGAAGGCCTTTGGTCTTGGAGCGGGCTGTGAAAGCTCAATTTTTCTAAAACTAGTGAGCCGGGTGTGAAAGCTCAATTTTTCTAAATTGGTGAGCCGGGTGTGAAAGCTCTCAATTTTTGGTGACGCCTCTATTTACAGGCAAAACATTTGGTGATTTGGTGCCACATGCATATGCCCGTCGGTGTGGGTTGCATTCATGCATTATCATGACATTTGGTGACCGATTGGGGTGTTTACAATTTGACGTGTGTTTATAATTCGATGTGTGTAGTGGAGTGGTAGATATAGTTGTCATATTCTAGCATATTTCCTATCATTTACGCTATTATATTGAAGATATCTCACCCCTTTTGTTTGGATGTTACCCCTATGCGGTAACGTGCAGGTGATTGCGAGTGAAGGCTTAGCTACCTTCGCTAGTCTGAGTCGGTGTCCTTTGCTTTGATATGTAACACTCAGGGGGGGAAACGAACCTCGACTTTGGCTGTTGCATTTTATTTATTTGGAGTCCATTCAGGACGTTATGATTTTATGTTTTGGAACTTATTTCTATTCCGCTGCGTGGTGATGTATTTTTGGCGATGTGGTTAACTAAACTGGTGTTATGGGCTTCGTCCCTTTTTGACAAAGTGTTATATATCGTATGTGACGTTTTGGATTATCGATGAATGTGTGACATCTCTTTTCTGGGTAGAAATTTTTTTAAACTCATATTTAATTAAATAATTTCTGGGTAGAAAAGGGGTGTTACATTAGTGGTATCAAAGCAAAAGTTCGGTCTGTCCGGCCAAGTTGTCCAGTCGTATGTCAATTGACAATGGTGTGTTGTCAGTTATATCTAACTGTTGTTTGTTTTGTAGCAAGTGAGTTGAAATGGCTGGGAGGAACGATGCTGCAATTGCTGCTGCTCTAGATGCTATGGCGCAGGCTATGGAGAATCAGTAGAATGCCGGTGAGAATGCTGGGACTCGCAGTCTGGCGACATTTCAGAGAGAGAATCCGCCCACGTTCAAGGGCAGGTATGATCCCGATGGTGCTTTAGCTTGGTTGAAAGAAATGGAGAGGATTTTTCGAGTGATGGATTGTACTCCAGCACAGAAGGTCCGCTATGGTACGCATATGCTAGCTGAGGAAGCTGATGATTGGTGGTTAGAGGCGAGGCAGAGGATGGAGACTGCTAATGAAGAGATCACCTGGGAAGTGTTCAGCAGAGAGCTGGTGCTGACAAGAGGACTAGTGGGGGAGATGCCCCTGCTAGCATTGTGTGTTTTAAGTGTGGCAAGCCTGGCCACAAGAGTGTCATGTGCAGAAGCGGCGTGAAGAGGTGTTTCAAGTGCGGGAAGGACGGCCATGTGGTGGTCGAATGTGAGAGCAAGGTAGTGGTCTGCTACAACTGTGGTGAAGGAGGGCATATCAGTACACAGTGTCCGAAGCCGAAGAAGGAGAGGTCCAGTGGAAAAGTGTTCGCTTTAGCAGGTGAAGAGCCTACTGAGGATGATGGGCTCATTAGAGGTACGTGCTTCATTAATGGTACTCCTTTAAAGTCTATTATTGATACTGGTGCTACTCATTGCTTTATTGCTGCTGATTGTTGTAAGAAGTTGGGTCTTGTATTGTCTGCTATGAATGGAGAGATGGTTGTCGACACTCCAGCTAAAGGGTCGGTAACTACCTCTCTAGTGTGTTCTCAGTGTCCCCTGTCGATCTTCGACAGAGACTTTGTTGTGGATTTTGTTTGTTTGCCGTTGAGCGGATTGGATGTAATCTTGGGAATGAACTGGTTAGAGCATAACTATGTTCATATTAATTGTCGTAGCAAGTCGGTGAGTTTTGAAGAGGGGGAGTCTGGTCTGTTATCCGCTAGTCAGCTGCGGAAGTTGATGAAGGAAGGAGTTCCGTTATTCTCGCTGATGGCATCGCTGTCTGTTGAGAATCAAGCTATTATTGAAGAGTTGCAGGTGGTGCGCGAATTTCCTGATGTTTTCCTTGATGAGATTCCAAGTGTGCCGCCAGAGAGAGAAGTTGAGTTCTCTATTGATCTTGTACCTGGTACCAAACCTGTTTCTATGGCACCGTACAGGATGTCCGCGTCCGAATTGTCTGAGTTGAAGAAGCAACTTGAGGATCTGCTTGAGAAGAAATTTGTGAGGCCGAGTGTGTAACGCCCCAAAAATAATAGATTAATTTATTTAATTAATTAAATGAAATTGAGTGGTAGAAATAATAATATAATTATTATTTATTACTTAATAAAATAATTATAGGTGTTATTATATGTGAGCCTTAGTTGGGTTGGAAATAATTATTTTGAGGGGGAGTGTGTAGCGTTTGGGCTTAAGTGGTGGAAGAAAGCCTGTGATCCAAGCCCAAGCAAACTTAAGCTAGAAAATTAGGCTTAGCTCATTTGTGTGCCAAGGAGAGAAAATTAGCGAAATTGAGAGAGAGGAGCCGAGAGGGGGCGCGGCGCCCATGGAGAAAAAGAGAAGAGGAGGCGCGACTTGGAGGAAGAGAGAGAAAGGGGCGTGAGGCAAGAGGAGAAGGGGATCGGGTTGCGGTGATTCTTGGAGCTTACGTATAAGGGATAGCGTGTTCGTCATAACCTAAGGTAAGGGTGGGTCTCATCTTCTCTATAATAGGGTTTTATGATGGGGATTATGTAGGGGCTAGGCTCTATGTAGGCCTTTTTATGTATTCTTAGTGACTATTGATGAACCCTAGGCATATGAAGACTTGTTGTTGAAAAATCATGTTGTGTGTGCCAAGTGTTTGAGCAATTGTTGATGATATTGTGATTTATGATGATTGTGGATGATTATGATAATTTGATGTTCGTATTGTTGAATTGAGCCTTGATGATGGAATTTGGTGTTTAATATGTTGATGTGATCATATATGTGATTTTTGATGAATTTGGGTGTTGCTGGATTTTGTTGTCTAGGTGCAGAATTAGGCGCCCTTGAGTGGGGCGCCCTGTGCCAAGCAATGTTGCTGCTGGAATTTTGGCCACGGAATTAGGCGTCCTCGTGATTGGGCGCCCCGTGCCAAGTTGTTGCGTTTTTGGTTGAATTTTGCATTGCAGGAATTGGCGCCCTTGTGCTGGGCGCATGAGCCAAAGTTTGTGTTGCTGAATTGTGCTTGCTGTTGTGCTGAATTGTGCTTGCTGGGCGCCAAGGGCGCCGTGTCAGTGTGCGTGCGTTGTAGTGCTCCTGGATGTCTAAGTTGTGTCTTAGGCGCCCTGTGCCTGGGCGCCACTTTCAAGATGTTGCCCGTTTTTCATTAAAACTGTTTTCGTGATAACTTTTGACTCGGGTGTCCGTTTTAAACGTTTCAAAAAGTGTTGTGAAGCCCATTTTGTTGTCTATCTGTGTGTCCTATTTTTAAAAGCGAAAACGTATTATTTTCTGATGGTCCTGGGCGCCCAAGTGGTTGCCCCGATGGTCGTTGTTGTTGCGTTGCAAAACTGTTTTCGGTGTCTAAAACCTTTTTGGTGTCAATGATGATGTTCTAAATAACGTTTCTGCCCTTAGTGGCCAACTTTAATGATAATGATGTGTAAATGACGACGATGCCCCTGGTGGCTAGTTTATTGACGATGATGCCCCTGGTGGCTAGTTTATTGACGATGATGCCCCTAGTGGCTAGTTTATTGACGATGATGCCCTTAGTGGCTAGTTTATAGATGATAGTGCCCTTAGTGGCCAATGTTGTGTATATTGATGTGTAAATGACGATGATGCCCTTAGTGGCTAGTAAATGACGTTTTTATCCTCAGTGGCTATTGTTTGAACTGATGATGTTTATGAATAAGTGACGATGAAAATAAGTGACGTTGAGGCCCGAAAGGCTAAGTGACGATAAGGCCCAAAAAGGCTAAGTGATGTTGTTGTGTGTAATTGAGAATTGACAGGTGCTGTGCCCCTTATTTGGCAAATTGGTAAGTGACGGGTCACATAGTTGACCGTGATTGTGTGTTTGTGTGTGGTGCATGTTATAGTGTCTCATGCATCCCATATGCATAAACCCAGTGACGTTTGAGGCCCAAAAGGCTAAGTGACGATGAGGCCCAAAAGGCTAAGCGACGTTTGTGAAAGGTACCTCATGCATATGCCCGCGAGTGGGTTGCACTTCATATACTTACATGACATTGTGATGAGCTTTCGTAGTGATTGAATTGATGTTTGTGATGTGGTTTATATAGCTGGCATTGCGATGATTTGTTGTGGTGATTAATAATGATGACTGACTTGATGTGTCGTGATGTGGTTGATATAGTGTCATAACTCTAGCATAGTGCTCATCATAAGCTTTATTATATTGTTAGATGAACTCACCCCTTCTGTTTGAATGTTACCCTATGCGGTAACGTGCAGGTGATCTCGAGTGAAGGCTTAGGTATCTTCACTAGCTGAGTCGGGTCGTCTGCTCTGATTATGTAACACTAGGGAGGGGAATGACGTTGTTTAAGTTACTTATGAGTATTGTTGTTGATGGATTTTAGTATTGTAAGCCTTGCCTGGTTGCAATGCCTGTTATGATTAAACTTGTTGGATTTTCCGCTGTGAGGTTGTATTTTAATTTACAAAATGACGTTTTGTAAGTATTCTAAGACTGTTTTCGAAAAGCGAGTAATTTGGCGCGTGATGTTTAACGAAGTAAGTGTGACGTCCCTTGTGGTGTATTTAAAATTTGAAAACTCTGATTTTACGCAAATAAATTAATGGGTAGAAAAAGGGGTGTTACATTAGTGGTATCAGAGCAATGGTTGGTCCGTCCGGCCAAGTCATAGAGTCGTTGTGTCGGTTAACGACCAACTGTTGTCCTTTAGTCTTAGCATTTGGTAGTGTTGTATTGATGTTCCTACAGGTACAAGTAAACGGGGGCTGCTAATGGTAAGTGAACTAGTGGGGGGAGATACCCCTACCGATATTGTGTGCTGTTGTTATTAAAACGCGGTTGCCGTTTTATTGCTACTGTTTAATTATTGAAACTACTATGCTGTTGCTGTAGACTATTGTTACTGTTAGTGTAAATTACTTTGTTTGTTGCCGTTAATTATTGTTACTGTTGTGCTGGAAAGTAATTACTGTGGTGTTTTATTAAGTGCTGTGGTTGTTTTGATTTAAAACTTTAACTGCTGTTGCTGTTGAAATTTAAAATCCTTGTTGATGTTTTACAGTGTAACTGCTGTTACTGTTTAATTGCTGTTTTTGAAAAAGACCAATGTTGCTGTTGCTGAAAATATTGTGTTGTTTCTAAGGATTAATGTTGCTGTTTCATTGTTGATGTTTTTGAAAATCGTTTTATTTGAGCAACACTAATGCCTTGTGCTCGGTGATTTTGTGATCTGAAAGGTAAAATGACTTCTGAAATTGTTTTTGAAAAGTCAAATGGGCGATTTTACGGTTGGAAACGGATATTGGTGATAAAATCTATTTTTTTTATGAATAAACGTAGATGTTGTTGTTGTAGAGGATGAAAGAAATAAATATATTTTTTGACGTAGGATTTTAAATGAAGTGTAGGTGTTGAAATTCTTGTTGGGCTGGAAGATAATTTTCTAGTTGGTCTTGTTTGGAAAAAGAGTAACGATTTTCTGTTGTGTAAGTTTTGAAACGTTTGACTAATAATTCGATTAATAATAATGAAGGTTGCATATATGTTCATTATGAACATTGTTTGTACGTGTTTGTTTTTATTGAACTGCTGAGTTTTGGTGTTAATCGAGTATCTAAATGTCGTGTGCGATATGCTGTATGAAACTAAGTGTGTTTTATTCTTGTAAATTGAATTTGGGATTAATTAGAAACATTTTATAAAACCGAATTTGTGTGGTTTATTTGGAGAAATTTTATAAAGCTGTATTTTTGGGTTATTTAGTGAAACTAGTGAGGTACTGACTGAAAGTTATGATTGATGTAGTTGTTTTGGCTCGAATTGCGTGTAAGTGTAATTTTAGTCGAAAAAGCGTAAAACCGACAATTAATGAATTGTGTGGAAATTGATGTTTGAATATATATGATTATTAGGAAGTTTAAATTATGCCTGATGGCTGAATTTGTGGCTGCGTGGATGCTTGATTTGTTGCTAAGCTCACTGTGTAGACACTTTCTGAGTAGGTTTGGATATCGGCAAAACTGGAACCGTTGTACTGGTTGATAAATTATGTAACTCACAATTTTAGAAACTAGACTGAACGCTTGTCATTTTGGCTTTGGTTTGGTCGCATTTGGAGTAGTATAGCTCCAGTTATGGGCTTCGCAAGTTAGGATAAAATTCTGGGGACCGTCTGGACATAGAGTCAGTGTTTTGATTGTGGTGTTTTCAAATGGAGTCCTTTTCGAATGAATCCAATTTCTTTGAAAACTAGACAAAATGCTTTACTGTTTAGGCTGAATTTTCGTGTTATTTGGGTTTGTTTTGGGCATTGTAGAAGAGTCACAACTTTGGACACAGTCGCTGCCCCATTTTCTGGACCTACTGCCTTGTTTGCAAAAACTGTGCTATTGGACTCATCATTTTGAAATTCTAAAAATATAGCCAGAAACTAGACTCCGTAAGTTTTCCGTAGAGGGGTTTTTGCTAAAATGTTTCGGAAAGCTTATTCAGAGGCCTAACTGAATATTCTAATTTCAAGGCAAAAATTGACTGTTTCTGGTGTCGTTGATTTTTAGGCGTGTCGGTCGAATTAAATTGTTGTAGTGTTGTCGGTGGCTTAGAGCCCCAAGTTGTTATTGTGTTGTCGGTGGCTTAGTGCCCCAAGTCGTTGTTGCAGTGTCGGTGCCTTGGTGCCCGAAGTTGCTGATGTGTTATTGATTATGGGATGGTTGGTCCCGGAGTTGTCTCCGCATTGTTGCTTTTGTTGTTGCTTGTGGTTGCCTCGTTAACATTGTTGATGTTTATGTGTTGCCTTGGGTACCGCCGAATGGCCCAAGTTATATTGTTGTTGATTTGTTGATGTGGGCCGATGGCCATTATTGATTAGTACGCCGCTACTATGCCCCATGCGTTGTTGTTGATGATGTTGCTTTGCTGATGGTTTGTCGTTGTTGATGTTGCCTGAGTGGCAAAGTTGTTTGTTGATGTTGTTGTCGTGTTG
Source organism: Astragalus membranaceus (assembly GCA_039519185.1). Lineage (NCBI taxonomy): Eukaryota > Viridiplantae > Streptophyta > Magnoliopsida > Fabales > Fabaceae > Astragalus > Astragalus membranaceus. Next base: position 51,027,340 of record CM076854.1, on the reverse strand, counting down.
TTAAATTATGTGGCTTGTTGTAAAACTGTGATGCACTCTGTGAAGTTCGTTGTGATGCTGTGATGATTGATGTATTTCGTTATCCTTAAGGGTAGATGAGTGAGGTAGAATGCGAGATAGTTTATCAGAGTAGCGCAGTGGAGTCTTAGCATGTCGTATTGGAAGGAACATTAATAGAGCTTAGGGAGTGATCACGTGGTACCAACGTGATTACGCTCAAATCCCTATCAGAGGTCCTTAGGGAGAGGATGTGTCTGGTTGTTGTTTCTCAAAGCTACCTGGCTGAATAAGTAGGAGGGACGGCCGCCCAATCACTTACCGCCGGTAATCAGAGAAATGGTGATCAGCATGGTAGATAGAACTAGTTGCCTAGATAGCTTAGTCGTTGGTGGGAGAGTGTTAGCCTTGACGGGTAAAAATTTCGAGGACGAAACTCCTTTAAGTGGGGGAGAGTTGTAACGCCCCAAAAATAATAGATTAATTTATTTAATTAATTAAATGAAATTGAGTGGTAGAAATAATAATATAATTATTATTTATTACTTAATAAAATAATTATAGGTGTTATTATATGTGAGCCTTAGTTGGGTTGGAAATAATTATTTTGAGGGGGAGTGTGTAGCGTTTGGGCTTAAGTGGTGGAAGAAAGCCCGTGATCCAAGCCCAAGCATACTTAAGCTAGAAAATTAGGCTTAGCTCATTTGTGTGCCAAGGAGAGAAAATTAGCGAAATTGAGAGAGAGGAGCCGAGAGGGGGCGCGGCGCCCATGGAGAAAAAGAGAAGAGGAGGCGCGACTTGGAGGAAGAGAGAGAAAGGGGCGTGAGGCAAGAGGAGAAGGGGATCGGGTTGCGGTGATTCTTGGAGCTTACGTATAACGGATAGCGTGTTCGTCATAACCTAAGGTAAGGGTGGGTCTCATCTTCTCTATAATAGGGTTTTATGATGGGGATTATGTAGGGGCTAGGCTCTATGTAGGCCTTTTTATGTATTCTTAGTGATTATTGATGAACCCTAGGCATATGAAGACTTGTTGTTGAAAAATCATGTTGTGTGTGCCAAGTGTTTGAGCAATTGTTGATGATATTGTGATTTATGATGATTGGGGATGATTATGATAATTTTATGTTCGTATTGTTGAATTGAGCCTTGATGATGGAATTTGGTGTTTAATATGTTGATGTGATCATATATGTGATTTTGGATGAATTTGGGTGTTGCTGGATTTTGTTGTCTAGGTGCAGAATTAGGCGCCCTTGAGTGGGGCACCCTGTGCCAAGCATTGTTGTTGCTGGAATTTTGGCCACGGAATTAGGCGTCCTCGTGATTGGGCGCCCCGTGCCAAGTTGTTGCGTTTTTGGTTGAATTTTGCATTGCAGGAATTGGCGCCCTTGTGCTGGGCGCATGAGCCAAAGTTTGTGTTGCTGAATTGTGCTTGCTGTTGTGCTGAATTGTGCTTGCTGGGCGCCAAGGGCGCCGTGTCAGTGTGCGTGCGTTGTGTTGCTCCTGGATGTCTAAGTTGTGTCTTAGGCGCCCTGTGCCTGGGCGCCACTTTCAAGATGTTGCCCGTTTTTCATTAAAACTGTTTTCGTGATAACTTTTGACTCGGGTGTCCGTTTTAAACGTTTCAAAAAGTGTTGTGAAGCCCATTTCGTTGTCTATCTGTGTGTCCTATTTTTAAAAGCGAAAACGTATTATTTTCTGATGGTCCTGGGCGCCCAAGTGGTTGCCCCGATGGTCGTTGTTGTTGCATTGCAAAACTGTTTTCGATGTCTAAAACCTTTTTGGTGTCAATGATGATGTTCTAAATAACGTTTCTGCCCTTAGTGGCCAACTTTAATGATAATGATGTGTAAATGACGACGATGCCCCTGGTGGCTAGTTTATTGACGATGATGCCCCTGGTGGCTAGTTTATTGACGATGATGCCCCTGGTGGCTAGTTTATTGACGATGATGCCCTTAGTGGCTAGTTTATAGATGATAGTGCCCTTAGTGGCCAATGTTGTGTATATTGATGTGTAAATGACGATGATGCCCTTAGTGGCTAGTAAATGACGTTTTTATCCTCAGTGGCTATTGTTTGAACTGATGATGTTTATGAATAAGTGACGATGAAAGTAAGTGACGTTGAGGCCCGAAAGGCTAAGTGACGATAAGGCCCAAAAAGGCTAAGTGATGTTGTTGTGTGTAATTGTGAACTGACAGGTGCTGTGCCCCTTATTTGGCAAATTGGTAAGTGACGGGTCACATAGTTGACCGTGATTGTGTGTTTGTGTGTGGTGCATGTTATAGTGTCTCATGCATCCCATATGCATAAACCCAGTGACGTTTGAGGCCCAAAAGGCTAAGTGACGATGAGGCCGAAAAGGCTAAGCGACGTTTGTGAAAGGTACCTCATGCATATGCCCGCGAGTGGGTTGCACTTCATATACTTACATGACATTGTGATGAGCTTTCGTAGTGATTGAATTGATGTTTGTGATGTGGTTTATATAGCTGGCATTGCGATGATTTGTTGTGGTGATTAATAATGATGACTGACTTGATGTGTCGTGATGTGGTTGATATAGTGTCATAACTCTAGCATAGTGCTCATCATAAGCTTTATTATATTGTTAGATGAACTCACCCCTTCTGTTTGAATGTTACCCCTATGCGGTAACGTGCAGGTGATCTCGAGTGAAGGCTTAGGTATCTTCACTAGCAGAGTCGGGTCGTCTGCTCTGATTATGTAACACTAGGGAGGGGAATGACGTTGTTTAAGTTACTTATGAGTATTGTTGTTGTTGGATTATAGTATTGTAAGCCTTGCCTGGTTGCAATGCCTGTTATGATTAAACTTGTTGGATTTTCCGCTGTGAGGTTGTATTTTAATTTACAAAATGACGTTTTGTAAGTATTCTAAGACTGTTTTCGAAAAGCGAGTAATTTGACGCGTGATGTTTAACGAAGTAAGTGTGACATCCCTTGTGGTGTATTTAAAATTTGAAAACTCTGATTTTACGCAAATAAATTAATGGGTAGAAAAAGGGGTGTTACATTAGTGGTATCAGAGCAATGGTTGGTCCGTCCGGCCAAGTCATAGAGTCGTTGTGTCGGTTAACGACCAACTGTTGTCCTTTAGTCTTAGCATTTGGTAGTGTTGTATTGATGTTCCTACAGGTACAAGTAAACGGGGGCTGCTAATGGTAAGTGAACTAGTGGGGGGAGATACCCCTACCGATATTGTGTGCTGTTGTTATTAAAACGCGGTTGCCGTTTTATTGCTACTGTTTAATTATTGAAACTACTATGCCGTTGCTGTAGACTATTGTTACTGTTAGTGTAAATTACTTTGTTTGTTGCCGTTAATTATTGTTACTGTTGTGCTGGAAAGTAATTACTGTGGTGTTTTATCGTTGACAATTAAGTGCTGTGGTTGTTTTGATTTAAAACTTTAACTGCTGTTGCTGTTGAAATTTAAAATCCTTGTTGATGTTTTACAGTGTAACTGCTGTTACTGTTTAATTGCTGTTTTTGAAAAAGACCAATGTTGCTGTTGCTGAAAATATTGTGTTGTTTCTAAGGATTAATGTTGCTGTTTCATTGTTGATGTTTTTGAAAATCGTTTTATTTGAGCAACACTAATGCCTTTTGCTCGGTGATTTTGTGATCTAAAAGGTAAAATGACTTCTGAAATTGTTTTTGAAAAGTCAAATGGGCGATTTTACGGTTGGAAACGGATATTGGTGATAAAATCTATTTTTTTTATGAATAAACGTAGATGTTGTTGTTGTAGAGGATGAAAGAAATAAATTTATTTTTTGACGTAGGATTTTAAATGAAGTGTAGGTGTTGAAATTCTTGTTGGGCTGGAAGATAATTTTCTAGTTGGTCTTGTTTGGAAAAAGAGTAACGATTTTCTGTTGTGTAAGTTTTGAAACGTTTGACTAATAATTCGATTAATAATAATGAAGGTTGCATATATGTTCATTATGAACATTGTTTGTACGTGTTTGCTTTTATTGAACTGCTGAGTTTTGGTGTTAATCGAGTATCTAAATGTCGTGTGCGATATGCTGTATGAAACTAAGTGTGTTTTATTCTTGTAAATTGAATTTGGGATTAATTAGAAACATTTTATAAAATCGAATTTGTGTGGTTTATTTGGAGAAATTTTATAAAGCTGTATTTTTGGGTTATTTAGTGAAACTAGTGAGGTACTGACTGAAAGTTATGATTGATGTAGTTGTTTTGGCTCGAATTGCGTGTAAGTGTAATTTTAGTCGAAAAACCGTAAAACCGACAATTAATGAATTGTGTGGAAATTGATGTTTGAATAGATATGATTATTAGGAAGTTTAAATTATGCCTGATGGCTGAATTTGTGGCTGCGTGGATGCTTGATTTGTTGCTAAGCTCACTGTGTAGACACTTTCTGAGTAGGTTTGGATTTCGGCAAAACTGGAACCGTTGTACTGGTTGATAAATTATGTAACTCACAATTTTAGAAACTAGACTGAACGCTTGTCATTTTGGCTTTGGTTTGGTCGCATTTGGAGTAGTATAGCTCCAGTTATGGGCTTCGCAAGTTAGGATAAAATTCTGGGGACCGTCTGGACAGAGAGTCAGTGTTTTGATTGTGGTGTTTTCAAATGGAGTCCTTTTCGAATGAATCCAATTTCTTTGAAAACTAGACAAAATGCTTTACTGTTTAGGCTGAAGTTTCGTGTTATTTGGGTTTGTTTTGGGCATTGTAGAAGAGTCACAACTTTGGACACAGTCGCTGCCCCATTTTCTGGACCTACTGCCTTGTTTGCAAAAACTGTGCTATTGGACTCATCATTTTGAAATTCTAAAAATATATCCAGAAACTAGACTCCGTAAGTTTTCCGTAGAGGGGTTGTTTGCTAAATTCCGATGTCGTTTGATAGAGTAAATAAATTGTTGAAGTTTATGTGTGAGTGCTGGAATTTCCTGCATTGCTTAGTTTATGCTGTCATTGTAACGGAAAAATGTTTTTGCAATATCTTTTGACCCAGGAGTCCGATTTGAGTAAACTAAAATGTTTCGGAAAGCTTATTCAGAGGCCTAACTGAATATTCTAATTTCAAGGCAAAAATTGACTGTTTCTGGTGTTGTTGATTTTTAGGCGTGTCGGTCGAATTAAATTGTTGTAGTGTTGTCGGTGGCTTAGAGCCCCAAGTTGTTATTGTGTTGTCGGTGGCTTAGTGCCCCAAGTCGTTGTTGCTCGAGTGTTCAGCAAGATTGATTTGAGATCAGGTTATCACCAGATCATGGTGAAGGACGAAGATATTCAGAAGACGGCTTTCAGAACCCGTTATGGTCATTATGAGTATTCGGTGATGCCGTTCGGTGTTACCAACGCACCAGGAGTATTTATGGAATATATGAATCGTATATTTCATGCTTACTTGGATCGGTTTGTGGTGGTGTTCATTGATGACATTTTGGTTTACTCTAAATCGGAAGAAGAACATGCAGAGCATCTGAGGTTAGTGTTGGAAGTATTGAAGGAAAAGAAGTTGTACGCGAAGTTGTCAAAGTGTGAATTCTGGTTGAAGGAAGTGATTTTTCTCGGTCATGTCATTTCTGGTAATGGTATTGCAGTGGATCCGTCGAAAGTAGAAGCAATGTTAAATTGGGAGGCTCCGAAGTCGGCAACTGAAATTAGAAGCCTTTTGGGGTTGGCCGGCTATTATAGAAGGTTCATTGAAGGTTTTTCTAAGTTAGCACTTCCGTTAACTCAGTTAACCTGCAAAGGAAAGGCTTTTGTTTGGGACGCCCGATGTGAAGAAAGTTTCGTGGAATTGAAGAAGAGATTGACAACGTCTCCTGTCTTGACGTTGCCCAATCCGGAAGGGTCGTTTGTGGTGTATTGTGATGCGTTAAAAATGGGTTTAGGTGGTGTGCTTATGCAAGATGTGAAGGTTATCGCGTATGCGTCGAGGCAGTTAAGGGTTCATGAGAAGAATTATCCCACGCATGATTTGGAGCTGGCTGCAGTAGTCTTTGTGTTGAAGATTTGGAGGCACTATTTGTATGGTTCCAGGTTTGATGTGTTCAGCGATCATAAGAGTTTGAAATATTTGTTTGACCAGAAGGAGTTGAATATGAGGCAGCGTCGATGGTTGGAGTTGTTGAAGGACTATGATTTCGGTTTGAACTATCATCCAGGCAAAGCTAATGTCGTGGCTGATGCTTTGAGCCGGAAGACTTTGCATATGTCGGCAATGATGGTTAAGGAGTTAAAGCTGATTGAGGAGTTCAGAGATATGAGTCTGGTTTGTGAAGTGACACCTCAGAGCGTTAAGTTAGGAATGTTGAAGATTGGTAATGAGTTTCTGAATAGCATCAGAGAAGCCCAGAAATCAGATGTTAAGCTGGTAGACTTGATGGTTGAGAGTGATCAATCGAAGAATGAGGATTTCAGATTGGATTCCCAAGATGTGTTGAGGTTCCGTGGTAGGATTTGTGTTCCTGATGACACGGAGATGAAGAAAGCAATTCTTGAAGAGAGTCACAGAAGTAAGTTAAGTATCCATCCGGGAGCTACAAAGATGTATCAAGACCTGAAGAAGTTGTTTTGGTGGACTGGTATGAAGCGAGATGTGGCGCAGTTCGTTTATGCATGTTTGACTTGCCAGAAGTCAAAGGTCGAGCATCAAAAGCCTGCTGGGTTGATGCAACCGTTGGAAATTCCAGAGTGGAAATGGGATGGCATCTCGATGGATTTTGTAACGGGATTGCCTAATACTGCGAAAGGGTATGATGCAATTTGGGTGATTGTTGACAGGTTAACGAAATCGTCTCATTTTGTTCCTATCAGCATCACGTATCCGGTGTCGAAGTTGGCAGAGATTTATATCCGGGAGATTGTGAAGCTTCATGGAGTTCCTAAGAGTATTGTTTCGGATAGAGATCCGAGGTTCACTTCTGATTTCTGGAAGAGTTTGCAAGAAAAGTTGGGGTCTAAGTTGAGGTTGAGTTCGGCATATCATCCTCAGACTGATGGTCCGTCACAAAGGACAATTCAGTCATTAGAAGATTTGTTGAGGGCTTGTGTCTTGGAACAAGGAGGTTCGTGGGATTCCTACCTTCCACTGATAGAGTTCACGTATAACAACAGTTACCATTCCAGTATTGGGATGGCACCTTTTGAAGCATTATATGGTTGGAAGTGTAGAACCCCGCTGTGTTGGTATGAGTCCGGAGAGAGTGTGGTGCTTGGACCGGAGATTGTTCGAGAGACAACTGAGAAGATAAAGTTGATCCGTGAGAAGATGAAGGCTTCGCAGAGTCGTCAGAAGAGTTATCACGACAAGAGGAGAAAAGATTTAGAGTTCCAGGAGGGTGAGCATGTATTCTTGAGAGTCACTCCAGTGACCGGTGTTGGCCGTGCTTTGAAGTCGAAGAAGCTCACTCCTCGATTCATTGGTCCTTATCAGATTTCCGGAAGAGTTGGGAATGTGGCGTATAGAGTGGCTTTACCGCCAAACCTTTCGAATTTGCACGACGTGTTTCACGTGTCGCAACTTCGGAAGTACATTTCGGATCCATCTCATGTGATCCACTTGGATGATGTGGAGGTGCGAGATAATCTCACGGTGGAGACGATGCCTGTGCGGATTGAAGACCATGAGGTGAAGGTGTTAAGAGGCAAGGAAATTGTATTGGTGAAGGTGGTCTGGCTAGGAGCTGCCGGTGAGAGCATGACTTGGGAGTTGGAGAGCAAGATGCGGGAGTCCTACCCCGAGCTGTTTGATTCAGGTGAGTTTTCGAGGACGAAAACATTCTAAGTTGGGGAGAGTTGTAACGCCCAAATATTTAATTAAATTATTTAATTAAATATTTAGGTATCCGTTTATTTATTTATTTATTTCAGTTGGTGTAATTATATTAGCATTTGATTAAGAGGTGTATAATTGGATATTATGGGATGGTGTTAGTGATCGGGCATAAGCTGGAGGAAAGCCCGTGATCCAAAATAGAAGAAAGGAAAGTTGCGAATAGAAGAGAGGAGAGGAGAAGAGGATTCGGCGCATCCAAGAGAGAAGGAGAGGAGGATTTCGCAAGTTCAAGGAGAAGAGAGAAGCTGTGTGTAACAACCGCAAAATAATTAACCGAATTATTGGGATGTTAACCCAATTGAATTAATTTAGTACTTAACCGGTAAATTTATCGAGTGCTAAAATTATTTATTTGTGGTCATCGGATCGTTAACCGGATAATACGGACCAAGAAAGTTTTGGAATCGAAATAGGAGATTTCGATCAATATGGTAATTTGACCGCGTTACAACAAATATATTAAATAAATATATATATGTATACGTGGGTGTGTGTGAGTGAAGAAAGAAAGAATTAATTAAATAAATAAATATAAGTGTGTGTGTGTGTGTATTAATAAAGAAAGGAAAGAAATGAAAGAAAGAAGAAAAAGAAAGGAAACAGCGAGAGAGAGTTACAGAGAAGAAAAGAGAGAAAAGGGAAAGAAAGGGGGAGGAAGAAGAAGAGGAAAAAGGGGGCACTTCCGCTCAACGAAACGACTTCCTTCCAACACAAAAAATGCTCAGCGTTACCTCCTCTTCAATTTGGTACCAAGATCTTCATCATCAACTCACTCTCTCTCACTTTACCATTTTCGAATTTGAGGAGAAAATTGGAGTTTTGATGGTTGTAACTCAAGGGAAAGCTAAGGATGATGTTTAGGAGCGAGCACAAGGTGGATTACTCGAGTATTGAAGATCGATTGGGTGATTTGGAGTTGAAAATCAAGATTTGGGGTTTTTGGTGAATAGTGATTTGAGGTTGATGAAGATGATGAATAGTGTCCATGGAGGATTTCGAGGAATTCGACATTCCGGTCAAAAGCGGTTTCGTGATCGAGTGGGAAGCTTTGGAAGCGGATTGGGTGTCGCCGGAGCGGGGAATGTTCGTGTGGTTACTCGGTGGATTCGGCCGCTCGTGGTTCACGCTTCAAGGGTGAGTTCTACTCACGTTTAGGATTTTATGTTTCGAATTAATTAATTAACTGTTTTACCGCTTTCGCTGGACTGGAATATTTCTGGATATTGTCTGTTTCGGATTAGGAATCGATCGGAGCGAGTCTCGAGTTATGTCGCGTTTTGATACAATTCGTTTAAAATGAGTTTTTGATTGATTTGATTGATTGTGTGACTTTGATTGAAACTGTTTTTATGGTTGTCAAATTTGTTTTTAATCGGAACAAGAATCGGAATTGAGCGGAATAGCGAATTTCGCAAGAAAACGGAAAACCTGCACTTTTCTGCAGAGGGTCGCGACGCGACCCGTTCTCATCGCGTCGCGACCTGGCCCAATTTTGTCACGCAAAAAGTTTCTGTCGTTTTTCGCGTCGCGACGGTAGCAGTTCGCGTCGCGACGCTTTGCAGATTTTCAACAGTTTTTCACTGATTTTGTTTTCACAATAACTTTTGATCCGGGAACCCGATTGAGGTGTTCTAAAATGCGTTTGAAAGCTTATTCCGAGGCCTAACTAAATGTACAATTTATAAAGGTAAAAAGAATTGTTTTCGAAGTTCAAATAGTTTCGAAAAGCCGAATAATAGTACGCGTGTGCGAATATGTTTTATTAATAATAAAGTGGACTATGAGTCCTACGTAATACGGTATAACTGACGCGGGATGATTATTATTTATTCGTCTAAACCGGTCTACGATTCACGATATATATTATATCGACTATAGGAAACGGCCCAATGCGGGTATTATGTTCGACTAACAGGTCATCGAGTGTAGATATATTTAATATATATCTACGTGGTATGGGTGACGACCCATGTTGACATACTAGGAGGGGCAGTCATGATCCCCCACCCTAGGCTCCGATGCCAATAGTTAAACTATTATTGGTAAGGGGTTCGCCGGAAGATGCAAGGTTTGCGGCCGGTGTTGTGTTAAAAAAATTATTGTACTACGTTCGCCGGAAGATGCAAGGTTTGCGGCCGGTGGTACGTAGAAAGGCCTAGGATGCTAGTTCATCGGGAGACGCAAATAGATTGCAGCCGGTGTCTTACTAGGTCGAAGCCTTATTGTTTGGTCCACCGGGATTAGCCAGCGGATTGCGGTCGGTGTTGTGTCAATCTTAAAAATGTTTTAAAAGGACCGAGAGTGCTAGTAGGGGTCTCGGTAGAACTCACTGAGATTGTATCTCATTGTTTATGTGTTGTTGTTTTACAGAGAAACAGGGACGGCAGAAATCCAAGGAGCACGAGTAGGTTGAGCTCAGGCGACTGCTGATGACTTAGCTATTACGCTTAAGTTTATATTTCCTTTTGTTGTCTTTGTACTACAACTCTATGTATTAATGTTATGTATTTATTTCCGCTTTCTTGTACGATATTGAACACTGTATTTCACTGATGGTTTATGGTCTTATTTATGTTTAAGACTGTTCTATTGTTATTCAGTGAAAATTTTATAGTGGTGTTCAGTATTTAAACAGGAAATATATCTCTGATTATTTTATGATGGTACACTCGGGTATTTTTACTTGATAAAAATACCGGGGTGTAACAGTTGGTATCAGAGCAGTTCGACCTAGTCGGACTTAGTTTAGGGTTGAGTCGATTCCTTGTTAGTCCTTTTTGTAATTACACTTGTGATGCTAAGAGACATTGAGCCTGATCAACTTAATACTTAGTGCATCATAAGCGGAATTATGACTGGATGATCAAGATGCAATCCTCGATCACAATCGGAATCTTCAACCGGTGCATCCTCAGGAAAGGTGACATGACGGTGGAAGAATGCACCGCTATGTTTGAGAAGTTGTCTCAATTTTACCAAGTGGTAAAGTAAGCTTCGGACGACGAACGGAGAATGCAGAAGTATAAGACGGACATAAGTGTTTTGGTGATTTATGGTCTCAGTTCTTATACTATTACCAATTATGTTGCCTTAGTGCAATCAGCCTATGTCGCCGAGGATGATCTCATAAGGAATATGGGAAAAGAAGGAAGGTGGTTGAATTATCAACTCCGAATGCAAAGTCCCAAGATAATTTCATCAAAGGAAAAGCAGATGCAATTCTTTGATTCTTCAAAGGTCAGAAGATGTTCTAACTGTGGAAGGCCTCACAGTGGTGATTGCAAGCGAAGATCTAATCGGTGCTATTACAGTAATGTAGAGGGTCACTATAGTAAAGAGTGCCCTGCCAGGAAAAGTTCCAAGGAGTTACAAGCAGCTCCAAGACGAGGACGAGTCAACACTTTAGATGCTCAGACGGTTACAACTACTGACAAGTTACTGAGGGGTATGGGATCAGTTTTCAATAACCCTGTCAATATATTATGTGATTCGGGTGCAACCTATTGCTGTATACCCCGATCGCGTGTGAATCGGTTGGGATTAGCCGTATCATCGCTATCCGAGCCGATAAATATTTTAACTGCTGCTAAGGGTCGTGTCCAGACATAATCTTTGTATAGAATTGTCTACTTGTCATAGGAGGCAGGAATTTCGTTGTAGAATTTATTGTTTGCCTATGAGAAGGGTGGACACCATTTTGGGTATGAATTAGATGACTGCAAACCATGTTGCAATCGACTGTGTTAATCAACTATCAGCTTCGCTTCAGGACCAGTTGAATTGTGTAAGACAAATTCGGAAGCGGTCACCTAGTTCACCTTAGACGGTCAATCTTCATTCCAAGGTGCGGAAGCACATGTTGGTATGTTATCTGCATCCACTGAAACTAGTTTAGATTTGGTGAACGTTCGAGTTGTGAATGTCTTTCTGGATGTTTTCACGATGAAGTTTCTTCTGAACCTCCAGAGCGAGAGGTAGAGCTTACGGTAGAATTGGTTCCTGGCACGGGATCAATATCTATTGTTTCTTATTGAATGTTTCTTTAGAATTAAAGGAAATGGAGTCTCAACTTGAAGAGTCGATGTTAAAGAAATTCATTCGGCCGAGTGCTTCTCTAAGGAGTGCTCTGGTGTGATTAGTCGAAAGGAAAGTTAGTAGCATGAGATTGTACATCGGTTATCGACAACTTAACAAAGTGACGATCAAGAATCAATATCCCTTACCAAGGACAGACGATTTGCTTGAGCAATTTGAGGTGCTACAGTGTTTCTAAAATTGATCTGAGGTCAGGATATCATCAAATAAAAGTTAGAGCCTTAGATATTCCGAAGACAGCCTTCCGTACTAGGTATGGACATTATGTGTTTGTAGTGGTGCCCTTCGGTTTGACTAATGCTCCAGCGGTATTCATGGATTACCTGAACCGAGTTTTTCCTCAATTACCTAGATCAAATTGTAGTCGTTTTCATTGATGGTATCTTGATGTGCTCGAAGACCATTGAGGAGCATGTCCAACATCTCCTCATTGTTCTGAGTGCACTCCGAGAAAAGAAGTTGTACGCGAAACCTCAGGAGTGTGATTTTTGGGTGTTAGAGGTAAAGTCTTTGGGACATGTGATTTTCCCAAGACGGGAGTTTCTGTAGATCCCAGTAAGAAGGAAGCGGTGTTGAATGGGAGTGACCAACATCAGTCACAGAGATCAAAAGTTTCTGGGTCTAGCCGGTTACTATAAGAGATTTGTTCAAGGGTTCTCACAGTTAGCTTTCCACTTACTCGGTTAACTCGTAAGGGTCATCCGTTTACGTGGGATGCCGATTGTGAAGGATGTTTTCTAGAGTCGAAGATTTTGACTTCTGCTCCAATCCTGATTCTTCCGGATCCGTCATTGGAATTTTAAATTTTCGATGACGCTTCGGGGAAGGGTATAGGATGTATTCTAATTCAAAATCAACAAGTGGTAACTTGTGCGTCCAGACAATTAAAGTCTCATGAGAAGAGTTATCCGACTCACGATTATGAGTTGGCAGCTATTGTGTATGCACTGAAGATTTGAAGACATTACCTGTATGGGTCTCGTTTCGAAGTCTTTAGTGGTTACAAGAGTTTAAGGTATCTGTTTGATCAGAAAGAACTGAATAGCAGGCAGAGAAGTGTGTTGAGTTTCTGGAGGATTATAAATTCGTGTTGATGTAGCATTCAAGAGAGGCCAATATTGTAACTGATGCATTGAGTAGGAAGTCCATCCACATAGCTGGGTTTATTGATGCATGAGATGGAATCATCGGAGTCTTTTGGAGACTCAAATCTGAATTTAAGATCGAGAGGAACCGGTTAGTGTTGAGCCATATGAGGATCTCTAGATCCCTAAGGGATTCTATACGCTTAGCACAGGAAGTTGATGTGAAGCTACATTCACAAAAGGTATTTCCAGATTTTACCATGGATAGTGATGGAGTCAGTTGTTTCAACGGTAGAATCTGTGCGGCCGATGATGAGATCAATAAAAAGGCAAGTGTTAGAGGAAGCACACCGAAGTTTATATTCTGTTCCTGGGTGTACAGAATATAAAGCAGATGTATGAGTGGCAAGGTATTAGTTTGTTAATCTCTTCTTGTGAAGGTTAACAATGAGATTGTAATAAGTAATTCTGTTTAACAAGTCAAACGTGAATACGAATATGTAAGTGACTGAAATTTCCGAAGTGAAGCTTGGCGTGCGGTGTAATAGTTTTGAAAAATCGTTTTTGTGAAAACCCGCATGCTAAAGTTAATTTTGGGAACGAATCAAGAGGCTAATAGAATATGATTGAGGAGGAAAAATCCTGGGAGGATTACTTAGGTTGAGGGGAAGCTCTCAACGCTATTGACTAATTCGGAGAGGAGCTCTGAGTTCTGTTTGATAGTTGTTTGAAGAACAACTGATGTGATTTTCATTACTTCCGAAATTAATTGATGTTCCCACGGTTTACTTCTACGTTTAAGATAAACGTTTCTGGTAAATCCTCATTCCATCTTTTGAAGAGTTCTATCTCGAAATCCCAAGGGTGAGTCAGGAAGTTTCACAGATGACCTTTCCGTCACGCTTTTTCAATGTGTATGGGAACTGTTATGGATTTTTAGAAGAGTTGTTGAGAAAGTGTTTACACCTATCGAGGAAATCGTGTTTGTTTTTACGTCTACCGAGGAGTACTTTGATCTGGATTAATCAAGTTGGGGAGCACGTAAGGAATGAAGCTTCGGAAGTGTTTTCAAACGCGGTGCCGAGCCTATGTAGGCGAAGGATGAGTTTCTCGCGTAGATGCGTGACCAGAGAGTTCGTATCAAGGTAGTAGTGGATCATACTTGGAGATTGATGTGCCAACTTAGGAAGATTTTCTACACTCATTTCGTTAATTCAAGATTGTTTTCTCGCAAATTTAGACCTTTTTGGGAATGTCGAACCTCGGTTAGTCGGATGAAAGACTTAGCAAAATTTTGAGGACAAAATTCTTTTAAGTTGGGGAGAATGTAACAACCGCAAAATAATTAACCGAATTATTGGGATGTTAACCCAATTGAATTAATTTAGTACTTAACCGGTAAATTTATCGAGTGCTAAAATTATTTATTTGTGGTCATCGGATCGTTAACCGGATAATACGGACCAAGAAAGTTTTGGAATCGAAATAGGAGATTTCGATCAATATGGTAATTTGACCGCGTTACAACAAATATATTAAATAAATATATATATGTATACGTGGGTGTGTGTGAGTGAAGAAAGAAAGAATTAATTAAATAAATAAATATAAGTGTGTGTGTGTGTGTATTAATAAAGAAAGGAAAGAAATGAAAGAAAGAAGAAAAAGAAAGGAAACAGCGAGAGAGAGTTACAGAGAAGAAAAGAGAGAAAAGGGAAAGAAAGGGGGAGGAAGAAGAAGAGGAAAAAGGGGGCACTTCCGCTCAACGAAACGACTTCCTTCCAACACAAAAAATGCTCAGCGTTACCTCCTCTTCAATTTGGTACCAAGATCTTCATCATCAACTCACTCTCTCTCACTTTACCATTTTCGAATTTGAGGAGAAAATTGGAGTTTTGATGGTTGTAACTCAAGGGAAAGCTAAGGATGATGTTTAGGAGCGAGCACAAGGTGGATTACTCGAGTATTGAAGATCGATTGGGTGATTTGGAGTTGAAAATCAAGATTTGGGGTTTTTGGTGAATAGTGATTTGAGGTTGATGAAGATGATGAATAGTGTCCATGGAGGATTTCGAGGAATTCGACATTCCGGTCAAAAGCGGTTTCGTGATCGAGTGGGAAGCTTTGGAAGCGGATTGGGTGTCGCCGGAGCGGGGAATGTTCGTGTGGTTACTCGGTGGATTCGGCCGCTCGTGGTTCACGCTTCAAGGGTGAGTTCTACTCACGTTTAGGATTTTATGTTTCGAATTAATTAATTAACTGTTTTACCGCTTTCGCTGGACTGGAATATTTCTGGATATTGTCTGTTTCGGATTAGGAATCGATCGGAGCGAGTCTCGAGTTATGTCGCGTTTTGATACAATTCGTTTAAAATGAGTTTTTGATTGATTTGATTGATTGTGTGACTTTGATTGAAACTGTTTTTATGGTTGTCAAATTTGTTTTTAATCGGAACAAGAATCGGAATTGAGCGGAATAGCGAATTTCGCAAGAAAACGGAAAACCTGCACTTTTCTGCAGAGGGTCGCGTCGCGACCCGTTCTCATCGCGTCGCGACCTGGCCCAATTTTGTCACGCAAAAAGTTTCTGTCGTTTTTCGCGTCGCGACGGTAGCAGTTCGCGTCGCGACGCTTTGCAGATTTTCAACAGTTTTTCACTGATTTTGTTTTCACAATAACTTTTGATCCGGGAACCCGATTGAGGTGTTCTAAAATGCGTTTGAAAGCTTATTCCGAGGCCTAACTAAATGTACAATTTATAAAGGTAAAAAGAATTGTTTTCGAAGTTCAAATAGTTTCGAAAAGCCGAATAATAGTACGCGTGTGCGAATATGTTTTATTAATAATAAAGTGGACTATGAGTCCTACGTAATACGGTATAACTGACGCGGGATGATTATTATTTATTCGTCTAAACCGGTCTACGATTCACGATATATATTATATCGACTATAGGAAACGGCCCAATGCGGGTATTATGTTCGACTAACAGGTCATCGAGTGTAGATATATTTAATATATATCTACGTGGTATGGGTGACGACCCATGTTGACATACTAGGAGGGGCAGTCATGATCCCCCACCCTAGGCTCCGATGCCAATAGTTAAACTATTATTGGTAAGGGGTTCGCCGGAAGATGCAAGGTTTGCGGCCGGTGTTGTGTTAAAAAAATTATTGTACTACGTTCGCCGGAAGATGCAAGGTTTGCGGCCGGTGGTACGTAGAAAGGCCTAGGATGCTAGTTCATCGGGAGACGCAAATAGATTGCAGCCGGTGTCTTACTAGGTCGAAGCCTTATTGTTTGGTCCACCGGGATTAGCCAGCGGATTGCGGTCGGTGTTGTGTCAATCTTAAAAATGTTTTAAAAGGACCGAGAGTGCTAGTAGGGGTCTCGGTAGAACTCACTGAGATTGTATCTCATTGTTTATGTGTTGTTGTTTTACAGAGAAACAGGGACGGCAGAAATCCAAGGAGCACGAGTAGGTTGAGCTCAGGCGACTGCTGATGACTTAGCTATTACGCTTAAGTTTATATTTCCTTTTGTTGTCTTTGTACTACAACTCTATGTATTAATGTTATGTATTTATTTCCGCTTTCTTGTACGATATTGAACACTGTATTTCACTGATGGTTTATGGTCTTATTTATGTTTAAGACTGTTCTATTGTTATTCAGTGAAAATTTTATAGTGGTGTTCAGTATTTAAACAGGAAATATATCTCTGATTATTTTATGATGGTACACTCGGGTATTTTTACTTGATAAAAATACCGGGGTGTAACAGTTGGTATCAGAGCAGTTCGACCTAGTCGGACTTAGTTTAGGGTTGAGTCGATTCCTTGTTAGTCCTTTTTGTAATTACACTTGTGATGCTAAGAGACATTGAGCCTGATCAACTTAATACTTAGTGCATCATAAGCGGAATTATGACTGGATGATCAAGATGCAATCCTCGACCACAATCGGAATCTTCAACCGGTGCATCCTCAGGAAAGGTGACATGACGGTGGAAGAATGCACCGCTATGTTTGAGAAGATGTCTCAATTTTACCAAGTGGTAAAGTAAGCTTCGGACGACGAACGGAGAATGCAGAAGTATAAGACGGACATAAGTGTTTTGGTGATTTATGGTCTCAGTTCTTATACTATTACCAATTATGTTGCCTTAGTGCAATCAGCCTATGTCGCCGAGGATGATCTCATAAGGAATATGGGAAAAGAAGGAAGGTGGTTGAATTATCAACTCCGAATGCAAAGTCCCAAGATAATTTCATCAAAGGAAAAGCAGATGCAATTCTTTGATTCTTCAAAGGTCAGAAGATGTTCTAACTGTGGAAGGCCTCACAGTGGTGATTGCAAGCGAAGATCTAATCGGTGCTATTACAGTAATGTAGAGGGTCACTATAGTAAAGAGTGCCCTGCCAGGAAAAGTTCCAAGGAGTTACAAGCAGCTCCAAGACGAGGACGAGTCAACACTTTAGATGCTCAGACGGTTACAACTACTGACAAGTTACTGAGGGGTATGGGATCAGTTTTCAATAACCCTGTCAATATATTATGTGATTCGGGTGCAACCTATTGCTGTATACCCCGATCGCGTGTGAATCGGTTGGGATTAGCCGTATCATCGCTATCCGAGCCGATAAATATTTTAACTGCTGCTAAGGGTCGTGTCCAGACATAATCTTTGTATAGAATTGTCTACTTGTCATAGGAGGCAGGAATTTCGTTGTAGAATTTATTGTTTGCCTATGAGAAGGGTGGACACCATTTTGGGTATGAATTAGATGACTGCAAACCATGTTGCAATCGACTGTGTTAATCAACTATCAGCTTCGCTTCAGGACCAGTTGAATTGTGTAAGACAAATTCGGAAGCGGTCACCTAGTTCACCTTAGACGGTCAATCTTCATTCCAAGGTGCGGAAGCACATGTTGGTATGTTATCTGCATCCACTGAAACTAGTTTAGATTTGGTGAACTTTCGAGTTGTGAATGTCTTTCTGGATGTTTTCACGATGAAGTTTCTTCTGAACCTCCAGAGCGAGAGGTAGAGCTTACGGTAGAATTGGTTCCTGGCACGGGATCAATATCTATTGTTTCTTATTGAATGTTTCTTTAGAATTAAAGGAAATGGAGTCTCAACTTGAAGAGTCGATGTTAAAGAAATTCATTCGGCCGAGTGCTTCTCTAAGGAGTGCTCTGGTGTGATTAGTCGAAAGGAAAGTTAGTAGCATGAGATTGTACATCGGTTATCGACAACTTAACAAAGTGACGATCAAGAATCAATATCCCTTACCAAGGACAGACGATTTGCTTGAGCAATTTGAGGTGCTACAGTGTTTCTAAAATTGATCTGAGGTCAGGATATCATCAAATAAAAGTTAGAGCCTTAGATATTCCGAAGACAGCCTTCCGTACTAGGTATGGACATTATGTGTTTGTAGTGGTGCCCTTCGGTTTGACTAATGCTCCAGCGGTATTCATGGATTACCTGAACCGAGTTTTTCCTCAATTACCTAGATCAAATTGTAGTCGTTTTCATTGATGGTATCTTGATGTGCTCGAAGACCATTGAGGAGCATGTCCAACATCTCCTCATTGTTCTGAGTGCACTCCGAGAAAAGAAGTTGTACGCGAAACCTCAGGAGTGTGATTTTTGGGTGTTAGAGGTAAAGTCTTTGGGACATGTGATTTTCCCAAGACGGGAGTTTCTGTAGATCCCAGTAAGAAGGAAGCGGTGTTGAATGGGAGTGACCAACATCAGTCACAGAGATCAAAAGTTTCTGGGTCTAGCCGGTTACTATAAGAGATTTGTTCAAGGGTTCTCACAGTTAGCTTTCCACTTACTCGGTTAACTCGTAAGGGTCATCCGTTTACGTGGGATGCCGATTGTGAAGGATGTTTTTTAGAGTCGAAGATTTTGACTTCTGCTCCAATCCTGATTCTTCCGGATCCGTCATTGGAATTTTAAATTTTCGATGACGCTTCGGGGAAGGGTATAGGATGTATTCTAATTCAAAATCAACAAGTGGTAACTTGTGCGTCCAGACAATTAAAGTCTCATGAGAAGAGTTATCCGACTCACGATTATGAGTTGGCAGCTATTGTGTATGCACTGAAGATTTGAAGACATTACCTGTATGGGTCTCGTTTCGAAGTCTTTAGTGGTTACAAGAGTTTAAGGTATCTGTTTGATCAGAAAGAACTGAATAGCAGGCAGAGAAGTGTGTTGAGTTTCTGGAGGATTATAAATTCGTGTTGATGTAGCATTCAAGAGAGGCCAATATTGTAACTGATGCATTGAGTAGGAAGTCCATCCACATAGCTGGGTTTATTGATGCATGAGATGGAATCATCGGAGTCTTTTGGAGACTCAAATCTGAATTTAAGATCGAGAGGAACCGGTTAGTGTTGAGCCATATGAGGATCTCTAGATCCCTAAGGGATTCTATACGCTTAGCACAGGAAGTTGATGTGAAGCTACATTCACAAAAGGTATTTCCAGATTTTACCATGGATAGTGATGGAGTCAGTTGTTTCAACGGTAGAATCTGTGCGGCCGATGATGAGATCAATAAAAAGGCAAGTGTTAGAGGAAGCACACCGAAGTTTATATTCTGTTCCTGGGTGTACAGAATATAAAGCAGATGTATGAGTGGCAAGGTATTAGTTTGTTAATCTCTTCTTGTGAAGGTTAACAATGAGATTGTAATAAGTAATTCTGTTTAACAAGTCAAACGTGAATACGAATATGTAAGTGACTGAAATTTCCGAAGTGAAGCTTGGCGTGCGGTGTAATAGTTTTGAAAAATCGTTTTTGTGAAAACCCGCATGCTAAAGTTAATTTTGGGAACGAATCAAGAGGCTAATAGAATATGATTGAGGAGGAAAAATCCTGGGAGGATTACTTAGGTTGAGGGGAAGCTCTCAACGCTATTGACTAATTCGGAGAGGAGCTCTGAGTTCTGTTTGATAGTTGTTTGAAGAACAACTGATGTGATTTTCATTACTTCCGAAATTAATTGATGTTCCCACGGTTTACTTCTACGTTTAAGATAAACGTTTCTGGTAAATCCTCATTCCATCTTTTGAAGAGTTCTATCTCGAAATCCCAAGGGTGAGTCAGGAAGTTTCACAGATGACCTTTCCGTCACGCTTTTTCAATGTGTATGGGAACTGTTATGGATTTTTAGAAGAGTTGTTGAGAAAGTGTTTACACCTATCGAGGAAATCGTGTTTGTTTTTACGTCTACCGAGGAGTACTTTGATCTGGATTAATCAAGTTGGGGAGCACGTAAGGAATGAAGCTTCGGAAGTGTTTTCAAACGCGGTGCCGAGCCTATGTAGGCGAAGGATGAGTTTCTCGCGTAGATGCGTGACCAGAGAGTTCGTATCAAGGTAGTAGTGGATCATACTTGGAGATTGATGTGCCAACTTAGGAAGATTTTCTACACTCATTTCGTTAATTCAAGATTGTTTTCTCGCAAATTTAGACCTTTTTGGGAATGTCGAACCTCGGTTAGTCGGATGAAAGACTTAGCAAAATTTTGAGGACAAAATTCTTTTAAGTTGGGGAGAATGTAACAACCGCAAAATAATTAACCGAATTATTGGGATGTTAACCCAATTGAATTAATTTAGTACTTAACCGGTAAATTTATCGAGTGCTAAAATTATTTATTTGTGGTCATCGGATCGTTAACCGGATAATACGGACCAAGAAAGTTTTGGAATCGAAATAGGAGATTTCGATCAATATGGTAATTTGACCGCGTTACAACAAATATATTAAATAAATATATATATGTATACGTGGGTGTGTGTGAGTGAAGAAAGAAAGAATTAATTAAATAAATAAATATAAGTGTGTGTGTGTGTGTATTAATAAAGAAAGGAAAGAAATGAAAGAAAGAAGAAAAAGAAAGGAAACAGCGAGAGAGAGTTACAGAGAAGAAAAGAGAGAAAAGGGAAAGAAAGGGGGAGGAAGAAGAAGAGGAAAAAGGGGGCACTTCCGCTCAACGAAACGACTTCCTTCCAACACAAAAAATGCTCAGCGTTACCTCCTCTTCAATTTGGTACCAAGATCTTCATCATCAATTCACTCTCTCTCACTTTACCATTTTCGAATTTGAGGAGAAAATTGGAGTTTTGATGGTTGTAACTCAAGGGAAAGCTAAGGATGATGTTTAGGAGCGAGCACAAGGTGGATTACTCGAGTATTGAAGATCGATTGGGTGATTTGGAGTTGAAAATCAAGATTTGGGGTTTTTGGTGAATAGTGATTTGAGGTTGATGAAGATGATGAATAGTGTCCATGGAGGATTTCGAGGAATTCGACATTCCGGTCAAAAGCGGTTTCGTGATCGAGTGGGAAGCTTTGGAAGCGGATTGGGTGTCGCCGGAGCGGGGAATGTTCGTGTGGTTACTCGGTGGATTCGGCCGCTCGTGGTTCACGCTTCAAGGGTGAGTTCTACTCACGTTTAGGATTTTATGTTTCGAATTAATTAATTAACTGTTTTACCGCTTTCGCTGGACTGGAATATTTCTGGATATTGTCTGTTTCGGATTAGGAATCGATCGGAGCGAGTCTCGAGTTATGTCGCGTTTTGATACAATTCGTTTAAAATGAGTTTTTGATTGATTTGATTGATTGTGTGACTTTGATTGAAACTGTTTTTATGGTTGTCAAATTTGTTTTTAATCGGAACAAGAATCGGAATTGAGCGGAATAGCGAATTTCGCAAGAAAACGGAAAACCTGCACTTTTCTGCAGAGGGTCGCGTCGCGACCCGTTCTCATCGCGTCGCGACTTGGCCCAATTTTGTCACGCAAAAAGTTTCTGTCGTTTTTCGCGTCGCGACGGTAGCAGTTCGCGTCGCGACGCTTTGCAGATTTTCAACAGTTTTTCACTGATTTTGTTTTCACAATAACTTTTGATCCGGGAACCCGATTGAGGTGTTCTAAAATGCGTTTGAAAGCTTATTCCGAGGCCTAACTAAATGTACAATTTATAAAGGTAAAAAGAATTGTTTTCGAAGTTCAAATAGTTTCGAAAAGCCGAATAATAGTACGCGTGTGCGAATATGTTTTATTAATAATAAAGTGGACTATGAGTCCTACGTAATACGGTATAACTGACGCGGGATGATTATTATTTATTCGTCTAAACCGGTCTACGATTCACGATATATATTATATCGACTATAGGAAACGGCCCAATGCGGGTATTATGTTCGACTAACAGGTCATCGAGTGTAGATATATTTAATATATATCTACGTGGTATGGGTGACGACCCATGTTGACATACTAGGAGGGGCAGTCATGATCCCCCACCCTAGGCTCCGATGCCAATAGTTAAACTATTATTGGTAAGGGGTTCGCCGGAAGATGCAAGGTTTGCGGCCGGTGTTGTGTTAAAAAAATTATTGTACTACGTTCGCCGGAAGATGCAAGGTTTGCGGCCGGTGGTACGTAGAAAGGCCTAGGATGCTAGTTCATCGGGAGACGCAAATAGATTGCAGCCGGTGTCTTACTAGGTCGAAGCCTTATTGTTTGGTCCACCGGGATTAGCCAGCGGATTGCGGTCGGTGTTGTGTCAATCTTAAAAATGTTTTAAAAGGACCGAGAGTGCTAGTAGGGGTCTCGGTAGAACTCACTGAGATTGTATCTCATTGTTTATGTGTTGTTGTTTTACAGAGAAACAGGGACGGCAGAAATCCAAGGAGCACGAGTAGGTTGAGCTCAGGCGACTGCTGATGACTTAGCTATTACGCTTAAGTTTATATTTCCTTTTGTTGTCTTTGTACTACAACTCTATGTATTAATGTTATGTATTTATTTCCGCTTTCTTGTACGATATTGAACACTGTATTTCACTGATGGTTTATGGTCTTATTTATGTTTAAGACTGTTCTATTGTTATTCAGTGAAAATTTTATAGTGGTGTTCAGTATTTAAACAGGAAATATATCTCTGATTATTTTATGATGGTACACTCGGGTATTTTTACTTGATAAAAATACCGGGGTGTAACACTGTGTTGCTGAGGTTATTGTTGGTGAGTTGATCAAGGGGATTAGTGTTCTCCTACTATAAGGTAAGGGTGGGGTTCCTCCTTATAATAGGGTTTTATGATGGGGTTATGTGGGAATAGGTCCTATGATACCTCTTGCTTGATTTGACGTTTGGTTTGATGATAGTTGAATTATGACTAGGTTGAATTGAAATATTGGCTTGTCGGTGATTGTTGTGACTCTAAAAATTGGTGTTCATTGTTGTTATCACGAATTGCATGCTAAGTGTTCGATTAATTGTCGTTTGATGTTGTGATTGACAATTCATGATAATTGACATTGGTGGTTAAGAATTGGTGACTTAAATTGGTGAAATAACGGAATTATTGACCCCTAGGGCGCCATGGGCGCCATTGTCCTAGTTGCTGTTTTTGGGGCCCTGGTGCTGGGCGCCATTGCTAGGCACTGTGTTGCTGTTTCTAGCGCCCTGTGTGTGGGCGCCGTGTGCCAGGATGGTTGTTGCTGCTGTGTTCTGAGTCATGGGCGCCATGGGCGCCAGAGTTGCTGTTGTTGTGTTCCCTGTGTGAGTTGCAGTTTTAGGCGCCCTGTGCATGGGCGCCGTGTCTGGTGCGTGTTCCTGTGCCATGTTGCGTTTTCTGTCGTGTTCTGGGCCGTCTGGGCGCCAAGGGTGCCATTTCCTGCAGTGTTGTCTGTTGTGTTGCTGCCTGTTGCTAGGCGCCCTGCTCCTGGGCGCCAAAGTCATGTGTGTTGCGTTTGTTGCTAGGCACCCTGCTCCTGGGGGCCAGGTCCAGTTGTGTTACCTGTAGCTAGGCGCCCTGCTCCTGGGCGCCAGTTTTTGGTGCTGCTGTTTCCTGCTAGGCGCCCTGCTCCTGGGCGCCATTTCCTGCACTGTTTGGTTTTGCTGTCACTGTTTCACTGTCACTGTCACGGATTTTGTTTTCAACATATCTTTTGACTCGGGAGTCCGATTGAGACGTTTCAAAATATTTTGGAAAGCTTATTCAGAGGCCTAGCTGAATATTCTAATTTAAGGCAAAGTGATCTATTTTCTGGAAATTGTTAGCCGTTGGCTTAACCGTTAAATGTTGCCGATTTTGGAAAAAGAAAATTTGTCGCATTTCAAATATTTTGGAAAATTGTCGTCGTCCCAATACTTTGGAAAATTGTTGTCATCCTGGTGTCTTGGTGCTGTTTGAGCTAGGTGTGATGTCCCAAACCTTGGTGTTGTTGGAGTTAGGTGTGAAGGCTCCAAATCTTAGTGTTCCGTTGTTTCGGGTAGTTTTGGTGTTTTGGTGTCGTTGGGCTAGGTGTGAACGCTCAATTTTGGTTATATTCGGTGATTGATTTTTGGTGTGTCACGTTGTGACTAAATTTTGATGATTGTCTGTGTGCATTCATGGTGTCGCATACAGCATACGCATTTGTTTCGGTGAAGGCCTTTGGTCTTGGAGCTGGGTGTGAAAGCTCAATTTTTCTAAAACTAGTGAGCCGGGTGTGAAAGCTCAATTTTTCTAAATTGGTGAGCCAGGTGTGAAAGCTCTCAATTTTTGGTGACGCCTCTATTTACAGGCAAAACTTTCGGTGATTTGGTGCCACATGCATATGCCCGTCGGTGTGGGTTGCATTCATGCATTATCATGACATTTGGTGACCGATTGTGGTGTTTACAATTTGACGTGTGTTTATAATTCGATGTGTGTAGTGGAGTGGTAGATATAGTTGTCATATTCTAGCATATTTCCTATCATTTACACTATTATATTGAAGATATCTCACCCCTTTTGTTTGGATGTTACCCCTATGCGGTAACGTGCAGCTGATTGCGAGTGAAGGCTTAGCTACCATCGCTAGTCTGAGTCGGTTTCCTTTGCTTTGATATGTAACACTCAGGGGGGGGGGGGAAACGAACCTAGACTTTGGCTATTGCATTTTATTTATTTGGAGTCCATTCAGGACGTTATGATTTTATGTTTTGGAACTTATTTCTATTCCGCTGCGTGGTGATGTATTTTTGGCGATGTGGTTAGCTAAACTGGTGTTATGGGCTTCGTCCCTTTTTGACAAAGTGTTATATTTCGTATGTGACGTTTTGGATTATCGATGAATGTGTGACATCTCTTTTCGAAGTATGGAATAATGAAATTTTTTTAACTCATATTTAATTAAATAATTACCGGGTAGAAAAGGGGTGTTACAATGATCTTCATGCTGCAACCATATCCTAGCATGTCTCTTATCAGTATACCCTGTCACAAGCATCTCTTTCATCCAATCGATATTGACCTCCTCCCCCACATGAGATGGTGAGTAGTTTGCCTTAGATCCAACAGTTGTCATGGGAGAGGGAACCTGAACACCCGCATTTTGAATTCCTCCACATGAGATGGTGTGCTGAATAATTAAAACATACATATAAATTAAGTTAGTATTTATGAATTGATTCAAATAATAAAACAAATCTAGTAATATAAACATATACCTCTGCCAACGCTTTGCGAACTCGGTCTTGCACCATCACTTCCACATCCTCCATAATTTCTTTCATCAACCCCGCTTTGTCAACTTGTAAGCTACTCGAGGAAAAACGTGCCACACCTCCAAAGTATCTCTTTATCCCGACACCTTTTCCAGCTCCCCGAACACGACCGGGATGCTCAGGTGTTCCAATGGCAACAATCAAAATATCATTCTTTCCTTGAGGAACGAAAGATCCTTGGCTACTCATAACCGCAAGTTCATCCTGCAACAAAAGCATGTTCACATGTTACAATTTAACAAATTAAACAAAACATACTAAGTTCCACAGCTTTCTCACCACACAACATTTTACTTACAACTTTAGATCCAATTGATGCTGACGACTCGGATACATAAGATCCAGACTTGATTTTGCGGCCAGCCTTCCACAGCTCATGACGCTCTGGAGATGTAGGCTCCACCTCCAAATCAGGATCACCAGACTCCTCCTGGATTTTTTTGATTTGTTCTTCTTTCAAAGCCGTCTTCAACTTTTTATAACCACCTGGCCCCATTGTGTGGTTATATTTATTATTTTTTTGAATATTCTTGGCAGCTTCTCTCTTAGCCTGTTACAAAGGACAAACACCACCATATTTACAACATATCGTTAATGTTTAAGAAACTAAAATAGTTATAGTTAAAACAATACCACAAACTCCTCAGTAATGCGATTGTTATAAAATGCGGCCCATGTCTCGAGAGATATGTTGGTGTACTTGTTGTTGCACCCCAAAAAATCCGGTTCGGACTTCTCATTGTACAACGTGGAAAAGGTATGGAGTCGCCACCAATATTTTAATTTTAGACAAGGCGGATGGTCTTTCGAAAACTAGAGATATGGGTTCGGGGGTCGGTTAGGCATGGGGAAGGTATTAGCACCCCGTACCTCCTATCTACCGAAAGGGAACCTTTAATTAAATGTGTGGTTTGAAGTGTTGATTTGAAAATGCTTTTATTTTGCCTCTTTATTGAGAAGGGAGTGAGAAGACTTAATGAAAATTTTTATTTTTGGCGCTTGACGAGAGTTGGCCTCTCGCTCCTACGTATCTCCTGGTGCGATGGAGAATTCAAAGCTACGTAGTTCTTGGTTGTCCTAAAAAGGTTTTTGTTTTTTAGTCTGTTTAGATGAGTTTTCGCAGTAGGAGTGAGGATTCGCGATGACCAAACAACAACGGTTTAGAGTGGCCGCGCTACTAACTCTTTTGAAAATGAAATTATCATTAACAACCAAACGGCAACGGCGCGAGTGATCATTAACGATAATCGGTTTTGCTTTTGATTCGAGTGTTCGCGACGACCAAACAACAACGGTTTAGAGTGGCCGCGCTACTAACTCTTTTGAAAATGAAATTATCATTAACAACCAAACGGCAACGGCGCGAGTGATCATTAATGATAATCGGTTTTTATTTTAGATGAACAAAAAGGGCTTTTGCAATCGAATTAATTTTGGTTTGTTGTGCTTGACGAGGACGTGGCTCGCTCCTACGTATCCCAAATGGGAATCAAAGCGACGTAGTTCTAACTTCTTTAGTTTTGAAAAGGTTTTTGTTTTTTTATCTTTTTGGTGAGTTTTCGCAATAGGACGAGCATTAGCGAGTGATTAAACTAACAAAGGCTATGGGTAATCACTGCTAAATACTCAAAAAGAGTTGTTACCTCTAGTCAGACGAACAAAGGCTCTGATTGACTATTAGTAACAACTTGCTTTTATTATATTTTCGAAAAGGTTTTCGAAGTAGGACGAGCATTAGCGAATGATTAAACTAACAAAGGTTATGAGTAATCATCGCTAAGTACTCATGTGAAATTGAAGAGCGTTCATAGAGATCAAACTAACAAAGGTTATGGGTGACCTCCACTACTTGCTTATTTTTGTTTATTGAAAATGCTTTGAAAATTAATTGGTTTGGAAAAGAGTTTTTAGAAAAATAAATAAATCATTTTCAATCGAATTCTATGTCCAAAACCAAATGCAAAATGAATGAATGAAGTTCAAACATATTCAACTAATCAAGCAATCATGAACATGTTGATCATCAACTAAGATTAAGCATGCCAATATAATCAAGAGATTTAATTGTCATAGATGCAAGACAAAGTTCTCAAAACAATAGTGTTTGTGTGTGAAGGAGAATTGCTACCCAAGTTGGAAGCAATCTCAAGAGGGGCACATATGCCTCTATGCTACACATGTTGGTAGCCTTATAAGGGCACATGATTGTGTAAAAGGGTTTGTGCACAATTAAGTCAAGACATTCAAATGGCATCAAGAACAAAGGAATACAATTGATCATAGGCATAGAGTATTCTAGGTTAGGTGAATGAACATGTGAGCAATGATGCATGATTTGGCAAGCATGTGAATGCATGAGCATACAAGAATGAATGCATGAATGAGTAGACAAGAGGATGCATGAGCATACAAGAATGCATGAGCATTTGAGTATGATTACATTTATTATGCAAGGCATAAATACTCGAAAATGCATGAGAGTGTCGCATAAATAGGGATGGATGAAGATGCATGAGGGTGAAAATGTTTTGGTAAAAGGTTTAGGTAAGAAAGTGGTAAAATGTTTTTGGGTTTTGGTGTTTTGGAAATGAGATGAAATGTTTTTGGTCTTGAAAGTGGTAAAAGTATTTTGGGGTTTATTTTATAAAGTTGAAAAAGTATGAAATGCAAATGAGAAAATGTTTTGGGGTTTTTATGCAAAGATGCAAGTGGTAAAATGTTTTGAATGAAGGTGAAAATGTTTTATGTGATGAGATAAAAATGTTTTGGTAAAAACCAAAGTGGTAAAATGTTTTTATGTTTTTTTGGTAAAAAGTTAATGAAGTGGTAAAGTAAAATGGTAAAAAGTAAACAAACACAATGACATAACTTGCATTTACTCAACCACAATCAAAATGACAATCTTCAAGCAATCAAAGGGGTAAAAACCTAGTCATAGGCCGAATGCATACAAGCATGGAATCATCAACTTATTTCATGCAAAAATTGACAAATTAACACACAAAACAACACAAAAGAAGAGGACCTAATCTATCATGCAAGTTCCTAAGACAAACATCAACCAAATCATGCATTTATTCACGCAAAATCAAAGGAAACAAAACTAGCAAAATGGGTATGAGAATGAGTTTTTATTTGATGAAAATTATACCAACAAGGTTTAAAATACAATAAAATGCAAGAAGACACAAGAACAATTCCTTCAAAGCCAAGGAGCCACCTCAAACACCCAAGCCTCCCTAAGTGCTTGTCAATAATGTTTGAGATGGCTCCTCAAAGCATCAACAACAATATATGAAGGAGTTGAGATGAGGAGAAGAGAGATTACATAATGAAAATTAAAGAAAATGCAAGAGTTTGTGAGCTTACCTCTAGATCTTGCTTGAAATGAAGAAGAAGATCAAAATAGAAACCAAGAACACTTGAACCTCCTCTTGAATCCCACGAAAATCACTTGATATTGAAGGATTTGATGATGAACTTTGAAGATAATGCAAGATTAGAAGTGGATCTAGTGTAGGAATCAAGAATAATGAAGTTTGGATGGTTGAAAATTGAAGAATTGGTGGTGGAAATGGTGGGAGGTGGTCTTGGGTTTGAGAGGGGAGGAGGAGAGGAATTGTGGTCTGATTGTGTGCTAGGGTAAAATGAGAATCCCCCCTTTTGGTTTCTTATTTTTGGGTTTTATATGAGATGCAAAATTAAGGGTATATAGGACATTGTGCTTTTGCCAACCATTGAGATTTGAGATAGAATTTGAATCACGGGCCAAGATTGCAATGCACATGGATTAGGGACAATGAGAAAGCACAAATGGAAGGGAATGAGCTGGTTTCATATGAGATTGAAGAGTTTTTTGTACACAAAAATTGTTGGGGGCAATTAGCTCAATTTGCACATAGTTGTAGCCTAGGATTTGATCTAGAATTTTAATCAATGGCTAGGAATACAACTCACATGGATTAAGGGCATGAAGAAACACAAAATGAGGTAAAAATGGGCTGGAATTCGCAGCCATGAGGAGGGAAGGAAAAAAAATGCAAGCTTGCACAAAATAGTACATTTTGTCTTATTGAGGACACTTCCCTTTTTTGAGTTTTTTTGAATTTGAAATTTTGGGCATGGGAAATAATGAGAATGCAACTATTGAAAATGTGGCACATGTTTTTGGGCACCATAAAATATTCCCTCTAGTCACCCATGACAATAAAAATTGTCACTTAAGAATTGAGGAATATTTAATGGTCCTTTTTTATTTTTCTATGCACTAAAAATGGAAAAATACATTTTAAATTATTTTGACTAGGGTTTTCTTTCTAAAAAATTGTACAAAAATTATCCTTGATAGAATAAAAATGTACTTTTTGTGGATGTGCATTTTTTGCGAGAAAATCATCTTTTTACGAAAAATGACCAAAATGCCCTTTTTGACCCTAAAACCCTAATTTGCTTAAAAAGTGCACTCCAACCCTAAAAATGACTTTAAAGACCTTGGAATGACTTCTAAGACCCAAAATGCAATGCATAATTCTCATCACTCCTCAATTTATTTATTTTTTGGGGAAAATTAGGGTTTTGACCTAAGCCGGACAAAATTGGGGTATGACAGCTGCCCCTCTTTATCTGGGTTTTAACGAGGAATATGGATTGGCCGAAACATATTCCGAGGCAAAATAGAGATAAAGAATTCAGGAATTATACCGATTTTGTCTACTTGGGGAAACCCGAATTTTCCTCTTTTTCTTTTTCTATTTTTTTTTTGAATAGATGGGCTTGAGAACAAACAGGGAACGGTTAACACTTGGCGCATTAACCGAGAGAGAAATTGATCGACCACTCGGAATCTGAAGGAGCACTAAGGCTCTGAAGGACCACTCAGGGTCTGAAGGAGCACTAAGGCTCTGAAGGACCACTCAGGGTCTGGAAGGCTGCCTAGGCCTTAATTGAAGGACCATCGTGGTCTAAAGGGGCGCTACTAGCTATGGTACTAGTAAAACGGTCTAAGGGGGCCTTTGCGTTCGAGCGGCCATGATGGGTCAAGATCAGATCCGGAACTGATATGTTGACCATGAAGGACGTCCACTGTGTCTTAGGCTGACACAACTAGTCTGAAGGACCACTCGGGGTCTGAAGGACTTACCCGCAGCTCGAATACGAGGTGAAGTCTGCTTTTGAAGGGACACTTGGGTCCTGAAGGGATTCACGAATCCTGTTGATTGATTGATTGAAATGACCAATGCTGCCGCACTGGATTGAGGTACCTGCATACGTCAGCTGATGCGAGGAATGGTGCATGGAGTATGGGTGCATGTTATGCAAGGGCATGCAATGCTATGATTTTGGTGTGATGATGAATGTGGTGGAACATTCCTGTAGTTCTTCTTTTGGTCTGACCGTTTTTTCCTGATCAGCTCTTTTTTTTATAGAAATTCTTGAAAAATTGGGTTAACATAGAACAAGAGTAAATAAGGATCACCGGGGATCTGAAGGAGCACTGGGCTCTGATGGTCTAATTCGCAGTCGATGCTTGGCGCATTGATTGGAGTTAAACTGAAGGACCGACGAGGTCTGAAGGGCATGCCTAAGCCTGATGGACCAATGGGTCTGATGGAGCGCAAACTAGCAACGGTACTAGTAAAACGGTCTGCTTGGAGGAGTGGCCTTTTTCGAGCGGCCATGGGTGGCAAGGTCAGGTCATTGACTTGATTTGCTCACCTCAAAGGACATCCACTGTGTTTTTTAGGCGGACACAGCTAGTCTGAAGGACCTGGGGTCGGATGATCCGTCGGTTGCTCGATAACGCGACGTGCGATCTGGATTGAAGGACCATTGATGGTCTGAAGGAGCGCTTGGGCTCTGAAGGACCACTGGGGGTCAACAAGAGTACTGGGACTCTGAATCGTGATATGAGACCAGCGCTTGGAGCACTGACTTTGAGGGAACAAACTATTGGGATTGGTACATGGCGTATCTGCCTAGAACATACCTAATGAATGCATTTACCTGAGACGGGAAAAGCTATCTATATTTGGCATGTCTAAAAATGCAATGAATGATGTATGCGTGAAATATAGGTATGTGAAATGGTAGGCATCCGATGGGATGAATGAAGCGGGGCAGATGATGTGAGTTGAAGTTGATGGAACATGGAGGTTGACAACCAACGTATGTGAATGCAGATAAGATATGAATGTGATTGTGCTGATTAATGATGAATGTAATGGAATGAGCAATTTTCCTCCTTTTGTTTTTTGGCTTTTCTCTTTTTTTCTTTGGTATGAGTGTATGAAATGCAAAGTGTGAATGTGACGCAAATGTAATCCTTTGATGCGAATGCCATGCATGGTACAAAGATATGATTAGTGATGTAAAAAAAACTCTTTTTTTTTTGGGGCAACGATGAGACCGGCACTTGGACATTTATCGAAGCAAACAATGTCATGCATGTAATGTGATGAACATGGGATGATGAATGAAATGGGTATACCATGGGTTTTGAACCTGATGGAATGATGGACGGATTTTTCTTTTTGCTTTTTTTCTTATTTATTTTGCTTCTTTTCTTGACGCATGCAATGCGAATGTGAATATGATGCGAATGTAATACTTTGATGCAAATGCTATGGTGAATAAAGGAAACACATGAATGCATAGCAAATGATATGATTGGTGATGTAGAAAGCTTTTGGCAACGATGAGACCGGCACTTGGCACGTCTATCGAAGCAAAAAAGTGTTACAGGTATGCAATGTGATGAATATGCAATGCGAAAGTAAATGAACTACAAAAGGCTCGTGAATGATGGATGTTGAAGTTGGTCGGAAACAGAAATTGATAAGTTGTGTGTGCGAATGCAGATAACATGCGAATGCAAATGTACTGTTGGCTGCATGATGGAATGATTTATGCTTTGGTGGGGGCAACGGGTGCAATGTGGATGATTTTTTTGCCCCTTTTTTGAATAAATGGATGAATGCGCACAGGTAATGCTTAAATGCAATAGTTGTGGTAGATGCATGACTTGTTGTTGAAATACAATGTATGGTGTAATGATTTATGATATGGTATAATAGTAATGCATGCAAATGTGTTTTGTTTTGAGATGAGAAATGAGACTTTCGATGCGAGGGGTAGAGAGGTGAGTGCTTTGGAATAATCATTCCTTGGAAAGAGGTTTGAATTCAGACATGGCAATCTCAAGGTTGTTATTCACAGACACTGATGTGCAAAACTATTTGACCGTATTTGCAGACTCGCTTATTTTGCTCTCCTATGATGGTGCCCCATGATGATTGATTTTTAGGTCCACAAAGTTAGCTGAGTGAGTTTCCGACTTCACATTATTAACTTGTGTTCTCTCTCTTTAAAGCATAAACATGTAGAGTAGTGCAAATACAGATGAATGAGTCAGTTGACTTGGTATGACAGATATGACACGTGAGGGGATGAAAGGTATCTTTTTGCCAAAGTCATGAAAGGTGGAACTGCCCCGATTTAGACTACTGGTGAAGGTGAGTGCATAACTTTCCCCTGTCTAGTGGTGACAACAGCCAGGGTTGTAGAGGAATAATGAATTGGAAATACCATGACTTTGGAATGAAGGGTGGCAAACAAGAGATTCTGTCTCAACCCACGACGTTTGGTGTTGCCCCAATCTTGACGAGAGCAAGGTTGCCCCGACTCGAGTTTGCAAAAGGCTGTATTTAGCATGGTGGGTCGAGAAATTGCCCTGGTGTGGTCTCATGGATGTGAATATGACGTGGGGATGAGATGGGCGTAGGGCGAATTTCCTCGACTTTAGGTGGAGTGAAGGGTGTAACAGCCCAGGTCCACCGCAGCGGCCACCCCGGTCCCACTGTTACCTCACGGTCTTTTCTACCCCCCTTGTAGAATTTTTGCCTTCCGTGGGAATCGAACCTTGCACCTGAGGCATAAGTGCAAGTTAAACCCCCTTCCCACTACCAATTGAGCGCGCGCTCAATTGGTAGTGGGAAGGGGGTTTAACTTGCACTTATGCCTCAGGTGCAAGGTTCGATTCCCACGGAAGGCAAAAATTCTACAAGGGGGGTAGAAAAGACCGTGAGGTAACAGTGGGACCGGGGTGGCCGCTGCGGTGGACCTGGGCTGTTACATAAAAAAGGCGCCTTTTTATGTAACAGCCCAGGTCCACCGCAGCGGCCACCCCGGTCCCACTGTTACCTCATGGTCTTCTCTACCCCCCTTGTAGAATTTTTGCCTTCCGTGGGAATCGAACCTTGCACCTGAGGCATAAGTGCAAGTTAAACCCCCTTCCCACTACCAATTGAGCGCGCGCTCAATTGGTAGTGGGAAGGGGGTTTAACTTGCACTTATGCCTCAGGTGCAAGGTTCGATTCCCACGGAAGGCAAAAATTCTACAAGGGGGGTAGAGAAGACCATGAGGTAACAGTGGGACCGGGGTGGCCGCTGCGGTGGACCTGGGCTGTTACAAAGGGTGACAGGATTACCCCACTTTGGAATGGTATTTCAAATGATTGCTTCTAGTGAGATTAGGAAAGGTGGCGGAGTTAGGGTTATTGGTTTTTTGGAGATGGTTTGGTATGGATGTATAGACTGGGTGCAGTGTGGGATGGATGCTGGACATATTCCCGGAGCTCATGTGGAACAAATGGTGAAAGGAGTGCCCCACTTTAGGATCTAGGTGAAGATCCTAGCGTTGACCTTTTGGCTGTCTTTAGAATGACTCTCAGACTATGATAGTCTTGAGTTTGCTATGGTGAAAGCTACACTTGGTGATCACTAGACCTTGTTTTAATGCAACATGAATGCATCTTGGAGTGCAAGTCCTTCTCCTTTTTACCAACTTTCTTTTTTGATTGTTTGTTTTTTTTGAGCAGCTTTCTTTTTTCTACTTGTTTGTTTTTTCTTTTTGAGCAGCTTTCTTTTTTTCTGCTTGTTCGTTTTTGTTTCCTCAGTTCTCTTTTTTTCTGAGGGTTTATTGTTTCTTGATCAGCTTTCTTTTTTCTGATCGTTTGTTTTTTCTTTTGAGCAAACACATTGTACGTAGATAAGCTTGTTCGTCCTAAGATTAGAATCTGAGAGAACAAAAGCAATCGGTCATTGATCGGAATGGACTTTTAAGGATTGTGGTGTTTTGTGGAGGAAGGATAGTTAGGCTTAATGAAGTGTTTGAGGCTAATGGGAGGATGAGTTTTGTTCGGCGTTGGTTGACGGTTAACGGTCTATGAGGGAGATGGTTATTGGCCTTATTTGGGCTTTGTTAAGGCAAATTTGTGTCTCATGGTAGAATGGCTGAGGGGTTTGGTGTTGGGGCCAAAGGAAGTGTTTGAAGGTTTATGGAACCAGGTGTTGGAAAATTTATCGAGACAAGGGTCTCTTGTGCTTTGTGGCAACATGTATCAGCTCACAACTTATTATTTTTTGTCTTTTTGATTTTTTTTGACTCATTTGTTTCATTTTTCGGACTTTTCTTCTTTCTTTGCTTTTGAGTTGAGTGAGCTGATGCACTATTTTTGTTTTTGATATTTGAAGTGATCCTTGTCTAGGGTGATTAGAGGGTATATTTTTGAGTTTGGTTTTTCTTGGCTTAAGGTAAGTAGGAAAGGGACTTTCTGGGATTTTGGGTTCTTGAGGGTATAGGGAGGTGGCCACACTTCATCTCAAATCCCGATGGCTTATTTTTTTTTGTAAAACAAGATAACGGTTCATCTATCTATATGTGTTTGCTCCTTTCTTTGCATTTTTTCTCTTTTTTTTTATGCCCTAACTTTTGCCTGGACCGCCCTTTGCGGGTTTTCGATCCATCGGGCGCTTTTTTCTGCCTAGGCCGCCCTTTGCGGGTTTTCCACCTAGCGAGCTTATTTTCTTGTTTATTATTATCTTTTGAAAGACTTGCACTGAAGGAATATGATATTAACAAGGAAAATTAGTGATCACAGTATTGCCCCAGCATGGAGGACTTAAAGCGTTAGACTGAACTAAAAGTCAAATATGCACTGATGGACTTATGATAAAACAGGGCAATGACGATCTTGAACAAAAGTGACTGAAAAGGGTAACTTTTATAGATGACGATGCTGAAAAGGAAACATGTGCCCTTATTGAAATATCCTAAGGCCTTGGGCAGAGCCAGAGGATTGCATTACATAAAATTTGCTTTGAACTGAAAACTACATGAAAATGCATGACGAAGACACAAATGCTTGACGATCAACACCTCGATCCTCTTCAACTACTGCCATCCCGGCCTGACAGCCCTGATCTCAAAGGGTTTAGTCCTTCACCTCCCTCATCAAAGGTCAACTGTTTTGTATCAATAAGATCCTGAACCGACTGCTTCAAAGGATGACAATTCTCAGTAGAGTGACCAATTGCCCCAGAATGGAATTCACAGGTAGCCTTTGCATTATACCTTCTTGGGAATGGAGGTTGGACTGGCTTCATCCCACGAGGAGAGATCAACCTATGGTTGATTAGATAGCTGCACAAATCAGTGTACGACACAGGAATGGGGTCGTACTGACGTGACTTTCCTTGTCCCACTATAGCATTGATTTCTCCATTTTTCCTTGCAGGCAAATCACTAGCATTGTCGGCGCCAGTAGGATTGCAGGGGATTCTTCCTCTCTTCATCCCGACTTCAAGTCTTGCCCCTACTTTGATCACATCTGAGAAGCTTGAGGACCCACTTCCAACCAGACGTTCATAGAAAACAGCTGGGAGAGGCTCCATAAACATGTACACCATCTCCTTTTCAGTCAATGGTGGCTTCACCTGAGCAGCTATGCTCCTCCATCTTTGAGCATATTCCTTAAAGGACTCATGATCTTTCTTGCTCATATACTGCAGCTGAATCCGATCTGGAGCCATGTCTTTGTTGTATTCGTACTCCTTTAAGAAAGCTTCAGAAAGGTCCTTCCAACTGTGGATGTCGGAAGGCTGCAACTGCATGTACCAATCCAGAGATTCCCCAGTTAGGCTGTACTGGAAGTAGTGGATGAGCAGTTTGTCGTCGTGATTGTATGCGGTCATCCTTCGGGCGTACATGGTTACGTGTCTATTTGGGCAGCTGGTACCACAATATTGGTCAAAGACTGGCACCTTCATCTTTGGGGGAATAACCAAGTCTGGAACAAGACATAGATCACGGGCGTCTTTAGCTTTGGTCTTTGAATCCTCTATGGCTTTTAAACGCTTTTCCAACTCATGCAACTGATTTCTGGGTTGAGAGTTCTCAAATAGGTGACCTTGAGGATCACTATCCATATTGAAAAGAGAAACCTCATGTGGATCAGCACCTCCCAGGGCGTGAGCAGGATAATTAACCCCAGATCCCGGATGGGGAATAGCAGTCACAGCTTCAGCGGGTCCCGAGGTAGGAAGGATGGTTGCGGCCCCACCTGGGTTTACAACAGCAGTATCTTCGGTAGTGGTCCCGTTTTTCAAAGCTTGCAGGGTGCCCATCATTTCAGTCATCTGCATTCTTATCGCATCCATCTGCATTTCTATCACCCCGACTTTATTATTTAACGCCTGATTCTCTTGGACTAGTGCCTGATTCCCTTGGACTAGCTGCTTGAGGACTTCCATAATCGGATTATCTAGACCTGAATTGCCGGGATTCTCAATCACTAGGTTTCTTTGATTGCTCGCCATGAATCTTGAGTCTGAAGCGGATATCGGCAAACCAGTTGGCCTCTTTCTAGAGATAACAGGGCACACAACATAAGCGCAAGAACGAATGACTGAACAAATGCATGCGACACTTTAGGCTTTACGGGCGGGGCTAGACTAGGACGGGGAATGATGATAAAGCAAGGAAACTGACGGACACGGACAGGGGCGACTGCACATGGCATGCATGCCTAGAAGAATGCTTCACATGATAGAAAAAATTTATGAACAATTTTAATCTTTTATCATGGGATGGATGAGATGCAAAAATTTTGAAGTTATGTGAATGAGCTGCTGAATCGAGAACTGGGTACTTTGGAACACCTTGAGTTTTTTTTTTTTTTTTGGGGAATGACTATTTTGCAAAACCGTCTCGTCTCTCATCAAAACCTTTATTGTACAGATCATGATATGCAAATGCATGGAAAAATGACCACTTGAGAAGTGTACTTATTCTAAAAAATAAAAAATAAAAAAAATTGTTTTTTTTTTGGTGCAAGATGAAATACAAAATTTCAATGCATTTTTGAATGCAAGAATGATGCTTTTTCAAAATGGCTTTTTTCGTTTGTTATGCTTGACGGGGCGGACCCGCTCCTACGTATCCTCACTGTGATTAGGAATCAAAGCGTACGTAGTTCTACCATGTCCTTTCTCTTCTTTTTTGCATGATGCCCATGAGGTTGACGCTGAAATGCTATGCAAATGATAACCCCTTTTGTTTTCATTTTTCTTATGCAATGTATGATGAATGTACTTTTTCAAAATTGGAGTTTTATTTAGTGCAAATGCTGTAATGATGCGATGTAATGCAATGATGCAATGCAAGATGCTTCTTTTTGGTATTTTTGCGTAAAGAGGGTATTCACAGGTGGAATTTTGAAAATTTACACTCTATATGCTCCCCCATATAGGTGTTTATTTGAAAGGGAAAAGCATATTTTTTTGATTTTCAAAAAAAAAAAAAAAAAAATTGAGGGAAAAAGGTTGACTGAACTGAATGCAACAATGCAGCACACAATTTGGAAAGCCCTTGTGACCTAAAAAGAGGTGAGACCTACGATCTAGCGCAATTTAAAGGGTAATCCTCCCATGTGGCTCAATTCACTCCCTCGCAAAGGCTACCAGAGCTAAATCTCTCTCATGATAACACCCACAACGATGGAATGCCATCTGGTGTGAGGTACCATAAAAGAGCATACTCTGGCTGAAACTTTCGTGAGAGCAGAAGGACATCGGTCCAATTGGCAGTCACTACTCGTTTCCACTCTCCTAGGTGTTTTTCAGACCTTGGGTTTTAGGCCTCTCTCAAAGCACATAATCATAAGGGTGTGAGTGTGTGTGGTAAGGGCGTACCACTTAAAACTACCCGACACATATTACCCCACCTGCAAGTGAGACGCCAGAACAGTCCAGAAAAAGCAAGGTAACAACATGTCGTCTACACTAGGGTTCAATATCAAATAGGCTAGCCTGGGGTTTCAACAACAATCAGGTACATTGCTTACCTCAAGAAAGGGAGCCAAGAAGGGGGGATCCGGATAGAATTGGGGAGAAATGCATGAGCATAAACAATAAAAGAAAAGGAGATAGGGAACAAACATAGAAGAAGACAAATGCGTATGCCTACAATTAATGATAAGAAAGAAAGGAAAAAGAATGAAGGCAAACAAGGTATCAGTCAAATCAACAATACATTAAACCACACATCTTAATTAGTTAGGCTTGACCCTCGTCTTTTTTTTTTAAAAAGGTCCCCAGTGGAGTCGCCAGCTGTTGCACCCCAAAAAATCCGGTTCGGACTTCTCATTGTACAACGTGGAAAAGGTATGGAGTCGCCACCAATATTTTAATTTTAAGACCAAAACATTGAAAAAAGGTCTTTTAGACAAGGCGGATGGTCTTTCGAAAACTAGAGATATGGGTTCGGGGGTCGGTTAGGCATGGAGAAGGTATTAGCACCCCGTACCTCCTTTCTACCGAAAGGGAACCTTTAATTAAATGTGTGGTTTGAAGTGTTGATTTGAAAATGCTTTTATTTTGCCTCTTTATTGAGAAGGGAGTGAGAAGACTTAATGAAAATTTTTATTTTTGGCGCTTGACGAGAGTTGGCCTCTCGCTCCTACGTATCTCCTGGTGCGATGGAGAATTCAAAGCTACGTAGTTCTTGGTTGTCCTAAAAAGGTTTTTGTTTTTTAGTCTGTTTAGATGAGTTTTCGCAGTAGGAGTGAGGATTCGCGATGACCAAACAACAACGGTTTAGAGTGGCCGCGCTACTAACTCTTTTGAAAATGAAATTATCATTAACAACCAAACGGCAATGGCGCGAGTGATCATTAACGATAATCGGTTTTGCTTTTGATTCGAGTGTTCGCGGCGACCAAACAACAACGGTTTAGAGTGGCCGCGCTACTAACTCTTTTGAAAATGAAATTATCATTAACAACCAAACGGCAACGGCGCGAGTGATCATTAATGATAATCGGTTTTTATTTTAGATGATCAAAAAGGGCTTTCGCAATCGAATTAATTTTGGTTTGTTGTGCTTGACGAGGACGTGGCTCGCTCCTACGTATCCCAAATGGGAATCAAAGCGACGTAGTTCTAACTTCTTTAGTTTTGAAAAGGTTTTTGTTTTTTAATCTTTTTGGTGAGTTTTCGCAATAGAACGAGCATTAGCGAGTGATTAAACTAACAAAGGCTATGGGTAATCACTGCTAAATACTCAAAAAGAGTTGTTACCTCTAGTCAGACGAACAAAGGCTCTGATTGACTATTAGTAACAACTTGCTTTTATTATATTTTCGAAAAGGTTTTCGAAGTAGGACGAGCATTAGCGAATGATTAAACTAACAAAGGTTATGAGTAATCATCGCTAAGTACTCATGTGAAATTGAAGAGCGTTCATAGAGATCAAACTAACAAAGGTTATGGGTGACCTCCACTACTTGCTTATTTTTGTTTATTGAAAATGCTTTGAAAATTAATTGGTTTGGAAAAGAGTTTTTAGAAAAATAAATAAATCATTTTCAATCGAATTCTATGTCCAAAACCAAATGCAAAATGAATGAATGAAGTTCAAACATATTCAACTAATCAAGCAATCATGAACATGTTGATCATCAACTAAGATTAAGCATGCCAATATAATCAAGAGATTTAATTGTCATAGATGCAAGACAAAGTTCTCAAAACAATAGTGTTTGTGTGTGAAGGAGAATTGCTACACAAGTTGGAAGCAATCTCAAGAGGGGCACATATGCCTCTATGCTACACATGTTGGTAGCCTTATAAGGGCACATGATTGTGTAAAAGGGTTTGTGCACAATTAATTCAAGACATTCAAATGGCATCAAGAACAAAGGAATACAATTGATCATAGGCATAGAGTATTCTAGGTTAGGTGAATGAACATGTGAGCAATGATGCATAATTTGGCAAGCATGTGAATGCATGAGCATACAAGAATGAATGCATGAATGAGTAGACAAGAGGATGCATGAGCATACAAGAATGCATGAGCATTTGAGTATGATTACATTTATTATGCAAGGCATAAATACTCGAGAATGCATGAGAGTCGCATAAATAGGGATGGATGAAGATGCATGAGGGTGAAAATGTTTTGGTAAAAGGTTTAGGTAAGAAAGTGGTAAAATGTTTTTGGGTTTTGGTGTTTTGGAAATGAGATGAAATGTTTTTGGTCTTGAAAGTGGTAAAAGTATTTTGGGGTTTATTTTATAAAGTTGAAAAAGTATGAAATGCAAATGAGAAAATGTTTTGGGGTTTTTATGCAAAGATGCAAGTGGTAAAATGTTTTGAATGAAGGTGAAAATGTTTTATGTGATGAGATAAAAATGTTTTGGTAAAAACTAAGTGAAATGGTAAAAACCAAAGTGGTAAAATGTTTTTATGTTTTTTTGGTAAAAAGTTAATGAAGTGGTAAAGTAAAATGGTAAAAAGTAAACAAACACAATGACATAACTTGCATTTACTCAACCACAATCAAAATGACAATCATCAAGCAATCAAAGGGGTAAAAACCTAGTCATGGCCGAATGCATACAAGCATGGAATCATCAACTTATTTCATGCAAAAATTGACAAATTAACACACAAAACAACACAAAAGAAGAGGACCTAATCTATCATGCAAGTTCCTAAGACAAACATCAACCAAATCATGCATTTATTCACGCAAAATCAAAGGAAACAAAACTAGCAAAATGGGTATGAGAATGGGTTTTTATTTGATGAAAATTATACCAACAAGGTTTAAAATACAATAAAATGCAAGAAGACACAAGAACAATTCCTTCAAAGCCAAGGAGCCACCTCAAACACCCAAGCCTCCCTAAGTGCTTGTCAATAATGTTTGAGATGGCTCCTCAAAGCATCAACAACAATATATGAAGGAGTTGAGATGAGGAGAAGAGAGATTACATAATGAAAATTAAAGAAAATGCAAGAGTTTGTGAGCTTACCTCTAGATCTTGCTTGAAATGAAGAAGAAGATCAAAATAGAAACCAAGAACCCTTTTGGTTTCTTATTTTTGGGTTTTATATGAGATGCAAAATTAAGGGTATATAGGACATTGTGCTTTTGCCAACCATTGAGATTTGAGATAGAATTTGAATCAAGGGCCAAGATTGCAATGCACATGGATTAGGGACAATGAGAAAGCACAAATGGACGGGAATGAGCTGGTGTCATATGAAATTGAAGAGTTTTTTGTACACAAAAATTGTTGGGGGCAATTAGGTCAATTTGCACATAGTTGTAGCCTAGGATTTGATCTAGAATTTTAATCAATGGCTAGGAATACAACTCACATGGATTAAGGGCATGAAGAAACACAAAATGAGGTAAAAATGGGCTGGAATTCGCAGCCATGAGGAGGGAAGGAAAAAAAATGCAAGCTTGCACAAAATAGTACATTTTGTCTTATTGAGGACACTTCCCTTTTTTGAGTTTTTTTGAATTTGAAATTTTGGGCATGGGAAATAATGGGAATGCAACTATTGAAAATGTGGCACATGTTTATGGGCACCATAAAATATTCCCTCTAGTCACCCATGACAATAAAAATTGTCACTTAAGAATTGAGGAATATTTAATGGTCCTTTTTTATTTTTCTATGCACTAAAAATGGAAAAATACATTTTAAATTATTTTGACTAGGGTTTTCTTTCTAAAAAATTGTACAAAAATTATCCTTGATAGAATAAAAATTTACTTTTTGTGGATGTGCATTTTTTGCGAGAAAATCATCTTTTTACGAAAAATGACCAAAATGCCCTTTTTGACCCTAAAACCCTAATTTGCTTAAAAAGTGCACTCCAACCCTAAAAATGACTTTAAAGACCTTGGAATGACTTCTAAGACCCAAAATGCAATGCATAATGCTCCTCACTCCTCAATTTATTTATTTTTTGGGGAAAATTAGGGTTTTGACCTAAGCCGGACAAAATTGGGGTATGACACTTGTGACATGGATTTTTTTGACCATCTGTATCCCCACTACCAAAGACATATGTTCTGGTGAGAGTTGTCTTGAACTGTCTCCAACAAAGATTGATATGAGACATCCAAGTCTTCTTGAATTCATTACTCTCGGGAACATCAAATGTTAGCAGTACATCATCCCAAGCAATCTTTTTTGTCTTGTCATCAACATCACTCCACTTCATTGGAAATATGCTTATCTTTGTTCGTGCAACCACCCCTAAATAGGTCTTGAATTTGTTAGCATACAGACTTACTATCAATA
Source organism: Astragalus membranaceus (assembly GCA_039519185.1). Lineage (NCBI taxonomy): Eukaryota > Viridiplantae > Streptophyta > Magnoliopsida > Fabales > Fabaceae > Astragalus > Astragalus membranaceus. The sequence goes on along the minus strand of CM076854.1, from coordinate 50,984,291 downwards.
TCCACTCTGTATTTTTGACCATCTGGGCACCTAAAAGTGAACTTTTTTAATGATGTTGGACGTCTGGTATTCTTTTTTGGAGGATCACTGAAATCATCCATGATAGCTGTTTAAACAAAGGAAACAAAATATATCAGTCATTCTTATTATAACATACTGGATCATACGACATTACTAAATAAATCATGTAGGTAAGGAAATATAAACATTGTTAAGTTCAAATAATACAATACAACTTTTCATTCATCTTGTTAAGTTCAAAACTAGTGACTTTAAATATAACATACTGGATCACACTTCATATATTTGAAGAATTGTTTGCATGAATCTGTTCTTTTCAAGACTAGTGACTTTAGTTTGTCATTATATCAAATCTCTCATTCAATATGAACTATGAAACCATCCATACACATTTGGAGAAATACATTGGAAGAAATTGGAAAACATACTTCTCTCAGTTACAAAATCCATCACAATGCTCAAAAGGAAATAATAGAAACAAACCATCATTGTTACTAAGTTCAAAATTACAATTTCATAGGTTCAAAAAAAACAAATCTAAACTCCTTCGTATAAAATTCCTTCATTATGATCATTGCGAGTGGCATGTGGCATGTTCATCGTCAACTTCATTGTCATCAACTGAAGTAGGCACTTGTGTTAACAAACAAGGTGTTTCGTAAATTGCAAGACTTGAATCTTCATTTTCATCACTGCCTATTTTTCCTTGTAGGACAACTGACCACTTTTTGTTAGAAGGATCTTTGACATAGAAAACTTGTTTTGCTTGGTCAGCCATGATGAAGGGTTCATCATTATAACTTACCTTGTCAAGGTCCACTAGTGTAAATCCCATTTTGTCAGTACGTACACCACTATTGTTGTTAACCCACTTACATTTAAAAAGAGGCACTTTAAATTTACAGTAATCAAGCACCCAAATCTCTTCAATGACACCAAAGTAAGCAATGCATGCAAGTACAGGATTTGTATCCTTTGAACTAGAGAAGTGCATCGAGGAAGCCATGACCATAACTCCACTATTTTGCATGGTGCTTTTGTCATCTTTAGACTTTGTGTAAAAGGAAAACTTATTTATGTGGTACCCACTCCAACATACGACATTAAAGTGAGGGTCATGTGCTAACCATCTCAAAGTCTCGGAGGCACTCACATCATTCTTAATCTCTGATTTATACCAATTTATGAATGTGTTGTTATGCTCGTTCAATAACAATATTTCTTTCATTCGAGGGTTTTTGGCCTTTACTATCTCTTTATGGAGAGACAAGTAAGGTAATACCTCATCTGTATTATTCAAAACATACAAATGTGCTTGAAGCACTTCAGCTCGGCCCATGCATTTAGTGGTTATACCAGGTGTACCTTTACCTTGACCTCTCCCTGCATAACGAGACTTTGGTAGTCCCACAGATTTTTCTTTTGACAAGTAGTCAGAACAAAACTCAATCGCTTTCAAGATCTTCATGTATCGCTCGATTGGGTACATCCACCTTAAATAAACAGGGCCGCATAATCTAATCTCCTTAACCAGATGAACAATTAAATGAACCATGATATCAAAGAATGAGGGAGGAAAAAACTTCTCCAATTGACACAAGATAACAGCAGGCTCATTTTCCAACGCGTCCAATTTTTGAGGATCGATGACTTTAGCACATATACTATTGAAGAATAAGCACAACCTAGTTATGGTGTATCGGACATCTTTTGGTAAGATGCCACGAATTGCCACAGGTAGCAGTTGTTGCATCAAGACATGGCAGTCGTGAGACTTCAAGCCAACTAATTTGAGATCTTTCATTGAAACAAGTCGCTTTACATTTGACGAGTAACCATGTGGGAGTTTGATTCCCCGTAGACACTCGCAAAAGCTCATTTTCTCTTTTCTTGATAAGGTATAACATGCTGGAGGTAAATATGTGCCTTTACCTCGTTCCACTGGATGTAATTGTTCTCTTATGCCCATCTCACGCAAATCTAGACGAGAATTTATGCCATCCTTTGTCCCTTGAACGTTGAGAAGCGTCCCGATGACACTATCACAAACGTTTTTCTCGACGTGCATAACATCAAGACAATGCCTTACATCAAGATTGGACCAATACGGAAGATCAAAGAACACCGACCTCTTCTTCCACTTGCTTTTTTCCTTAGGCTGCTTCTGCTTTTTTCCGAATACAACTTTGATGTCCTTAACCACTTGATAGACTTCTTCTCCGGTCAAGACATTCGGAGCAATGTCATTTTCTGAGCACCCATTAAAAGCTTTTTTCAACTTACGATATCTGTGATTAGGTTTGAGAAATTTCTGATGCCCAAGGTAGACAGTCTTCCTTCCATATTTGAGTTGATGGTGACACGTGTCTTCTGCACAAATAGGACAACCTTTATGCCCTTTGACACTATACTCAGACAAGTTTCCGTATGCAGGAAAGTCATTGATCGTGCAAAATAATATGGCTCGCGGCTTGAAAGTTTCATTAGAATACCCGTCAAACACATCCACACCTTCATCCCACATTTTTCTCAAGTCTTCAATCAATGGACTAAGGTAAACATCTATGTCATTACCAGGTTGTCTCGGGCCAGAAATCATCATGGATAGCATCACATATTTGCGCTTCATGCACAACCATGGAGATAGGTTGTAAATTAAAAGGAGAACAGGCCACGAGCTATGATTCGTACTTAAGTTACCATATGGATTCATCCCATCTGAAGCAAGTGCAAGCCTAAAATTTCTTGACTCAGTGCCAAAATCCGAATACAAATTATCAACTTTCTTCCATTGCAAAGAATCAGCCGGATGGCGAAGCTGCCCATCACATTTCCTCTCATCTGCATGCCATCTAATGCTCTTCGCGTCATTTGGATTAGCAAACAAGCGTTTGAACCTAGGTATTATTGGAAGATACCATAAAACCTTCGCAGGGGAACCCTTTGTGTTGTTGTCGTCACAATTAGATTCACCCGACTTCACTTTGTAGCGCGACCAACCACACGTACGACAGTTATGCAACTTCTCAAAGTCTTTCCGATACAATATGCAGTCATTGGGACATGCATGTATTTTCTGATACTCCACACCCATCGGAGACAATATCTTCTTTGCATCATATGTTTGTTTTGGCAATATGTTACCTATGGGAAGCATGTCTTCCAACAGCTCAAGCAATTCGGTGAATACCTTATCAGTCCACCCATTTATCGCCTTCAGATTGATCAATTTTAACGACGCAGACAACCGGGTGTATTTTGTGCAACCCAAATACAAAGTTTGATCTTTGTCTTTGCACAAATTATCAAATTCATGCGCTCGCTTAAAAGATTCAGGACCAATGTCACCTATCATATCCTCCATTCGATCATCCATATCTTCATCGACTTTCTCACTTTTCGACACACTAGGGTTGCCGGTTGATTCACCATGCCATATCCATGTGGTATAACAGAAACAAAGAGATGATATCGTATTACACTTGGTGGTTGTGGGGTTCGATTCACACAATTACAACAAGGACATGAATACGTTACATCAACTTCGGGAACATCAGTTTTGGGAGCATCAGTTTTGCAAAGATTTGCTTGAGCAAAATTTATAAACTCTTCGACTCCTTTTGCATACTCATCACTCAGACGATTACTTTGTATCCAACTATGATTCATGGCTACGCTCCAAACAAGTAAAAATATACCTCATTGAGAAATGGTCCAGTAAAAAGGTTTCCAATTAAGTACCTAAGTAAAACAATAAAGAGAAGTAAATTTATAGAACTCGTCATTCATTGATAATTAATCAAAATCACAAATTATAGTAAATAAAATCCCATCTCACATAACATATGAAAACATACAGGAACACAAACAGGAACACAAACAATACAAGAGAGACTTGCTACATACAGGAACAAAACATACAAAAACACAAAGGATCAAAACATATGAAAATAAAACCCTAAATCTCACAGATCTAAACATACAGGAACACAAACAATGCAAGAGAGACTTGCTACATTTCAGATGAAGCATAGGGAAACAAAATGAATGAAATTGCACAGAAACAAATTCAAATCGAAACGAAGGAACAGAAACATAAAATGAAATGAAAGAAGCCCGAATCGAACGATGTCAAAAACTAAGAACAGTTAGACACACAGAATTGTGGGTACCTGAACTGAAGGCGACAGCTACGACGAGCAAGCTACGGCGAGCAAGCAACAGTGAGGGTGACAGGGAGCAACCAACAAGAGAGACTTGCTACATTTCAGATGAAGCATAGGGAAACAAAATGAATGAAATTGAACAGAAACAAATTCAAATCGAAACGAAGGAACAGAAACATAAAATGAAATGAAACAAGCCATAATCGAACAATGTCAAAAACTAAGAACAGTTAGAAACACAGAACTGTGGGTACCTGAACTGAAGGCGACGACGACAACGAGCAAGCTACGGCGAGCAAGCAACGGCGAGGGTGACAGGGAGCAACCAACAAGAGAGACTTGCTACATTTCAGATGAAGCATAGGAAAACAAAAGGAATGAAATTGCACAGAAACAAATTCAAATCGAAACGAAAGAACAGAAACATAAAATGAAATGAAACAAGCCATAATCGAACAATTTCAAAAACTAAGAACAGTTAGAAACACAGAACTGTGGGTACCTGAACTGAAGGCGACGACGACAACGAGCAAGCAACGGCGAGGGTGACAGGGAGCAACCAACAAGAGAGACTTGCTACATTTCAGATGAAGCATAGGAAAACAAAAGGAATGAAATTGCACAGAAACAAATTCAAATCGAAACGAAAGAACAGAAACATAAAATGAAATGAAACAAGCCATAATCGAACAATGTCAAAAACTAAGAACAGTTAGAAACACAAAACTGTGGGTACCTGAACTGAAGGCGACGACGACGACGAGCAAGCTACGGTGAGCAAGCAACGGCGAGGGTGACAGGGAGCAACCAACGGCGAGGGCGAGCAACTTAGGCTTTCGAAAATTTATCTGCACTGAAGGCGATGGCGAGCAAGGCGATGGCGAGATAGGCGACAACGACCTAGAAACGCCAACGGCAAGAAAAGAACATGGGGTTCTTTGCGAAGCTCGAAGGTTCCCTGCGAGTGAGAACACGACGGAAGAGATGAGAGTTCAGAAGGAACTGGTGACGGCAACGAAAGAGATGAGAGTTGAGAGAGAACGCAAGTCATGAGAGTGCAGAGAGATGAGAGTTGAGAGAGAGTGTTCAGAGAGAGCGTTCAGAGATGAGAGTTTAGAGAGACGACGAAAGAGATGAGAGTTGAGAGAGAGTGTTCAGAGAGAGCGAGACATCGTTAGGGTGCGAAGGAATGGGAAAAAATTAAAAGGATTCAGACTTTTAGCGTCAGTTGTTTTAAAAAACCGATGCTAAATGTCTCACGCAAATACACTTTTAGCATCGGTTGTTTAAAAAACCGATGCTAAAAGTAGATGCGTCAGACATTAAGCATCGGTTGTTTAAACAAAAAAATGAGGCTTTTAAAAGCTTCAAAACATTTTTTAAAGAAAGTTCAAAGTGAAAAGGGTTCTAACATTGTTGCAATTAGAAGTGACCATGGAGGAGAATTTGAAAATACTATGTTTAAAACCTTTCTTGAAGAAAATGGTATGTCACACAACCTTTCTTGTCCAAGAACTCCTCAACAAAAATAGTGTAGTTGAAAGAAAGATAGGACATTGCAAGAAATGGCTAAAACATTGCTCAATGATTCAAAAAATTGAAAAGTACTCTTTGGCAGAAGCAGTGAATACTGCCTGCTATATTTTGAATAGAGCAACCATTAGAAAAACTCTGAACAAAATCCCATCTGAACTCTGGAAAGGAAAGAAGCCCATCATATCCAATTTCCATGTATTTGGCTGTGATTGCTATGTTTTAAATCCCATCTGATTGCTAAGTTTGATGCTAAATATGATCCTGCACTAATTTTTGGATATTCTCTCACATCAAAAGCATAGAGTTTATAATCTTGGGACTAATGATGTTTAAGAAAGCTTGCATGTTATGTTTATTGAAACTAACTGTTCAACAGATAGAAATGAAGATGATGAGATAGATGTAGATAAGACAGATGAGAAGGGTAATGAAATTAATGAGAAAACATAATTTGATTCTGCACTAGACCCTTCTCAACATCTAAAGAACCGCAAACTAAACCAACTCAAGCCTCTGAGCTACCAAGGAGTTGGAGATTGGTGACTAACCATCCTCAAGAGCAAACAATTGGAGAAACTTCTGAACCAGTTAGAACCAGAAGTTCATTCAGAAGAGAAGCTTCTCACAGTACTCTGATTTCAGCAATAAAACCAAAGAATATAAATGAAGCAATTGTTGATGAATCATGGGTTGAAGCAATGCAAGTGGAGCTTGCTATGTTTGAGAAGAATGAGGTATGGAACTTAGTTCCATCTCCAAGGCACCAATCTGTCATTGGCACAAAATAGATCTTTAGAAATAAAATGGATGAAAATGGTAAGGTTATCAGAATCAGGGCAAGGCTTGTTTCTCAAGGCTACAATCAACAGAAGGTATTGACTATGATGAAACATTTTCTCCTGTTGCCAGGTTAGAAGCCATTAAAATACTTCTTGCTTATTGTCGCACCCCGAAAAATCCTTGGAGGGATTTCTCTTCGCACAACGGGATTTTAGAGTCGCCACCAATATTTTTTAAAGGTAAAACATCGGAAAAACCTTTTTTGGAATGCAATGGTCTTTGGAACCTTTAGATTTGGGTTCGGGGGTCTAATTACGTATGGGGAAGGTATTAGCACCCCATAACGTCCCTTCAAAGAAGGGTTACCTTAATTAAATATGTGATTTGCAAAGTTGATTCGGAAAAATGCTTTGTTTTTACCTCTTTTGTTGATGAATGACTTAATGAAAAATCTTTAGTTTTCGCGCTTGACGGAGGGGATCCGCTCCTACGTATCTCCCGGTGTGATGGAGAATTCAAAGCAACGTAGTTCTTGTTTTTGAAAAATGTTTTATTTTGGAAAAGTGTTCGGTTTTTGAAAGGAAAAATGTTTTTGGTTTGTTGTGCTTGACGGAGGGTATCCGCTCCTACGTATCTCCCGGTGCGATGGAGAATTCAAAGCAACGTAGTTCTGGGTTGTCTAGAAAAAGGTTTTTGTTTTTTGGCTTAAAGGTCATTTTGGCCCCTGCAAAATACACATTAATCCATTTTGGCCCCTGCAAAATAAAAAACTTTAAATAAGCCCCTGCAAAATAGTTAGTTGTTCAGTTAAGCCCTCGCTGTTAGTGGTCCACTAACGCTGTTAATTTTAACCCTCATTTTGGCCCCTGCAAAATACACATTAAAGGTCATTTTGGCCCCTGCAAAATACACATTAATCCATTTTGGCCCCTGCAAAATACCTTTAAAAATAACAGCGTTAGTGGATCACTAACAGCGAGGGCTTAACTGAACAACTAACTATTTTGCAGGGGCTTATTTAAAGTTTTTTATTTTGCAGGGGCCAAAATGGATTAATGTGTATTTTGCAGGGGCCAAAATGACCTTTAAGCCTTGTTTTTTTAATCTTGTTTAATTGTGAAAATTGAGCTTTCATGATGATCAATTGAGCAAAGGCTCCAAGTGACCACCATTAGCACTCCATTGTTAATAATCATGCAAGCAAAGGCTTCGCAAGACTACTAACAAAGTTTTTGATTTATTGAAAATCTTTAGGAAAATTAGGCGTTCATGATGATCAATTGAGCAAAGGTTCCAAGTGATCGCCACTAGTACCTCATTGTTAATAATCATGCAAGCAAAGGCTTCGCAAGACTACTAACAAAGTTTGATTTTGAAGAGTTTTCGCAATTGGATTGATTCTTGTTTAGGGAATGATTTTGATGCTTGAAAAAGCTTTTGATTGAAAGTGGACCTAGACTACACACATTATGACACGATACATAGATAGGCAAGGAATGAACCCAAGTTGAACATTTTGGCAAAAATGCATGAATGGGCAAGAAAATGAACCTAAGTTGCACATATTATTGAAGATGCTAGGCAATGGGATGAACCTAACTAGGAATTTATGACACAATATGTGAATAGGCAAAGGCATTTCAAAGCACAAGTGATATCAAACTTCTAATGAATCACTTGCAAAACCCTAAGGATTTCACATCAACATTAGACATAAGCACCCATGTGGTATCTTTTTGATCTCATCAATGTCTAATACATTTCTTCAATCAACCACATGGAAGGAATAAATTAAAAGGGGCATTTGCCTCATGCAAGATCATAGGCAAGTCTTAAGACTAAATTGACAAGTTTAGGAAATTAGGGTGTTGAATCCCTTTAGGTAATCTTTGACACTTTGGATATGCACAAGTGCATAGGTGTCAAATCCTCTTACCAAATCGTCAACACAAAACAAAAAATTGTTTCCAAACAATTACTTATTTGCAAGACCAAGAGCATTTCAAAATGATTTATAAGCTGTTTTTGGTAATCAAAGCAATTGGTAAGGAAAGGAAACCTAAATTTGCATTCTTGTTCACTAGGAATCACAAAAGAAATTGAATCCTCTTAGGCAATCCTCAACACTTAAAGTGTGCATCAAAGCACAAGTGAGAGACCTCTTGCCAATCATCAACATAGGGCATGATTTGCAAGCAAATTCATGAGAACAACAAGTTTTAAGCAAACAAACATCATAATCAAGGTTCAATTCCAATTAATTGCAAGATTAGACAACCAACTCATCAAAAATCTCATAAACCCTAATTTCTTTGAAACATGCGAAACTAACATAAACCCTAAATCTCATTTTATTCATGGAAACACAAGATAATGCAAGAGAACAACATAGATTAAACTTTTGGCACGGATTCACATGATCAAGCAAAGAAATGCATAACAATCACACAAACCCTAATTTTCCTCTAATATGCGAAATGAAATGAGCTTCAAATCATCATTTTATTCATGCCCTACAAACTTAAGCCTTTGGTGGAGGGATGAAGGAATAGCGTCGGCAGCATGAATCCAGGGTCTCCCCAGGAGACAGCTGTAGGATGATGCAATGTCCATGATCTGTAAATTCACATAAAATACTTCTGGCCCTATCTGCATCTGGAACTCCATTTCTCCCATAACCTCCATCTTGGATCCGTCAAATTCCCTAACTAGTGTTGAGCTAGGCTTCATATACGAACAGTCTACATCTAGTCTGCTCATAGTAGATTTGGGCATGACATTCAAAGAGGATCCATTGTCGATGAGGATCCATTGTCGATGAGGATCCATCTAACTGAAATGTGAAGTTCCTGATTATGCCCCTTCCCCTCAGGGGTGAGCTCATCATCAGTAAAGGTAATATAATTGGATGCAACAATATTCCCTATGATGCCCTCGAGCTGGTCAACAGTGATGTTCTGGGATACATGGGCTTCATTTAATACTTTCATTAGAGCTGCACGGTGGGCCTCAGAATTGAGCAGTAGGGACATGATAGAGATCTTTGCAGGAGTGTGGTGCAGCTGGTCCACCACTTTGTAATCACTCTGCCGCATGATCTTCAAAAATTCGGTGGCTTCTTGCTCTGACACCTTTCTACTTTCCTTGGGCTCTTGTGTTATACCCTTACCTTTGCGAGTCCTTTCCTCATCTTCCTTTGAGGGACCTTCTTTCAAGACTTCGGGGACATAAACACGTCCGCTTCTAGTGACTCCACTGCTTCCCGCAATGTTTGTGACATCGGGAACAACTTGAGGCTTCTGAATTGGAACTGACACCCCATAGCTCCATGGAACAACACTGTTCTTTTGATAAGGAGCTGGGACAGGAATCACAATGGTCTTAGGTCTCTCCACGATCGGCTTTCGGCTATACGGGACCTCAATAGGTTTCTGAACATTTCTATTCTTATCTGATTGGAAAGTCAGCACATCCTCCTCTTTCTCTTACACACCCATTTGGATTATATGACGATCCAATAGGTCCTGCAAAACTGTCTTGAAGGCCTCACTTGCCCCAGCACAATTAACATCAACACAGACTTCTTTCTGAGTACAACCTCTCTTGATGACCCCGAACTTGCACAGCTCTGCATGAATAACCTCTAAGGGTGTCTGGATACACTCCACAGTTCTGATTAAGGATTGGCCCCCCATATCATGGATGGCATTGGTTGCAGGTTTCTCATGACCAGGCAGTGGATTAGTTGTGATGCTTGAGCTTTCTTGTTTGAAGGTTATCCCTTTGGTATCAATCAGATCTTGCACTACAATTTTAAAGGCCTTGCAGTCCTCAACAGCGTGTCCAACTGCCCCTTCATGAAATGCACAGGTAACATTGGGATTGTAGCCTCGGAAGTAGGGTGGCTGGACTGGTTTCATGGGTCTGGTATTGATGAGCTTGTTTGTGGCAAGATAGCTGAAAAGGTCAGTATAGGACATGGGGATGGGATCAAAGGTGGTCTATTTTTTGGCTGGGTAGTTTTTGTGGTAGTTACTTTGTGGTGGATGGGTTGGTTGTGTTTGAGTGGGGACAGGGATATTTTGTGGTTGATAAGGTGGGCTTATGGTGATGGTGTTGGTCTCTCCTTCTTTCTTCTTCGAAAATCCGGAGAATGGCTTCTTGTGGGTGGTTGTACCTGTGGAACCATGGGCAATCTTGCCGCTTCTCAGTCCATTTTCTAGTCTCTCACCGATGATAACCATGTCTGAGAAGTTGGAAGATACGCTGCCGATCAACCGATCATAGTATAACGGTGGCAGGGTTTCCATGAACATGAAGACAAGTTCTTTCTCCAACAAAGGGGGTGTCACCTGTGCAGCCAAAGCCCTCCACCGCTGGGCATACTCCTTAAATGACTCATTATCTCTTTTTTCCATGCTCTGTAACTGTGTTTTGTCAGGCGCCATATCCGTATTGTACTGGTACTGTCTGAGGAAGGCATCAGCCAAGTCCTTCCAACAATGGATATGGGACGGTTCTAGCTGCATGTACCAGTTGAGAGATGCCCCAGCAAGGCTCTCTTGGAAATAATGGATCAACAACTTGTCATCATGAGAATGTGTAGCCATTTTTCTACAGTACATGGTCAGATGGCTTTTAGGGCAAGTCATGCCTCGGTAGTTGTCAAAGTCGGGCACTTTGAATTTAGGAGGTAAAACCACATCAGGGATGAGACACAGATCACGAGCTTCTCTTGCTCTAGAGCTCGACCCTTCAATCATTCTTAAGCGCTCTTCTAACATATGATACCTGTCTCTAGCTTGAGGAGTTTCCGCAGGATAGTTCTGAGGAAAACCATTCACACCGTAGTGAGGATTACTCATCGACACTACGGCTGGGTTCACGTGTGGGTCACGTGAGTGAGTGGTATTCCCAGGAATTGGTCCCTGAACTTGGGGATGGACCGTTGCTGGTGAATGAAAGCCAAACGGAGTTCCCGGCGGAATAGGAATCTGAATTTGGACCTGAGGCGTTCCCGTTCCTCCGCTGTTTGCGGCTGAGATGGGTTGGACTTGCTCTGCAACCCTAGGGGGATTACTTCCTGCATTAGCCTCGGCTCCTGGAGGTGTGTATCCGGGTGGGAGTCCCCAAGGCATCCTATGCATAGCTGGTTGGCTCTGGTCGTTGGTCCCTGAAGTATGAGCAAAGGTGACAGTCTCAAGACTCGGAGGAGGGAGAGCGACAGCAACTTCGGTAGTGACGGCTAGATTTTCAGCGGCAGTTCCGTTCCTCAAAGCTTGTAGTATCCCCATCATTTCAGTCATCTGTGTTTCCATTACCCCAATTTTCGTTCTCAATTCCCGATTCTCCTGAGCCAATTGCTCTGGATTGGGAACCTCAGCAGTTGGGTTACCATGGTTCGATTCACCACTTCCTAAGTCTTCAATAACAGGACCGTCCGGGTCATTCTGGTTAGTTGCCATGAGCCTTGCTTGCAGACGAGTCAGGTATCGATGTTGGCGAACCAGCTTGCCTTTTCTTTTATTGATGGAACACAATTCATGAGCGCGAGAATCACATAAATGAATGCAAATGCAATGCAATATGTATGATTTTATGTTTGTTTTGGTGCCGGGAATCGCGGTGCAACTCGTCTTGTCATAGGCGTGTAAGTTTAAAGCTCTAACACTTCTCCTTTTTAAATTTTTGGTTGCAACGAGGTTGGAAGCAATAAACAAAACAAACTTTTGATTCCATATTGCTTCTTACACCCCTGTGACAAGGTTCGTTGTTATGTTGCGATTTCCGGCAAACAAACTTTAATGCATGAAGAATGCAAATGATGAAAGTTTTTTTTCAAAATTTTGTCAAGTGCAAATGTAATGGTGCAAAATGATGTGAATGCGAAATGATGTGTTATTTACATGGAAAAAGGGTAAGAAAATGAGGTTATTGGTGGTACTTTGAACATTTTCAAAGATACACGCTACATGCCACCTCATGTAGGTGTTTATGAGGGGAAAAGAAAATTACTTTCTACAATTTTGAAATAGAGTTTGAGAAAAAGGAATGCCTAAGCTAATGCAACAAACAGAGGCATGCCCCCGTGTCCTACAAAGGGTGGGGATCCTAGGGTCTAGAGTCGACGAAAAGGGTAATCCTCCCATGTAGGTTCTAATCACTTCCTCACGATGGCAACCAAGAGCTAAAGTCTCTCTCATGATGACACCAACAATCGTAGAAAGCTACCGAGTGTGAGACATCTTGACAAAGCGCACTATTGGGCAAAACTTTCATGAGAGCCATACAGACAAAGGTCTACGAATGGCAATCACTAATCGTTCCCACTCTCCTAGGTTCTTGTTCAGACCTTGGGTTTTAGGCCCCACACAATGCTCACAAGTATAGGGTGTGAAGTGTGTGTTGAGGGCACAACACCTAGAAATAACTACCCTTCCCCACCTGCAAGAAAAACCATGAACAGTCCAGACTAAAAGGTCGTCTACCCTAGGGTTCAACATGCATACATCATTTCAATATACAAACCATCCTAAGAAGTCAACAATAATTACACGCATTGCTTACCTCAAAGAAAAGGAGCCGAGAAGAGGGGACATAATAGAATTGGGGAATATGCATGAACTTACCTCAAAGAAAGGGAGCAAAGAAGAGGGAACATGATAAGATTCGGGGAATTCATGAAAGAAAGAAGCATATAAGCAAAGAGGATAAGAGGAGAGACTATCTACCACTTTAAGCAAGAAGCGAACATAGAAGAAGAAGGGATAAATACACATGAATGCAACATGATAATGTGAGAATGCAATGGAATTGCCAAGATGCAATCAAGTAGACATGAGAGAAAGGAGAAGAAGAAGGAATGTTCTAAAATCTAGCAAACAAATGGGATGGAAATTAGAACAAAAGTAGAAAGAAGGGAGGTAAAACAAAGCATGTTAAATCAGCAAAGCAAATCACACATTCAATTAATCGGCTTGACCCACTTAAGAAAAAGAGTCCCCAGTGGAGTCGCCAGCTGTCGCACCCCGAAAAATCCTTGGAGGGATTTTTCTTCGCACAACGGGATTTTGGAGTCGCCACCAATATTTTTTAAAGGTAAAACATTGGAAAAACCTTTTTTGGAAAGCAATGGTCTTTGGAATCATTAGATTTGGGTTCGGGGGTCTAATTACGTATGGGGAAGGTATTAGCACCCCATAACGTCCCTTCGAAGAAGGGTTACCTTAATTAAATATGTGATTTGCAATGTTGATTCGGAAAAATGCTTTGTTTTTACCTCTTTTGTTGATGAATGACTTAACGAAAAATCTTTAGTTTTCGCGCTTGGCGAAGGGGATCTGCTCCTACGTATCTCCCGGTGCGATGGAGAATTCAAAGCAACGTAGTTCTTGTTTTTGAAAAATGTTTTATTTTGGAAAAGTGTTTGGTTTTTGAATGGAAAAATGTTTTTGGTTTGTTGTGCTTGACGGAGGGTATCCGCTCCTACGTATCTCCCGGTGCGATGGAGAATTCAAAGCAACGTAGTTCTGGGTTGTCTAGAAAAAGGTTTTTGTTTTTTTATCTTGTTTAATTGTGAAAATTGAGCTTTCATGATGATCAATTGAGCAAAGGCTCCAAGTGACCACCATTAGCACTCCATTGTTAATAATCATGCAAGCAAAGGCTTCGCAAGACTACTAACAAAGCTTTTGATTTAGTGAAAATCTTTAGGAAAATTAGGCGTTCATGATGATCAATTGAGCATAGGCTCCAAGTGATCGCCACTAGTACCTCATTGTTAATAATCATGCAAGCAAAGGCTTCGCAAGACTACTAACAAAGTTTGATTTTGAAGAGTTTTTGCAATTGGATTGATTCTTGTTTAGGGAATGATTTTGATGCTTGAAAAAGCTTTTGATTGAAAGTGGACCTAGACTACACACATTATGACACGATACATAGATAGGCAAGGAATGAACCCAAGTTGAACATTTTGGCAAAAATGCATGAATGGGCAAGAAAATGACCCTAAGTTGCACATCTTATTGAAGATGCTAGGCAATGGGATGAACCTAACTAGGCATTTATGACACAATATGTGACTAGGCAAAGGCATTTCAAAGCACAAGTGATATCAAACTTCTAATGAATCACTTGCAAAACCCTAAGGATTTCACATCAACATTAGACATAAGCACCCATGTGGAATCTTTTTGATGTCATCAATGTCTAATACATTTCTTCAATCAACCATATGGAAGGAATAAATTAAAAGGGGCATTTGCCTCATGCAAGATCATAGGCAAGTCTTAAGACTAAATTGACAAGTTTAGGCAATTAGGGTGTTGAATCCCTTTAGGTAATCTTTGACACTTGGGATATGCACAAGTGCATTGGTGTCAAATCCTCTTACCAAATCGTCAACACAAAACCAAAAATTGTTTCCAAACAATTACTTATTTGCAAGACCAAGAGAATTTCAAAATGATTTATAAGTTGTTTTTGGTAATCAAAGCAATTGGTAAGGAAAGGAAACCTAAATTTGCATTCTTGTTCACTAGGAATCACAAAAGAAATTGAATCCTCTTAGGCAATCCTCAACACTTAAAGTGTGCATCAAAGCACAAGTGAGAGTCCTCTCGCCAATCATCAACATAGGGCATGATTTGCAAGCAAATTCATGAGAACAACAAGTTTTAAGCAAACAAACATCATAATCACGGTTCAATTCCAAGTAATTGCAAGATTATACAACCAACTCATCAAAAATCTCATAAACCCTAATTTCTTTGAAACATGCGAAACTAACATAAACTCTAAATCTCATTTTATTCATGGAAACACAAGATAATGCAAGAGAACAACATAGATTAAACTTTTGGCAAGGATTGACATGATCAAGCAAAGAAATGCATAACAATCACACAAACCCTAATTTTCCTCTAATATGCGAAATGAAATGAGCTTCAAATCATCATTTTATTCATGAAAACAACAAGAAATGAGTGAAATAACAACAACACACAATTTATTCTAAAGGAGAGAAGCATTCCAAGCACCCAAGCCACCCAAAGTGTTTGTCAACATACTTAAAAAATTTAAAATTTTTTTTTTTAAAAAAATCCTCCGGTAATCACCCAAAATCCGCCGGTAATCACCCGAAATCCGCCGGGAATTATTTAATTTTTTTAAAAAAAAATGTTTTTTAAATACGTTAATTTAAAAAATTATTATTATTTAATTTTTTTTGTTTTTTTAAATTTATTTCTTTTTTTAAATTCGTTTATTTTAATTTATTTATTTATTATTTAATTCTTTTTTTTTTAAAATTCGTTTATTTAAAAAATTAATATTATTTTAATTATTTAATTATTTATGTGAAGAGATTGAGAAAAATAAAGTGTATGTATGTGAGATTGAGAAGAAAGTGTATAAATGTATAAATGTGTGAAGATTTTGAGAAGAGATTGAGAATAAAGTGTATAAATGTGTGAAGATTTTGAGAAGAGATTGAGAAAAATGAAGTGTATGTATGTGAGAAGATTTGATAAGAGATTGAATGAGAAGGAAGAAGAAAGAGGAAATAAAGATTTGAGAGAAATATGAAAGAGAGATATGTAGAGAAATTTATGGAGATTGGAGAGTATGAGAAGGAAATAAAGAGTGAAATGAGAGAATGAGAAGAGTGTAGGAGAAAGTTGTATTTATAGGAAATGAGAAAGAGTGTAAAAAAATTAAATAAATAATTTTTTAAAAATAATCCGCCGGAAATGGCTATTACCGGCGGATTTTTAAAAATCTTTTTTATTTTTTTTTTAAAAAAATCCGCCGGTAAGGCACATTACCGGCGGATTTACCCGCCGGTAATGTGCCTTACCGGCGGATTTTTTCAAAAAAATAATAAAAACAAATTTTAAAAATCCGCCGGTAATAGCCATTTCCGGCGGATTATTTTTAAAAAAAATAAATAAATTTTAGGCAAAACAATTCCGCCGGTAACGCTCACAATCCGCCGGTAACCCTCAAAATCCGCCGGTAATTTACCGGGGGATTAAATCCGCCGGTAACGCCCAAAATCCGCCGGTAATTTACTAGCGGATTTAATCCGCCGGAAATGCCCCGCCGGAAAGGGGCGAAATTCTTGTAGTGGATGAATGAATGCAAAACCCTTTTAATCTACTCTTCAATCTTCAACTTTGAACTTGATCCTTGAATTTGAAGGTGAATCTTTGAGAAGAATGCAAGAAGGATGGAAGATTTAGTGTAGGAAAGGTGTTTTAATGGATGATTGAGTGAGGAAATTGAAAAGATGAGGTGAGGGAGGGGAGGAGGTGTTCGCCCAAGGAGAGGAGGGAGGAGAGGTTTTTGTGCAAAAAATGAACTTTTTGTATTTTGGGAGAGTAGGCTCATATATGGTCTTGGGTGAAATTAGGGTTAAGGGTAGAATAGGAATGGGATGTTCTATTTTAAGTAAGTTTGCAATTTCTTATGAAGGAGTGAGTGTGAGAGGATGGTGTCATTTACAAAAAAGGGTATGAATCTACATGAGAGTGTGTGGGAATTAGGGATGTGTATGAAATGGGTAGGATTAAGGATAGTACAAGAATATTCTTAAGGAATAATTGTACAATAGAAGAGTGTCGAAGAAATTGTGGAGAGAGAGAGAGGGGGAGAATTCGGCCATGACAAAAAATGGGGAGGGAAAATTGCTTCTCCTTTTTGGTCTTTTGTCTTATTGAGGACACTTTGTACTTTCTATTTGAATTTTGAATTTTTGGGCATGCAAATGATAGTGCACCTATTGAAAATGTGTCACATATTTTTGGGCACCATAAAAATATCCCTCTAATTATTCATGACAATAGAAGTTGTCATTTAATAATCGGAGAATATTTAATGGTCCTTTTTCAGCTTTCTTGTGCAATAAAAATGGGAAAAATGCCTTTTAATTATTTTGAACTACGATTTTCTTTCAAAAAATTATACGAAAATTATCCTTGATAGAATAAATTGTATTTTTCATCCTTGACTTGGTTTAGTTCAAAAATAATTAACTTGCTCTCATTTGAATGCCCACAGATATTGAAACATGCACTATTTTATTCCCTAAAATTCTCAAAAATTAATAAAAATGTTTTTTTTTCTTTTTTTGGGTGCCAAAAATTAATAACGATCAATAAATGGCCTTTTTGAAGATTAAAATGCATGCCAAAGGGCAAAAGGGAAGCTCACGCAGTTACGACTGGCGCGTGCCTGTAATTCAAATAAAAATGCGAGATAGGGGACAAATACACATAAATGCGAAAGTCCATTAACCTACACAAATTATGAATTACCCTTATTGTTTCCATTTTTGTTTGAAAAAAAAAAGGTTTTGACTTGGGAGGACAAAATTAGGGTATGACAGCTGCCCCTCTTTATTTGGATTTTACCGAGAAATATGAATTGGCCGAGACATATTTCGAAGATAAAATAGGAATAAAGAATTCAGAAATTATACCAATTTTGTCTGCTTGGAGAAACCCGAATTTTCTTTTTCTGTTTCTTCTTTTTTCTCTTTTCTCCTTTTTCTTTTCTATTTTTTTTTTCTTTTTTTTTTCTTTTGAATCAACACTTGGAGTGTTGATGGGAAACAATAAACGACATGGTTAACAACATGCACGCTAACTGCGAAAGACAAGGAAAGCGCTAAATGAAGAAAGCGATAAAGAAAGCGGTAAAATGCCAGGCTGCCTAAAACCTGTAAACGAACCCTTGCGAATCCGAGTTTGCACGTGGCTTTGAGGAGCACGCATCCTGGGAATCTCTGGTCATTCGAGCGACCGGGGAGATCGTTATCAGCTCCGAAAGTGATATACTGATCAATGCACGACGTCCACTGTATCTTAGGCTGATACAACTATTCCGTTGAACCTCACATGGGGCTGCGGTCCATCGCGTTGCTCGTACACGATGTGAGACCATGAACAGAAGGGAGCACTGAACTCTGATAAGAGCGATTTGAAATCCAAACTGCAATGCACGCTTGAGCGCCGAACTGAAAAGCATTTGAACTCCGAACTAAGAGGGCATTTTCTGGGAACTGAGTGCAAGGACTAACATCGAAGTACTTATCCGTCCTTGTACCTGCCAGTGAGATGAAAAAATGCATGCAATGCAAATTCCATGATTGCTTTTTGATGGGATGAATGTGATGTGGTGTAGGAGTTTCTTTTTGCTTGCATGAATTTTTTTGTCTATCTTTGATGAATGCAATGCATGAGAAGGGTAATGAAATTCATGAGAAAACATAATCTAATTCTGCACTAGACCCTTCTCAACATCTAAAGTACCCGCAAACTAAACCAACTCAAGCCTCTGAGCTACCAAGGAGTTGGAGATTGGTGACTAACCATCCTGATACGAATTAGAGTGCTTTAATTCGTAAGGGTAGCGGAAGCAAACAACCAATATCGAATGTACTAGGTACAACCCATATTAGTCGAATTCTGTGAAGTGTTTTGGATAGTTTTAGTGGAATAACAAGGGATATGCAATGTTAACCTACACCAATAGTTTAACAAAGAGATTAGCACTCAACACCAATTGAGCTAATCGGATTATTCTCAAGACGACGCTTGCAAATAACCTTTCGAAAATGTAGACACAAATTCTATGTTCTTGAACTGAACTCTATATATCCAAATGGCCAGCATACATGGCATATATATAGCCGAAAACATAGTGCTAATATTAGCTTATTTAAAGTGCAACATAAAAGCAATTAAACTAGTAATAATATGACATTATTCTATCAGCTATGTAACTCCTTTTCCAATGGCTGGCTTGAATTGTCTTTAATGCTCCTTATTTTCTCCTTTGTAACCGATCGGAATAGGATTCAAATGGCTGATTTATTTGTCTTAACTTGGTGATTAAATGACTAAAACAAAACAGCCAAGTAACAATTAAATGACCTAAAATAGCCAAGTAATTAAACTCAGCCCTTGATGATGGCTAGCAAAGGATCCCACGCCATTAACTCCTTGGTGATTGTCACGTGTGTTGATTGCAAGCTCTTCTTAATCACTTTTCGCATCATCCCCTCCCCCTTTGAAAGGAATTGACCTCAATTCTTGAATACCATCATCATCCAAATATGGTGAGAGATCTCCAACATTGAAAGTAGTATGTACTCCATATTCTCCGGGCAACTCAATCTTGTAGGCATTGTCATTGATCTTTGATATAACTTTGAAGGGACCATCAGCTCTAGGCATGAGCTTATTCTTTCTTTTGCTTGGGAATCTTTCCTTTCTCAAATGGACCCATACAAGATCACCTTCGTTGAATAACTTAGGCTTCTTATTCTTAGACCTTTGCTTGTAGGCTTCATTAACAGTCTTGATTCTTTCTTGCACTTGCTCATGTAGTTTCAACATTGATTTTAGTTTGGCCTCGGCATCTGGATGAACTAATTCTTCCTTCGGCATAGCAATCAGATCCAATGGTAAGTAAGGATTCACACCATAAACAACTTCAAAAGGAGAATGGTTAGTAGCATATGTAGGGGATCGATTGTAGGCAAACTCGGCATGAGCTAACTTCAAATCCCAATCCTTTTGAGTTTTGTTAACCAAGCCACGCAGCAAAGTACCAAGAGTTCTATTAGTCACCTCTGTTTGCCCATCGGTTTGAGGGTGATGGGAAGTACTAAACAGCAACTTAGTACCCAATTTCCTCCATAATGTATTCCAAAAATAACTCAAAAACTTTGAATCACGATCGGAAACAATAGTTTTAGGAACTCCATGTAAGCGTACAATCTCACGAAAGTACAAATCAGCAACGTTACTAGCATCATCTGTTTTGTGACAAGCTACAAAGTGTGCCATCTTTGAAAACCTATCAACAACAACCATAATAGCATCTTTACCTCGCTGTGTGCGGGGCAAAGCCACAATAAAATCCATGCTCACGTCCATCCAAGGACCACTAGGTGTTGGTAATGGAATATATGCTCCTGGTTTGAAAGAACTCTTTGCCATATGACAAGTAACACACTTGCTAATGACCCTTTGTACATCTCCTAACATCTTTGGCCAATGAAAGTGTTCTTTTAGAATTTCTAGAGTTTTTGTAATGCCAAAGTGACCAGCCAAACCCCCACCATGAGCCTCACGAACTAGCAGCTCACGAATTGAATGCCTTGGGATGCAAAGACGATTCTCTTTGAACAAAAATCCACCCTGCATTATGTACTTTCCAAATGCTCCATTTTCACAGTTAGAGTATATCTCACCAAAATCTACATCCTCCTTATAATAATCTTTCAAAGTCTCAAAACCAAGTAAACGAGTTTCGAGAATTGAAATCAAAGCATACCTCCTTGAAAGTGCATCAGCCACCACGTTACTTTTACCATCTTTGTATTTTGAAGAGAAATTAAAAGATTGAAGAAATTCAACCCATTTAGCATGCCTTGGACTCAACTTTTGTTGTCCGTTGATATACTTTAAAGACTCGTGATCTGAATGCAACACAAAGTGGTTAGAACGCAAATAATGACTCCAATGATCAAGAGCTCTTACAATGGCATAGAATTCCTTGTCATAGGTGCAATAGTTCAATCGAGCTCCCCCAAGTTTCTCTGAGAAATAAGCTATAGGCCTTTTGTTTTGTATCAAAACAGCTCCAATGCCAACTCCACTAGCATCACATTCAACCTCAAATGGTTGAGTGAAGTCAGGCAAAGCTAAAACAGGAGCTTCACAAAGCTTTAACTTAATCAATTCAAAAGCCTTTCGTGCTTGCTCATTCCACACAAATGCACCCTTCTTCAAACATTCAGTAATAGGGCTTGTTATAGTGCTGAAATTCTGTATAAAACGTCGATAAAATGATGCAAGACCATGGAAAGATCTCACCTCCGAAACTGTTGTAGGACTTGGCCATGTTTTGATAGCATCCACCTTTGTTTGATCAACCGATACTCCATCTTTAGACACAACATATCCAAGAAACACCACACTTTCAACCAAGAAATCACACTTCTCCTTCTTCCCATAGAGTTTTTGTGCTCTTAGGGTTTCAAAGATTTGTTTCAAATGAGTGAAATGCTCCTCACTAGACCTGCTATACACCAAGATATCGTCAAGGTAAACAACAACAAACTTACACAAAAATGGCTTGAGTACTTCGTTCATGAGCCTCATGAAGGTGCTAGGCGCATTCGTGAGCCCAAATGGCATAACCAACCATTCATATAGACCATGCTTGGTCTTGAATGCCGTCTTCCATTCATCACCTTCACGCATTCTGATTTGGTGATACCCACTCCTTAGATCGATTTTTGAGAATATAACCGACCCATGTAACTCATCAAGCATATCATCTAACCTTGGAATGGGAAAGCGATATTTGATGGTTATGTTGTTCACCGCCCTACTATCAATACACATTCTCCATGAACCATCCTTCTTAGGAACCAACAATGTTGGGACAGCACAAGGACTCATTGATTCACGCACATAACCCATACTGATCAATTCTTCAATTTGCCGTTGCAACTCTTTTGTCTCCTCCGGATTACACCTATAGGCAGCCTTGTTTGGTAATGGAGCTCCCGGCATTAGATCAATTTGATGCTCAATTCCACGAACAGGTGGTAAACCAATTGGTAGTTCATTTGGAAACACATCTTCATACTCATTCAAGACAGCTTCCAATTGTTGTTTAAGAGGAGTTTCAATATCATCCTGTTTAGCATTCTTTGCAACCAACATGTAAACTAATTCACCATTATCAATAGCATTTTTCACTTCATTTTCAGTAGCAAACATAGTGAGGCTAGGACTTTTACCTCTTTTTGTAGTCATGGAACGGACTTCATTTGATGCCATAGGTTTCAGCACAATCCTCTTGCCTTTGTAGTTCAATTCATACTCATTTGATCTTCCTCTATGCGTCACATCTCTATCAGATTGCCAAGGACGTCCCAAAAGTATATGACTTGCATCCATAGGCACAACATCACACAAGATCTCATCAACATAAGACCCCATGGTTAACCCCACACGAACCTGTTTTGTAACTTTTATACTACTCCCATTGTCCAACCAATGTAATGCATAAGGTTTAGGATGTTTTGTTGTGAGTAGTCCTAACTTGGACACCATTTCAGTTGAAGCTGCATTGGTACAACTACCTCCATCCACAATGACACTATACCATTTATCCTTCACTTGACACTTAGTGTAGAAGATTTGATCCCTTTGATCCCCAGCCAAGGGTACAGTTTTAGTTTGTAAAGTTCTAAGCACCAAAGTATCATAGATGGGAGTTTCATATTCTTCTACCTCATCCTCGGCGTCTTCAACAATTTCAGGTCCATCCATGTCAACAGTGCCACCAGATTCATCCTCTTCCTTAGCCAACTCATCAGGCATGCTAACCGCCTCTCTGAGGGTCACAACTCGTTGATTAGGGCAAGCTCTAGCAAAGTTCCCAAAGCCTTGACACTTAAAACACCTAACCTTCGACAGGCTAGTCTCTTTGGGTGCAACACTAGACTGTTTAGGAGTAGACTCACCTTGTTTTGGTTGAGTCACATTTGGCTTAGTGTTAGGGGCTGCATTTGCACTACTCGACGCACCTCCCTTGGACCAACCACTTGAACTCCCAGCATTATATCTGCTCTTATTTTGATTTTCAATCTTTAAGCACAAGGTGCACAAACTGTCGAAATCAGTATAATTACATAGCTCAACAGCAAATGCTATGTTCTTATTCAGGCCACGAAGAAAACGACTCATTCTTTGCTCTTCATTTTCCTCCAACTCACCCATTAAACATAGGTTTTGGAATTCATCCATGTACTCGGCAACACTCATTTTGCCTTGTACTAAATCTGAAATCTTCTTATACAAGTTCAATCTGTGGTTCGATGGCACATACCTTTTGCGCAACTTTCTTTTCAAGGACTCCCAAGAACTGATTTTCTCCTTCCTATCTCGTATTCTTTTAGCCTACAAACCTTCATACCACAACGATGCACTTTTGCTAAGTTTCAGAATAGCATACTTACAACGCTTCTCATCGTCAAGATCCTTGAAGTCAAACATTCTATCGATCTTGCGCTCTCATTCCAAATAAACCTCCGGGTCTGCACTGCCATTGAATTCAGGTAGCTCGTTGAATTTGAACTCATCCACGTTTGGACGTGGTTCACCCCTTCTAGGCCTCCATCGTTCATCTCCCAAATCGACGCCCCTTAAGGCTTCACGCAATCTGTCCATGAACTCATCGCTGTTGAAATCCACCATTGTCACGTAACAAGGATTCAAAGCCGAAGCTTTGATACCACAAATGATACGAATTAGAGTGCTTTAATTCGTAAGGGTAGCGGAAGCAAACAACCAATATCGAATGTACTAGGTACAACCCATATTAGTCGAATTCTGTGAAGTGTTTTGGATAGTTTTAGTGGAATAACAAGGGATATGCAATGTTAACCTACACCAATAGTTTAACAAAGAGATTAGCACTCAACACCAATTGAGCTAATCGGATTATTCTCAAGACGACGCTTGCAAATAACCTTTCGAAAATGTAGACACAAATTCTATGTTCTTGAACTGAATTCTATATATCCAAATGGCCAGCATACATGGCATATATATAGCCGAAAACATAGTGCTAATATTAGCTTATTTAAAGTGCAACATAAAAGCAATTAAACTAGTAATAATATGACATTATTCTATCAGCTATGTAACTCCTTTTCCAATGGCTGGCTTGAATTGTCTTTAATGCTCCTTATTCGCTCCTTTGTAACCGATCGGAATAGGATTCAAATGGCTGATTTATTTGTCTTAACTTGGTGATTAAATGACTAAAACAAAACAGCCAAGTAACAATTAAATGACTTAAAATAGCCAAGTAATTAAACTCAGCCCTTGATGATGGCTAGCAAAGGATCCCACGCCATTAACTCCTTGGTGATTGTCACGTGTGTTGATTGCAAGCTCTTCTTGATCAATTTTCGCATCACATCCTCAAGAGCAAACAATTGGAGAAACTTCTGAACAAGTTAGAACCAGAAGTTCATTCAGAAGAGAAGCTTCTCACAGTACTCTGATTTCAGCAATAAAATCAAAGAATATAAAGGAAGCAATTGTTGATGAATCATGGGTTGAAGCAATGCAAGTGGAGCTTGCTATATTTGAGAAGAATGAGGTATGGAACTTAATTCCATCTCCAAGGCACCAATCTGTCATTGGCACAAAATAGATCTCTAGAAATAAAATGGATGAAAATGGTAAGGTTATCAGAAACAGGGCAAGGCTTGTTTCTCAAGGCTACAATCAACAGGAAGGTATTGACTATGATGAAACATTTTCACCAGTTGCCAGGTTAGAAGCCATTAAAATACTTCTTGCTTATGCTGCTCACAAAGATTTCAAACTCTTTCAAATGAATGTCAAAAATGCTTTTCTAAATGGATTTCTAAATGAGGAGGTGTATGTACACCAACCTCCTGGTTTTATTGATCAAAAATATCCTAATCACATTTTCAAATTGACTAATGCTTTCTATGGTCTTAAACAAGCTCCTAGAGCATGGTATGAGAGGCTTAGTAATTTTTTGATCAAAAATGGTTTTTCAAGAAGAAAAATTGATGTTACACTTTTTAGAAAAACCCTTAAATATGAATTATTAATTGTTCAAATTAATGTTGATGACAACATCTTTGGTGCAACCAATGAAAAGCTTTGCAATGACTTTGGAAAATTAATGAAAAGTGAGTTTGAAAAGTGCCTCATGGATGAACTGAGGTACTTCCTTGGTTTGCAAATTGAGCAACTAAAGAAGGGTATTTTCATCTCTCAAGAAAAGTATATCAGAGACCTTCTTAAGAAGTATAAAATGAGTGATGCCAAACTTATGGCAACTCCAATGCACCCTTCTACAAACACTGGAAAATATGAGAAGGGTAAGCCTGTTTCTGGAAAGGGAGTATAGAGGCATGATAGGTTCCATATTATACCTCACTGAAAGTAGACCAAACATAGTCTTCTCTGTAGGACTATGTGCTAGATTCCAAACTGCTCCTAAAGAATCTCACCTTACTGCTATCAAGAGGATTTTTAGATATCTTGTTGGAACACCTAATCTTGGTCTTTGGTACAAAAAGAAAACACATTTTGAGCTTATAGGGTACTGTGATGCTGACTGTAACACCCTGGTATTTTTATTTGTTAAAAACACCCAAGTGCACATTAAACATACATCAGAGATAATATTTCCTGCTCAGACACTGAATACCACATAGAAATTTTTGCTGAAATATAACATAATCGTCTTATACACAAATAAGACCATACGGCACTCAGGCCATAATCTGTCAGCAACTATGGTAGCCAGAGTCATACAAGAAAACGGAATGAAAGATAAATGTAACACTAATGACATAGCACTGTGATACATAGTCTACAGAAGTAAAATAAACTTAGATATAAAGCTAAGTCATCATCCATCTCTCGGGGCCACCTACTCGTGCCTCTGAGGTTTCTTCTGTCCCTGTTTATCTGAAAACAACAACATTTAAACAGTGAGATACAATCTCAGTGAGTTCTACCGAGACCCCTACTAACTCTCTCGGTTCAATTAAAAATCCTTTTTAAAAAAAAATCATCACGACACCGACTGCAATAAAGTGCTAACCCCGGTGAACGTGAACAAACAAAGTGCGGCACCGACTGCAATAAAGTGCTAAACCCCGGTGTATCGCACAGTACGACACCGACTGCAATAAAGTGCTAAACCCCGGTGTACGTACAACAACTCATGACATAACACCGACTGCAATCCAGTGCTATATACCCGGTGAACCCCCTTACCAATAGTACATTCTCCTATTGGCACGGAGCCTAGGTTGGGGGAGCATGACTGCCCCGCCTAGTATGTCAAAACATGGGTCGTCACCCAACTCGATATATATATATATAAACATACATATATCTACAGTACTATGAACCCACGGTCCATCATATCAGACAGTCAATGAAACACTTTTATCCACATTTTATAAAATCCAAGTTCACACTCGCACTCTAGTTGACCACATTTCGACACAATTTTCAACTTCGAAAGTATTTTATAAAACCCTTTCGAAACGTACGCAAAATCATGGCATAATAAGCCTAATATCATTATAGAAGGGTTAGGAAAAGATTAGGAGAGGATTGGAATCGAAACGGAATCATTTAGGGCACTTTGAAAATTTTGAGCAGGACTAGGCGCACGGGTCGTGCCCCAGGACGCACGGGTCGTGCGCCCTGTTAGACATTTTTCAACACTGAACCCGAACCAGGCGCACGGGTCGTGTGCCTGAGACGCACGGGTCGTGCGCGTTTGACAGCATTGCCAAAATGCCCTGTTTTGTGAAATTTTGCTTTCCGATCGATCCGAAACTCGCCCCGATCGATTCCTAACTCAAAAACAGACAATGCCAGACAATATACCAGTCCAATCAACATCAAACAATCAAGCAATTCAATCAAAAACTCAACGATTACGAATTTCGTTAAAACGCGATATGTTTCAAAATAACGTTTTCGACTCAAACTCTTTCGAAAACAAGTTGCACAATCTATTTCAAAACGGAATCAGCCTATACGTGAGTAAAACTCACCCTTGAAGCGAGAGTCGTTGCCGAGTCGAAATCACCGATATGTCAAAATCACCGAATCGAACCCAATCAACACCGAATTGCTCCTAACTTCGTTTCGAGCTTCCAATCGCGTTCAATCCGCTCCTAGCTTTGTTCCTAAACATAACCCAACCATTAATTTCATCATTGAATCCAATTTTTCAACAATTTCCTCCCTCAAAACCCCTAAAATTCGTAGGTTACAAAAGAGGGGAGAAAATCGGATGGAATCTTACCTAGGTCTTGGGTTATGATGAGGAGAGTGAGATGATGAAGATGATGAATTTTGGGGCTGTGGGCTTAACTCCTCTTCTTCCTTTCTCTTCTTCTTTTCCTCTTCTTCTTTCTCTTCTTCTTTTCCTCTTCTTTTCTTCTCTGCGTGAATTCCTTCTTTCTTTCCTCTCTTTATTCTTTCTTTTCTTTAATCACACACACACACAACACATATTTAATTAATAAATAAGTGGTAGCGTGGTCCAATTACCGTATTGATCTTTATCCCTTATTTCGATTCCAAAACTTCATTGACCCGTATTATCCTGTTAACGACTTAATGTTATCCAGTAAATAATTTTAGCACTTACTAAATTTACCAGTCAGGTACTAAATTACTCCCATTGGGTTAACATCCAACAATTCGCCTAATTATTTTGAGGATGTTACATTCTCCCCTACTTAAAAGAATTTTGTCCTCAAAATTAAACACAACGTACCTCAAGAAAACAAATACGGATACTGGGTCCGTATATCGTCCTCCAACTCCCAAGTAGCTTCGTCGACGGAAAAACCATCCCAAACCACCTTGACAATGGGAATTGTCTTCGTCCGTAGCGTCCTCTCGCCACGTTCCATGATATAATTTGGATGAGGTTGGAAAGACAAGTCCGGTCGGAGGTCAATCGTTTCAAAGTCTAACGGTTGACTTGGATCGGGAATGTACTTTCGCAACTGAGACACATGGAATACATCATGCAAATTTGACAATGGAGGAGGCAAGGCGATGCGGTATGCAAGAGGCCCAACTCGCTCGATAACTTGGAAGGGTCCAATATACCGAGGACTGAGCTTCTTCACCCGTAATGCTCTACCTGTGCCAATTGTTGGTGATAATCTCAAGAACACATGATCACCTGACTCTAACGGCCTTCTCCTTTTGTCGGCATAACTCTTTTGCCTACTTTGAGCAGTTTTCATTCTTTCCCTTATCTGGCGGATCTTTTCAGTAGTGTCTTGAATCACCTCGGGTCCTAACAATCGGTTCTCACCGACTTCCCACCAACACAATGGAGTTCTGCATTTCCTTCCATACAAGGCCTCAAAAGGCGCCATTCCGATACTGGAATGATAACTGTTGTTATATGAGAATTCAACCAGTGGAAGATGATCCTCCCATTTCTTCCCGTTATCAAGTACCGAAGCCCTAAGCATATCCTCTAATGTCTAGATAGTTCTCTCGGTCTGCCCATCAGTCTGCGGGTGATATGCGGTACTAAGAAGTACTTTAGTTCCCAATGCTTCATTCAGAGCTTTCCAAAATCGAGAAGTGAATTTCGGATCTCGATCCGACACTATACTGGTAGGAACCCCATGTAACCTTACTATGTTCTTCAAATACACCTCAGCTAACTTGGATACTTTACTGCTAGAACGAACTGGAATAAAATGGGCTGATTTGGTTAACCGATCTACAACTACCCAAATGGAGTCGTTACCGGCTTGTGACTTTGGTAATGCCATTACAAAATCCATGGAAATGTCTTCCCATTTCCACACTGGCACATCTAGTGGCCGTAGCAGACCAGCAGGCTTCTGATGTTCTATCTTAACTCTTTGGCAAGTTAAGCACTTTGATACAAATTCAGCAATTTCTAACTTCATTCCCGGCCACCAATACATCTGTTTTAAATCTCTATACATCTTGGTGGATCCAGGATGTACAGAAAATAAACTCCGGTGTGCTTCCTCTAGCACTTGCTTTTTAATACTCTCATCGTCGGGCACACAGATCCTACCGTTGAAACAAATAACCCCATCACTTTCCTCGGTAAAATCTGGCAACACTTTCTGTGATTGTAGTTTCACATCAACTTCCTGTGCTAAGCGAATAGAATCCCTTATGGAACTAGAGATCCTCATGTGGCTCAACACCAACCGGTTCCTTTTTGGCTTTGAATCCACATTTAAGTCCCGGAAAGACTCCAACAATCCCATTTCATGCATCATTAATCCTGCTATATGAATGGATTTCCTACTTAGTGCATCGGCTACAACATTAGCTTTTCCCGGATGATACTTCAATTCGAAGTCATAATCCTTCAGAAACTCCACCCATCTTCTCTGCCTGTTATTCAACTCCTTCTGGTCAAACAAATATTTCAAGCTTTTATGATCACTAAAGACTTCGAAACGAGACCCATACAGGTAATGTCTCCAAATCTTCAGTGCGTACACAATAGCTGCCAACTCTAGATCATGAGTCGGATAATTCTCTTCATGAGTCTTCAACTGTCTGGAGGCATAAGCTACAACTTGTTGGTTCTGCATGAGAACACACCCCAGACCCTTCCCAGAAGCATCGCTGTAAATTTGAAAATCCAAAGACGGATCTGGAAGAATTAGGATTGGAGCAGAAGTCAACCTAACCTTCAACTCTTGAAAACATTCCTCACAATCGGCATTCCATATAAACGGTTGGGCCTTGCGAGTCAACCGAGTAAGTGGAAGAACCAATTGTGAAAAACCTTGGATAAACCTCCTGTAGTAACCGGCTAGACCCAAGAAACTTCTTATTTCGGTGACAGATGTTGGTCGTTCCCAGTTCAATACCGCTTCTACTTTACTGGGATCCACCGCAACTCCCGATTGGGAAATCACGTGTCCCAAAAACTTCACTTCCGGCATCCAGAAGTCACACTTCGACGGCTTGGCATACAATTTCTTTTCTCGGAGTACGTTCAGAACAATGCGGAGATGTTGAACATGGTCCTCAATGGTCTTAGAGTACACCAAGATATCATCAATGAAAACTACTACAAACTGATCAAGGTACGTGTGAAACACTCGGTTCATGTAATCCATGAATATCGCTGGAGCATTAGTCAAACCGAAGGGCATCACTATGAACTCGTAATGTCCATACCTCGTACGGAAAGCTGTCTTCGGAATATCTAAGGCCCGTACCTTTATTTGATGATAGCCCGACCTTAGATCAATTTTTGAAAATACCACGGCACCCCGAAGTTGGTCGAGCAAATCGTCTATCCTTGGCAATGGATACTTATTCTTAATCGTCACTTTGTTGAGTTGTCGATAATCTATGCACAATCTCATGCTACCATCCTTCTTTTTGACTAGCAACACCGGAGCACCCCATGGAGAAGCACTCGGTCGGATAAACCTTTTCGATATTAATTCCTCAAGTTGAGACTTCAGTTCCTTCAACTCTAAAGGAGACATTCTATAAGGAGCAATAGAGATTGATCCTGTACCAGGAATCAATTCTATTGAGAATTCTACCTCTCGGTCAGGAGGTAAGGATGAAACTTCTTCTGGAAAGACATCTAGAAATTCATTTACCACTTGCACAGATGACAAATCTAAACCCGTTTCAGTAGATGCAGACAACATAATAAGAATAGCTTCCGCACCTTGGAATAATGACTGGCTTGCTTCGGTGTAAGAGATCGTCGCTTCAGAATCTGCTTGTGTCAATCCTACGGATTCGGAGGCGAAGCTAATAGTTCGATCGGCACAGTTGATTGTTACATGATTTTCAGCCATCCAATTCATACCCAGAACAATGTCCATGCTTCTCATAGGCAAGCAAATAAATTTCACAACAAACTGTCTGTCGCCTATGACAAGTAGGCAATTTTCACATAATGATTGGGTCTGGACACGACCCTTGGCAGCAGTTAAAATAGTTATCGGTTCGGATAGCTCAGACAATGCTAATCCCAACCGATCCACACATGCTTGCGAGATAAAACAGTGAGTTGCACCAGAATCATATAAAATATTGACTGAATTATTAAAAAGAGATCCCGTACCCCTTAGAAGATTATCGGTAGGTGTGATGGTTCGAGCATCGAGTGTGTTGATTCGCCCCTGACCAGGAGCATTTGGTGCTCTTTGCAGATTCTTCTTTGTTGGGCACTTATTTGCATAGTGTCCCTCTTCATTACAAACATAGCACCGATCTGGCGTTGGCGGACACTCGCCACGGTGATATCTTCCACAAAGTCTACAATTCCTGAACTGTGCAGAATCAGACGATTGTACCTGCTTCCCTTTGTAATTACCTCCTTTCCCTGAGCCATGCCTGGGACCCATCTGAGAACTAGATGGTCCAGCGTTCCTCTTGCTCTGATGGAATGCCTTTCTGCTTGCATACAACCTTGACAAATCACTTTCGGCGATATAAGCTTGTTGTACCATGGCTGCATAGTTGGTTCTCGGAAAAGAACTAAGACTTTGAGCAATATCCTCTCTCAACCCATATTTGTACCTGTCAGTTTTCCATTGGTCATTGGGGGCATATCCAGCTAAACCGAAGAATTGATACAACTCTTCAAATTTAGCCGTGTATTGGCCCACGGTCAAGCCTCCTTGTGTAAGAGCCAAAAACTCATTTTCCTTATCAAACCTCATAGCTGTGGGGAAGAATTGTTCCAAAAATGATGTTCGGAAATTTTCCCAAGTCGGGGGAGTTCCCATTGTCTCCATCATGGCCCTAGCATTTGTCCACCAGTTATTGGCCTCTCCCTTCAACATATGGGATGCCAACCTCAACTTATCTTCATCGGTCACTTGCATTGTTACAAAGATCTTTTCAATGTCATCCAGCCAATGTTGTGCTCTCATGACATCCGGCCCACCTCTAAACTCGGAGGGTTTCATTTTCAGGAACTCTGTGAAAATTCTCCTTGGGTTCACTTGTGGCTCTGGAGCTTGATGCTGCTGAGCATTTTGCTGTAGAATTTGTTGTTGCTGATGCATAAGCATCATGTCTTGCATCATTTTCTGCAGGTTCTCAATGACATTCTGCATCCACTCAAAATTTGGATCAACAGGAGGAGGAACGCCTCTACCTCTTCTGGCCATGATTCTGCGAAATATGCACAAAGTATTAAGTTGATCAAGCTCAATGTCTAATAGCATACTAAGAAAATCACGACTGGAAAAAGCAAAGACCCTATAAGCTAAGTCCGACTAGGTCGAACCGCTCTGATACCAACTGTAACACCCTGGTATTTTTATTTGTTAAAAACACCCAAGTGCACATTAAACATACATCAGAGATAATATTTCCTGCTCAGACACTGAATACCACATAGAAATTTTTGCTGAAATATAACATAACCGTCTTATACACAAATAAGACCATACGGCACTCAGGCCATAATCTGTCAGCAACTATGGTAGCCAGAGTCATACAAGAAAACGGAATGAAAGATAAATGTAACACTAATGACATAGCACTGTGATACATAGTCTACAGAAGTAAAATAAACTTAGATATAAAGCTAAGTCATCATCCATCTCTCGGGGCCACCTACTCGTGCCTCTGAGGTTTCTTCTGTCCCTGTTTATCTGAAAACAACAACATTTAAACAGTGAGATACAATCTCAGTGAGTTCTACCGAGACCCCTACTAACTCTCTCGGTTCAATTAAAAATCCTTTTTAAAAAAAAATCATCACGACACCGACTGCAATAAAGTGCTAACCCCGGTGAACGTGAACAAACAAAGTGCGGCACCGACTGCAATAAAGTGCTAAACCCCGGTGTATCGCACAGTACGACACCGACTGCAATAAAGTGCTAAACCCCGGTGTACGTACAACAACTCATGACATAACACCGACTGCAATCCAGTGCTATATACCCGGTGAACCCCCTTACCAATAGTACATTCTCCTATTGGCACGGAGCCTAGGTTGGGGGAGCATGACTGCCCCGCCTAGTATGTCAAAACATGGGTCGTCACCCAACTCGATATATATATATATAAACATACATATATCTACAGTACTATGAACCCACGGTCCATCATATCAGACAGTCAATGAAACACTTTTATCCACATTTTATAAAATCCAAGTTCACACTCGCACTCTAGTTGACCACATTTCGACACAATTTTCAACTTCGAAAGTATTTTATAAAACCCTTTCGAAACGTACGCAAAATCATGGCATAATAAGCCTAATATCATTATAGAAGGGTTAGGAAAAGATTAGGAGAGGATTGGAATCGAAACGGAATCATTTAGGGCACTTTGAAAATTTTGAGCAGGACTAGGCGCACGGGTCGTGCCCCAGGACGCACGGGTCGTGCGCCCTGTTAGACATTTTTCAACACTGAACCCGAACCAGGCGCACGGGTCGTGTGCCTGAGACGCACGGGTCGTGCGCGTTTGACAGCATTGCCAAAATGCCCTGTTTTGTGAAATTTTGCTTTCCGATCGATCCGAAACTCGCCCCGATCGATTCCTAACTCAAAAACAGACAATGCCAGACAATATACCAGTCCAATCAACATCAAACAATCAAGCAATTCAATCAAAAACTCAACGATTACGAATTTCGTTAAAACGCGATATGTTTCAAAATAACGTTTTCGACTCAAACTCTTTCGAAAACAAGTTGCACAATCTATTTCAAAACGGAATCAGCCTATACGTGAGTAAAACTCACCCTTGAAGCGAGAGTCGTTGCCGAGTCGAAATCACCGATATGTCAAAATCACCGAATCGAACCCAATCAACACCGAATTGCTCCTAACTTCGTTTCGAGCTTCCAATCGCGTTCAATCCGCTCCTAGCTTTGTTCCTAAACATAACCCAACCATCAATTTCATCATTGAATCCAATTTTTCAACAATTTCCTCCCTCAAAACCCCTAAAATTCGTAGGTTACAAAAGGGGGAGAAAATCGGATGGAATCTTACCTAGGTCTTGGGTTATGATGAGGAGAGTGAGATGATGAAGATGATGAATTTTGGGGCTGTGGGCTTAACTCCTCTTCTTCCTTTCTCTTCTTCTTTTCCTCTTCTTCTTTCTCTTCTTCTTTTCCTCTTCTTTTCTTCTCTGCGTGAATTCCTTCTTTCTTTCCTCTCTTTATTCTTTCTTTTCTTTAATCACACACACACACAACACATATTTAATTAATAAATAAGTGGTAGCGTGGTCCAATTACCGTATTGATCTTTATCCCTTATTTCGATTCCAAAACTTCATTGACCCGTATTATCCTGTTAACGACTTAATGTTATCCAGTAAATAATTTTAGCACTTACTAAATTTACCAGTCAGGTACTAAATTACTCCCATTGGGTTAACATCCAACAATTCGCCTAATTATTTTGAGGATGTTACACTGACTATGTTGGAGACAAAATGGAAAGAAAAAGCACAAGTAGTTCATGTCAACTACTTGGGGAATCACTCATCTCATGGTCAAGCAGAAAGCAAAGCACAATTGCCCTTTCAACAACAGAAGCTGATTATGTCTCTACTGCTGGTTGTTGCTCTCAAATTCTATAGATCAAGAACCAACTTAAAGATTTCTCTTTAAGTTACACAGGTATTCCAGTATTATGTGAAAATACAAGTGCTATTAATTTATCTAAGAATCCCATTCAGCATTCTAGAGCCAATCACAATGATATCAAGCATCATTTCATTAGAGATCATGTGCAAAAGAAAGACATTGAACTTGTTTTTGTGGATACTAAACATCAACTAGCAGATATTTTCACTAAACCCCTCTTAGAGGAAAGTTTTAGTTTCATTAAAAGCATGCTTCATATCATTGAAAACCCTTCAGATGAGAAGGGTCATGACCAACAACATTCTCAGTAATGAGAAGGGTCATAACCCCTAACCTTCTCAACCTTGAGAAGGGTCATCAGATGCATATGACCATAAAAATCAAAAAACATTTTGTTTGTTTTTTTATGTTTGTGTTTTGTACTTTACTGTTTGTTTAAAGGCTTAATTACAGTTTTGGTCCCCCTATTATGACCAACTCACGATTTTGGTCCCCAAAGTTTTAATTTGACGATTTTGATCCCCCTATTTTCCCAATTTGTAAAATCAAGGTCCCCCTTCTTAATTTGGTCAAAATTAAAACTGTATTTTGACTTTTATCCTACGTGGCAGTCCACGTGGCACTATTCCTCTTCAACCCCTCCCCCCCGTGGACTGCCACGTAGGATAAAAGTCAAAATACAGTTTTAATTTTGACCAAATTAAGAAGGGGGACCT
This sequence comes from Astragalus membranaceus, assembly GCA_039519185.1. Taxonomy (NCBI): domain Eukaryota; kingdom Viridiplantae; phylum Streptophyta; class Magnoliopsida; order Fabales; family Fabaceae; genus Astragalus; species Astragalus membranaceus. The sequence goes on along the minus strand of CM076854.1, from coordinate 50,948,845 downwards.
TGATTTTACAAATTGGGAAAATAGGGGGATCAAAATCGTCAAATTAAAACTTTGGGGACCAAAATCGTGAGTTGGTCATAATAGGGGGACCAAAACTGTAATTAAGCCTTGTTTAAATGATGTTTTAGTTAGTTTTGTTTTTATAAAAAATAATATCAAAAATAGGCTCCTAGCCGTTACGCAACAACTCTCCTTTTTCATTCCCTCTCTCATAAAAATGAATCACTTCCATCAATGGTTACAACATAAAAAAACAACAGTAACCGTTGGACATTATCCATTTCAAAGTGATTAGCCCATCACTCTCATTCCCTCTCAATCTCTCTTTGAAATCTCGAAACCTAGCGTGTCTCTCTCTTTCTCTCAATCTTTCAAAACTCAAATGGCAAGAACAGAAAATACTGATCCTCCTCCTTCTGACCTCAAACCAATATCTCAACCTATGAAATCTAGTGCAATCATTATTTCTTCCCGATCACCAATGCAAGTGCTAATCTTTGTTTCACCGTTGGAGTCACGGCCTAAAAAGTTTGAACACATTCCCAGTGGTAATCCTAGACAATCAATGAGAGTGAAGTTTGGAACTTCATATAAAACCACTACCACCAAATCTTTGATGCAAAACAAAGCGCCTATTGACTTAGAAACAGAAGTTCGCTCTCCACAACAAAAACAGAGCACAAATGTGAAACAGAAAAGAAGAAGGTGGCTGATGAAAAAAAGCAAAAAGAAGGTTGGCATTTCTCATAAAAAGGATATTAAGAAGGGTCAAGCTAGTATAAAGTGTAAGGAACCAGAAAGATCAAGATGGGTGTCAAGTAGAAAGTGTAAGGAACCAGAAAGATCAAAATGGGTGTCAAAACCAATCGTATGAGGAACCATCTACTACCTTGATTACATTAAGAAATGTGGAATGAATGTCACACCATATCTCACTCAATAAAAATGGGTTGATTTCATCACTCTTGAAGACATGGTCTACAAAGAAAGAGTAAGAAAGTTCTATGAAAATGCCACCATCAAGCATGAGCCTCTAAGGATAGCAACCTCTATCAACATAGTTGACAATGAGGTCTCCTCAGAAACTCTCGGGAAGGATCTCAATCTACAATATGAAAAAGTGAAGACTCATGGTATGAGAAGGTTGGTACCATAGTAGAAGAATACACGACCACCCTTCTGAAGGACCCTTATCTTCCTGTAAATTCACCAATACTCAAAGAACTCATTAGAATCCTGCACCACATCTGTATTCATACCCTTTTTCCTAGAGTAGGGTTATTTGAGAAAATCCCAATAGGTGATTCGATTATGCTATACCATCTCTTCAAAAACATTCCCATTAGTGAAGAACCTCAAACTCATGGGAATAGCGATTTCCACATCAGCAGAGGAGAAGAAAGGAAAGAAGAAGAAGTAATAGAAGACAAGAAGGTTGTCTGATGTGTCTGAGAAGGAAATATTGAAGAAAAGCTTACTGAAGAAAGAAGGCAGAAGAAAATCAAGAGGAGAAATGAGCCACATAAGGTCCAAGGGAAGGATGATGAACTAGAGAAAGGTCACCAAATGGACATTGACCCTAAGAAGGGTCAAGAAGAACAAGAGCATGGTCCTGAGAAGGTTCAGGACAATGAAGAAAGTGTTGAGAAGAATGCCTCTGTAGAGAAGAGTGCTTCGGAGGAAGAAAGAGTCTTTCAAGAGAAGGGTCTCTCTTTAGAGAAAGATGCATCAGAAGATTCTGATGATGGGAAAACCCTAACTAATAAACAAGAAAGCTCTAGAACCTCCTCCTCATCCTCCAAATTCTTTCAAGTAGTACCTTTAAGGGTTTACATAAGGACCAAAGAAAGGAAAATTTGGAAAATGAATGATCAAGAAGCCACTAGCAATATAGTGCCAATGGTTGAAAGAATCTCCTAATTCAATTGTTGAGGAAGAAGGAATCAAAACATCCGAGAAGGTTGCTGGTGAAAAAGGAATAAGAGAGAAGAATGAGGAACTCCACCTCAATTCTTCCGGTGAGAATGGCTCTGATAAGACTAAGGTGCTTCCAGAAATTACACCATTGGGGATTCCTTGTGAAGGAATTAGTATTGAAGCCACAGAAGAACCCATTCAAGAAGCTGAAGAAGAGAAGAATGAAGAAGAACCAGAGAAGGTTCAAGCAGTTGCAGAGAAGGATGCTTCTGCTGAAGAAGAGCATGGTGATGATGCTGTCATGTCTGAACCAATAACCCAAACCATCCCAGCATCACCTCAGGGGGAGTTTTACCAAGAAACTAATTCCTCAACACTTGTTCAAACCCCACTTCCATATCTGTTAAATGAACAAATTCCAACTCTTCCACCCTTCTCTCAAATCGTAACACTACACTTTTCTGCTCCACCCTTCTCACCACAGATGCTCCCATTAGCCACAACACCTGCACAAGATCCATCACCTATCCTAACTGTGTCTCACACCACTTCCTATAACTTAGAGCATCTCTTAGCTGCAATCAACTTGGAGCATAAAATTCCCTCACCACTCAAAACTGGCAACACCATCACCTCTTCCAATATAAACCAGTGTCTTCACTTGAACTTGTCCCTAATAAATGATTCATCTCAGCCACAAATGCCTTTCCATAAACACCAAATCTCACCCATCTGACATGCCATCTATGTTTGGGTCTCTTGACTTCTCCTACTTCAATACGAGTCAACCTTCTGGTGTGGCTCATAAGAAGGTTCTTGGGGAACCAAAGGATAAGGGCCCAACTGAACCTGAAGATGATGATGAGGATGAAAGCATTGTCCAAAATGGAAAAGATGATGAGAAGGATGAAAGCATTGTTGAAGAATGTAACAAGGTATTCCAAAACCTGCTACTTTATCTGTAACAAGGTATTCCAAAGCCTCACACTTGCTACAACTCTTTCAACTCCAGAATTTGGTCCCTTTCCTCTGTTTCCAGATATTCCAAAGCCTGCTACTTTCTCTTCTTCTGATGGATCTTCTCCATCGAAGTAGCAACTTCATGTCTCTGTCTCCCTCACCCTTTCTAATGTGTGCCAAAAGGGGGAGAAGAGTAGATTAAGTTTTGGGCTTAGGACAGATTTTTGTGTGCTATCTGCTTAACAAATCAGTGTTCATAGACAATATTTTTATGTGCTACATGCTTAGTCAAATCTGTGTTAGTAGACACTATTTTCGTATGCTTTATGCTTAGTCAAAACCGTGTTCATAGACACTATTTTGTTGAGAATGATATGCTTCTTTTTTGTTTATTTTCTAAGCTTATACTAAGAACATAATTCTGGTAATCATGTCAATGATTTTTTATGAGCTGAATGAAATATATGTTCTTATTTGGTATCTGAAATGTGCTCAAATTAATTATCAATCATATATGCACATTCTCAGGGGGAGTTAATTGTTAATGCCTTAGAAAATTTTAAAACAATCAGAAAACTTAACCCATCTCTCAAGGGTTTGTCAAACATCAAAAAGGGGGAGTTTGTTGAGGCAAAAATCCCAGTTGAGTTTTGATGGTTAACAAACTTCAATTGTGAGAAGCTTAAGTTATCTGATTTCATATGCTACTAATGTTTCTTCTTTAGTGAAATATAAGAACAGGATATGTTAGCTACTCTCAAGAAGATAATTTGCTTTTAAGAAGCATAAGTGTTGAGAAGACTTGAAGAAATGACAATACAAAGAAGCCACAAGGATGTTGATAGAAATACAAAGAAAAACACCCTTGGAAGAGAAGAGAAAGGTCATTAGTTAAGAAGAGTCAACAACAGAAGAGTCATGAGAAGAGTCAACATGAGAAGGATAATCAGAAAGGTCAACCTAAGAAGCATCATGACAGAACTAGCATGAGAAAGGTTCTTAGAAGAATAGAGATGAGAAGCATCAGATGAGAAGAGTCAAGTTGAGAAGCATCATGAGAAGCATCATGACAATCAGAAGGGTCATGATGTGAACAGTCAAAGTTGAGAAGTTTCACTTCATAAATATCTTCATAAGAAGCATCAGCTTGAGAAGCATCAACTTGAGAAGTATCATCTCCAAAAACTATCATAGCTGAGAAGAGTTATAGTTGAGAAGAGCCATGACAGCTCGAAACTGCTGTCTTCTGCAGTAAAGCAGAAACACAGCTGTCTTAAAAGCAAATAGCCTCTCAACGGCTATAGACGGATATAAACGGCTATATTCACTTGGTGTAAAATGTAACACCCCCTTTCTACCCTTTTTATTTTAATTAAGAAAATCAGAGTTCAAAAATCATTTTCGATTTCACCACGAGGGTGTCAGACATACGTCAAAATAAAACCTCAAGTCTCAAATAAAATAGTACGTCGTCAAAGGTGTAATACATAGCACTCCACAATAGGGAGACCTCAAATCATCGAAAACTACGTAATAAAATCCAACGTCAACGCAGCGGAAAGTAAATCAACCCATCAACAGTATAAAAATTTAAGTAGATCAGCAAAACATCAAATACATCCCCCCAGGTGCTACGTATCAGAGCATGACGACTCGACTCAAGAAGTGAAGCTAAGGCATTCACTGGGAATCACCTGCACGTTATCAACACGGGGGTAACATTCAAACAGGAAAGGGTGAGCATCATTTCAATCCATATAATAGAAAATATGACAAGTACTAATCATAGGCTACGCACTAGAACAATCAGCACCCAAAACACTAAATATTCACATCACAGTCATCATTCACATCACCACAATAACTCATCACTATGTCATGTAGGCGTATGAGATGCAACCCACTCGCGGGCATATGCATGAGGTACCTTTTCACAAACGTCGCTTAGCCATAAAGGCCTCATCGTCACTTAGCCACTCAGGCCTCAAAACGTCACTGGGTTTGATGCATATGGGGCATGAGACACTATGACATGCACCACTCACAAACACACAAATACTCAAATGCACAAATTGCAGTCAACTATGTGACCCCTCACTTACCGGTTTGCCAAATAAGAGGCACAGCACCTGCAAATTCACAATTCACACAACAACAACATCACTTAGCCTTTTAGGCCTTAACATCACTTAGCCTTTTAGGCCTCAAACGTCACTGGGTTTCATCATCACTCTTACACAGATGTCATCAACTCACACAATAGCCACTGAGGGCAAAAACGTCATTTACTAGCCACCAAGGGCATCATCGTCATTTACACGTCACTATAAATAATAATAGCCACTAAGGGCAAAATAGTCATTTACACGTCATTATAAATAATATTAGCCACTAAGGGCAAAACAGTCATTTAACTAGCCACTAAGGGCATCATCGTCATTTACACCTCATTATCAATTCTTGGCCACTAAGGGCAAAACTGTCATTTACTCGTCATTAGAAAGAACATTAGCCACTAAGGGCAAAACAGTCATTTACACGTCATTATAAATAATATTAGCCACTAAGGGCAAAACAGTCATTTAACTAGCCACTAGGGGCATCATCGTCAAAATCATCATGTTTGACATTACTTCGTTAAAACCACGGGTCGTACGCAAAAGAGAATTTTTAAAGACACCCAAAACATCTTTTCATTGTCACAGCAACGGTCACCGGGAACAGCCACTTGGGGCGCCCCAGCAACCTTCAGAAATAATAAGTTTTTATTTTTAAAAATGGGACACGCAGATGGACAACTGAAAATGCTTCACAACGCTTTTTGAATCGTTCAAAACGGATGTCCGAGTCAAAAGATATAGCGAAAACAGTTTTCGAAAACATTTTGGAACATCCTGAAAACTGGCACCATGGGCGCCCAGCGCCCAGGCACCTGGTGCCCAGCAAGGCGCAACACGCACACGGGCGCTCAGCGCCCAGCGCTGGCACCCAGCGCCCAGCAACACGCACAGACACACGCACAGCGCCCTTGGCGCCCAGCACAGGGCGCCTGGCGCCCAGAAACAGTGCCAGCACCAGATTTTTGTCAAATTTCAGCACAAAACATTATTTTTCTCAAAATTTTTCATATGATCAACACAACCCAAAATTCCAACCACCAAAAATCAATACTTTATTTTAAAATGATCAAAATTCTATTGGGCACCACACACACATCACCATGGCGCCCTAGGCGCCCATACCCTCAAACACCTCATATGCGAACACCATCAACATCCAATACCATCATCCTCAAATTAATCGCATAAATCACATAATAATCGTGTCTCTATTACAATTCACATGCGCATACATGAAGTGCATATATATTGAAAATTAACATCAAGCATATCAAGGCTACATCAAGAACAACATCAACATATCAAGAACATCAAGAACAACATCAACATATCAAGAACATCAAGAATAGGGCATGCATCAAGGATCTAGTCCAACAACCTAGATTAAGACCTATCATGGTATTCTATTTGATGGAAAGGAAGAGCTCCCCTAACCTTTTCAAGAAGATGATTTGAACCCCTATGCACAGACACCCACAGAACCACAGCAACTGGAGTTCTTCTTCTCCTTTTCCTTCTCCCTTTAGCGCTCAACCCCCCTCTTCTTCTCTCCATGAGCTGCGCACCTCTCTTCCTTCTCACTCTCACGTTACTTTCTTTCTTTTTGACAAAAACGTGAAATGCCCAAGACCCTAGCCAAACCCTCCTCAACTTCGCCTAGCTAGTGGGCTTGGATCGCGGGCTCCCTCCACAGCTTAAGCCCAATTACTTAAACACCACCACTCCCTAATTAAAAATACTACACCTTAACATAGTTACTAATATTATAATTATATCAATAAATAATTATTTCGATTATTAAAATCAACTCTTACAACTTAATGTTTATCACTCCTACCACCCAAGTCCTATTTAATTAATGAAATAATTAACGGATAATTTTTGGGGTGTTACATAAAACCTGTAGTAAGCCTTCTCAAATAGCATGGTGTTGCTATGGTTAAAGAGAAGCCTATAAGAAACCTTCTCAAGAAGCATCTGTTGCTGTAGGGCTTGAGAAGTGAATTGCTTCTGTGTTAGAAGCTACCTAGTAGATCAGAAGTATCATAGAAGGTGTGAGAACAGTAGGTAGAGCTGTGTTAAGAAAACTACCATGAGAACTTTAAGCCTAGGTTGGTTGTAAAGTTGTAACTATTTGAAAATAGTGGAAATACTCACGGGGTGTGAGGAGTGGATGTAGCCCAGGGTTTTGGGTGAACCACTATACATCATTGTGTTATGTACTGCTTTTCTAAGTTGTTTTACACTGCGCTTAAAACTCTCCATCTGGAGAATGTTTTTGGAAAACTGAGATAACAACTTTTGCTGACCCTTCTCTGCTACACACAGTTTTTCTAAAAACATTGTTTTTACAACCCTTCTCAAATGTTTTCAAAGTGGTAAACTTAAAGCACTATTCTTAAGCACTTCACACTTAAGATAATATTTTCAAACACTATCTCTCACCTTGGAAAAGCAATTTTGAAAATCATCTCGTTCTCTCTACTGATAGTTGTTTTGAGAAGAGATAATTGATTAACCCTTCTCAACTCAGAAACATAGTTGAGAAGACTGTTTTATCTCACCATTCTCTACTCACTGTAAAAGTTGAGAAGACTGTTTCAACTGACTCTTCTCAACTCAAAAAACATAGTTGAGAAGACAGGTTCATCTCATCATCTCTACTCATCACTATCAAAGTTAAGAAGACTGTTTTCGCTCACCCTTCTCAACTTAGCATTTACACACTTAATGTCTAACCATACTTGTGAAGCTGTTTACATTGTTTCAGGTTAAATTTTTAAAGGGTCACAATTACAACCCCCTACCTTGTGACACTCATTGACTTCACTAAACACACGTTGAATTCATGGGCTGGATTTGTGTCCAAGCCTTTTTTATTTCTTTGTCTACCAAAGTCTTTATTTCTCTAATAAAGTCAGCCCATTTGATTATAAGTGGCTCTAAGTTTGAATCTTTTTTCTTTTTCATCTTTTCTACAAAAATAGAGGAATTTTAAGTTAGTAACTTATATAATTGCTCTAGAAATAACTTGAAAGTATCTCTAAAAATGCACTAAGTTAGTGTTTATCAATAGCCCTGTCCTCCTCTTATTCATCCTCATTTTCTTCGCTAAAGGACTCTCTCCCCCGTCAGCCTACAAGGGTTGAGGAGGTTTCCGAAGAGGTCTCCACCACGCCAGTCGACAATCCGTACACAACAAACGAAGGTTCTCCTGAGGAATTGAGAATTTCTGACATCGAGTGTGGCGGCGTTCCGATGGCGTACCCGGAAGAGGTCATGTTATCTCTCCACAACCCAAAGAAAAATTGGAGTACGATCTGTCACCCACCGGATCATTTTTGGGTCGATCCGTCTATTGACATAGAATCGGCGTACCGGATGAAAGAGGACATTGACGGCCTCCGTAGATCAGTACCCCACATTTCTAGGAATGAGTGCTACGAGGAGAGGGTGCATCTTGATTTCTTCCAACCCGATGAGAGAGTATTTCATGTCCGCTCTGATGATCACCCTGACCGCGTGGATCTGTACGACTCGAACCTGGATCGGATTGGAATTCAACTCTCGTTCATTATCTTCGAGTAGTGGTGCTTGATTGGCTCAATTTCGCTCCCTCGCAGCTTCATCCCAACAATTGGGCGTTCATCCGAGGCTTCGAGCTCGTGTATTTGTATTATGTCGTCGACGCATGGGCACTTATCTTCTTCTACTCTTTTCAGTTGAAGGTGGGTTACCTTTTAAAGTAGTGTTCGCTCAACCAAATGTTCGGGTGAGGATTATTGAAACTTTTTGAGTCTTCCGCTAAGCACTAGAAAACCAAGTTTTTCTAGGTTTGAGCAGAGGCTTGGAGGGAGAGAAATATTGTCCCTTTTATTGGAATCAACCGTCAAATAACCAATGTTTTTTTGCTTCTGAGGACTTCAACGCTTCCACTTGTATTTTGTAACCTTTTGACACGAACTAGTTATCTTCGAAAACACTGGTTTTCGATGACTTGCTATTAGTCAAGTTCTGTGGGCGAAATGTTGTCGGACTCGAGAGGAATGTTGCCAACGATTTTGTCATCGATTTCACGCTTTTTCAATCCATTACTAAGGAATTTTGCTCTATCACTAAACTTGTCAAGCCAAAAGAATTTCGGTTCCAAAATATGCATCGTGTTTGAAGGAGCCACAATTAAGAATAAGACAGCTAGAGATGTAACCGTTGAGGCCACATGTGGAAGATGTTTTAGGAGAAAAAAGATACATGATGTAGAACGTGTTTTGAGGAAGTGTGCACAAAAGTTAAATAATTGCTAATTTGAGGCATTATTGTTGTTGACAAGTTGTAATGGCTGATAGAGGCTTTACTTATGTTTTCTTTTGTTTAGTAGTTTTACCATCAATCGTGACAACTTAGGCTCTATTTGGCAGAGCCAAATCGCTAGCTTAAAGCGGATGAACCTTTTGTAAGTGTTTGGCAATACGAGCCTATAGCGTTTTTTAGTACCTTATAGCGTTTTTTTTGAAACGCTACTTGAAGTAGCATTTGAGCTTAAAACGTTTCATTTTTTCTCTCATTTTTACCCTTGATTCTTTAGTTAAATTCTTCATTTATTCTCATTAAATGAATATTCTTTCTCATATTTAAACATTAATTGCAAGAGTATTGCTATTTATAGCGATAATTCTTAACGAAAACCACCCACGAATTACGTGGAGTCGTCTTAGAAAACTTGAAAAGTCAATTTAGGGCCAACTAACACAACATGGGGTGACGTGACCGCATAATCCTGCATCAATAGTAAACCACATCATTCGTGAGTCACTTTCCAAGAATTCTCTTCGCGATCAAGAGCATTTTCCTAGTTGCAAATGTCTATTTATGTCATTTTATATACGTAAGTTAGTTCAACCGCTAATTTTACCAAACCTTTTAAATTCAATCTGCTAGTTTATCCGCTATCATCTGTGCACTATCAACTCATCTTTAGAGTAGTTAAACAATCCGCCTTCGATAGATAGAGTTCTTCATTTTACGTAATCGCTTAAAGGAATAGAGGGAATCAATGTTGAGATTTTTAACTGATTTCCTCGGCTGATACCCTCATTAGAACAAGCTTCTTTTTCTAAACACGGTTAATAATACTCACAAGATAAATTTGGAAAACACAAAACAAAACTAGAGAAATCCAAAAGAGGACCATTCTGCTGCAAATATGATAATGACTCACACCGCTCAGTGCTTTACATTGTTGAATAAACCATCCCAATCTTTACAAAATAGAGTAGAGTTTCGATATTCTATAAGAATAATATTCTTTGCATTGAATTTAGTCTTCACGGAAAATACCAACAAGCTCTGTCATGTATTTAACCATACCTTTCTAGGAAACTACGCTCAAACCCCACTTATCATAGTGCCATATGGGAGTGGATTCAATGCCTTGATCGCGATGTACCTTGCTGCCTTTATTTTAATATCGGCTGTTGGATAAATTAGGTGACCCAAAATGTTCCGCGTGTCTACTTTTAGTTTTAAAAAACTCAGTAAAACAAAACAACACTTCAGCGTGCAATTTAGCAAGGCAACGATTTTAATTTAACAATATGCACTTTAAAATCAGTCACAACTGGGGCTCAAAATCTTTCCTTTTCGAACATCACTGATCTAAGGGTAGTAGTGGCGTGCATTGCAGTCACAAAGAAGAAGTGTTAGAAATTACAGGATCATATAGATGAAGATCCTTCTCATATCTGAAATATACTAGAGAGTTTGATTGAGATAATTTCTCAAATGGAATCATATTGATTAAAAAAAGATACTAAAATGATTACAATATGCTCTATATATAGAGCTCTAGTAGATACTAACTAACTAACTAACAATTCTCTAACAAACTAATTACCACTAAACAAATTTTATCTAATTTTATATTTCTAATAGCCTCCCTCAAGCTGATAGTGGTGCACAACATATTGAAATACAAGAACTATTCCAAGCACTAAAATAAAGAAGAAAAAAACTAACAAACACAAGCAACAATTTGAAAAGCAAATTTAATGAAAGCCAACCGCAAAAAAAAAACTAGGGTCTTTTTTTTTGTACCCCACACCTTCACTTTATACCCGCACAAAAAATTTTACTCCAAAAATACCCCTAATAAAATTGTTACTAATGGATTTACATAAACCACAGATAAATTCGTTTTGAAAAAATAACAAAACAGATTTAAGTTTGGTTTCGTAAATCTGTTTTTACCAAAAAATTTTGCCAACAGATATATTGAACAATTTATAAATCTGTTTTTGTAATTTTAAAAAAACAGAAATACGTTTTTTATATATAAATCCGTTTTTGTTACCTACTGGTAACGAATTTACCTAATCATAAGGTAAATCCGTTTTGTTATTTATCAAACCGGATTTATCTATGTTAAAGGTAAATCCGTTTTTATTTAAATTTAACAGACATGATTCCACTGCTAGATTTGATCAACGGCCCACTTTTGTTCGTCTTGATAACTGGGCCCCAACGGATATATTTTTAACGGTCTAGATTGCACCGATAATATCAACGGTGGATAATTATTGACGATTACTATAAATACCCACCCCCACCCTCATTCTTTTCACACCAACATTTCACTCAAAAATGGAAATTTGTTCAACTCAGTATTCAAGTGAGAATAGGCTTACCGCTATTCACCATGGCGGCCAAATCACCGTGATAGAAGAAGGTGTCTACTTCTCATGTCCAAAGCCTATTTTATGCAGGCTCCGAGAAAGCATCACCTTCAACCGTTTGAAGGATAAAGTGGAGATCAAAGTTCAAGCGATTGGTGATGACCGTGAGGTCACTAGTATCACTTATCGCAAACCGGAGCGCATAGACGATGGCCGCATTTACTTCTCGTCTATGAGGATCGGGACTGGTGATGACGTACGAAGCATGTTGAACATCCATGGCGACATTCTTCAGTATCGTAGGGCGTTGGAGCTGTACGTGGAGCATCAACGGAGCGTCAATGAGATTTTACGACGTTGTTATAACGGAGGATCAGGAGTAGTTTAGAACTGTCTTTGTTGTTGTTGTTGCTGTTGTTGTTGTTGTTGTTGTTGTTGGTGTTGTTGTTTATGTTTTACTTTTTATGTTAGTTTGTATGATTGCATCAATGAAAATAAATTTTTAATTTCAATAGTCTAATATAATAAAAGAACAATACTAATAATAAAGTAGTCTAAAATAGTTCAAACAATACAATCCGAGCACTAATCACTAGGTGATATCAAACTCTCAACATAGACGGTTGGGCCCAAACAAGCATCATCTCTCTGAAACATGGTGTTGTTTTGAAGACGTTCAATTTCAGGAGTCTTGAAAGTACCATCACTAGAGTTGTAAACAAACAACCTTGAGAAAAGCTCTGAAATCACCTCTTCATCTTCAGAGTCCTCAGAAACATACAGTGCTCTAGCATTTCGATATAGATTGTTACCGAATTGAGTAGCAATATCTGTTGTGGGCACACTGAATAGTTTAGTCCAAGACTCTGTAATGCCATACTCATTTATGACCTAGATATCAACAAAATTGCTACAATGAGCAACAATAGACAGCCGATCTCTTAATACACTCAATGATTTATACAAAACAACCACATCCCCATAGTTCGGCTGCAATACTTGTCCATAAGACTCGGTCCCCAAATGAAGAGAAACAACAACCTGCACACGACCAGTATCATATGACATCCAATTAACATAACCATTGACGAATAATCCGGCTAAAAAAAAGGTTCTGGGAGTCCTTGACATGGGAACTGCTGATCAATCCTTTTCCAAATATTTGTACCCAGTGTATAAACCTTGACCTCTGCTTCATAAAATAGCCTACGCCCGTCATAACGTTTATAGCAATAAACAACAACTACCTTGTATGTATCAGTGAAATGATCATATCCAAAGCCATAGACTGTGAAGCTTATTCTCTCTGTATGTGGATTTTGTAAGTCCGATAGTAGGTTGAATTTTTTTATGGAAGGGTTCCATAAAAGAGCAAAACTGTTATCGATGGCAACAAAAATGATGCCATCCTAAGACCCAACAAGCCGCTGGTAGGGACTCTGATTGTTGAGAGGGTGCTGAAGTTGTACCGGGGGGCCAGTCGTCACCATGGTCAAGACGGAGTAATCCATGAGGCCATGAGTGATGAGGTGATGGCGCTGAATTGACATCTGAAGGTGCTGTTTAGAGAATTGTTTGTTGGAAGAGATCAACAATAACCACTACTTGCAGACACACTTGAGTTGCATGAGGTACTTCACAGGAAGCCTACTGAGTATCTGCTCCAATACCTCGACCGGAAGAGACACTGCAAAAAAAATTAAAATTCAAAAACACGAAACGAATCTAAGTAAATCCGTTAGATAAAAAACAGAAGTACTTACTTCTGTGACGCTGGAGAATGGATCTAGCTAAATCTGTTTGGGACAAAACGGAACTATGTAGATCCGTTGGACGGAAATACGTAAATCTGTTTGCTGCGAAATTGAGACTTGCTCCCTCTATCAAACGAATGTAAGTGAGAAGTGATAAGTGTTTTGCAATTTTGTAAAATTATCAAGGGTATTTTCGTCCATTCACAAAGTGCATGGGGGGTATAGAGTGAATGTGTGGGGGTACAAAAAAAACCCAAAAAACTAAGCCTAATCCAAATAGACAAGATGTTAGGGTTTTATTTTTTTTCTTTTTTTATATTCCCATTTTACCCTTCTTGCAAGTAGTACCTGGTTAATTGTGAAACTACATAAGATACATCACTGATCAAAAAACCAGAGGACACGAACACTCACAGAAATCAAAATGCTCCCTTACTCCTACACCATTTCGAAATTACCTCCGTCTCCATCTCCATCAAAACCTTCCTACACTCTCACTCGATCAATACCGTCACTTCAAAAACACAACGACGAAATGAAGCAGAAACAGCGTGAGCAACCAACGAGATGGATCTGGACTCCAAGAGAAACGGTAGAAGGATGCACGAACACAAGGAAGGAAACAACGTAACCAAACAGAGAAGTTTCTGGATTCGAAACGATGCCTAGCAGAGAATATGAACACCACCAAAAGAAACAGAGGAGGCGAACGACGGCGAAGTGGTCGCCGATTCATGAGAGTTCCACTGGAATCAAAAACCAGAATCAGATCTTCTCTGAGCTTTGGAGAGGTCAGATCAGCCAACAAATGACGTGCGACGACAAAGTCAACGACAAGAGTAGGCTTTACAAAAATCAGATTGATACTCAACGGAAACAAGACCAGAGCACAAGTTGATGTAGACAGCAGCATGCCGAGATCCAAGGAGAAATCAGAGCATCGTACGACAGTGTAAGCATTGCTTTTAGAAGCTCCACCTGGATCCAAGGTGAAGATCGAGAGTTCTGAAGGCTTTGCGGAGTCGATCGCCTCTGGTGACGACACTACAGTCGGCGATAGGTTCCCAAACTCCAAGCGCAAATTATGAAACAGATCTGATGCGAGGAAGACGAAGTGCGAAATGCAACCTGAATCTGGTGAAGTAGGAAGAATCTTCTTGAAAAATAGAAAATCGATTTCAGTTTCATCTTTACCGATCTTCTGAAATTTCTCTTCACCTTTAACTTCTGGTTTGACCGAAATTATTGGAGCCACGCACACTGTATCATAATCTGAATCTTGATTGAAACTGAAACAATTGTCCACTGTTTCAGAAACTGAATCGTGCTCCATTTTGTTAGGATCCGAAAACTCTTCTTCTGCTTCCGATTCATACGCTAAATTTGTTTCGTCTTCTTCATCTTCAAGATCGCTATAACTCGCGCAACGGTATCGCTCTGATGCCATGTTACAAATTACAGGATCATATAGATGAAGATCCTTCTCATATCTTAAATATGCTAGAGAGCTCGATTGAGAGAATTTCTCAAATGGAATCATATTGATTAAAAAAAAGATACTAAAATGATTATAATGTGCTCTATATATAGGGCTCTAGTAGATACTAACTAACAATTCCCTAACAAACTAATTACCACTAAACTAATTTTTATCTAATTTTATATTTCTAATAAGAAGGGGAGATAGTGCTGAGAGAAGTAGATAGACGGTGGCAGCAGCGATGCGATGGCAGGTCTTCATTTTCTGCATCCTTCTTAATGTTGCTTCTGCATGTGTTTAAAAACAGGGGGAAACACCTTTACCGCGGCAGAGACAGGGGCATCGTAGTTACCGGAGCAGTGGGTGGTGCGAAGGTCGGGGCAGTGGGGCAGTGGTAGGAATGGTGGGGTGGTGGAGTTGAAGTCTTGTTCGTGTGTGAGGTGGGTGGCTTCGATTTACTGAGTTTTTAAGAATAAAAGTGGACATGTGGCACATTTTGGGTCATCTGATTTATCAAACAGTTGATATTAAAATAAAGGTAGCATGATTTCGCCCCATCAAGGCACTAAATCCGCTCCCAGGGCACTGAATCTGCTAGTCGAAATGGGTGGATGTGATACTTATGAGAGGAACGGATGGAGAGCAAAGTGAAGGAATGGAGAATGATGATTTTAAGGTAGAAAAAGTGCAGAAAAGTTAAATTTAAGTGCACGAAATTAAATTGACTTAACAGGTAAAAGAAAGCTTTAAATTGTAACACCCCGTTAATTTCTATCTTGTAGAAATCACCGAAGCGCACGACTGGCATACATCAGAGTAACTTCCTTTTTTAAATACTGAACACGTACTAATACTCGATGCTAAAAACCCATCAAGTCCGCTTACATAACTTAACATGAAATACATAAAGCGTTCTTACACCACTCAACTAGTGTTCAGTACCAAAATAGAAAGTCTGCGGAAGCGATTTACAACTTAAAAACATAAGTCGTACCATCGTACATCTAAGAAACTGAATAAAAATACAGAGGTACAAAGGAAACTAAAATACAAGACATAATGAAATGAAGATAGCGGCAGCTCCTCAAGCGTCTCCATAGCCGTGCCTCACGGTCTTCAACTTTCCCTGCTTAACTGAAAAACAACAACAATGGATTGGGTGAGACAACTTGTCTCAGTGAGTTCTATCGCGACCCCTTACTAATTCTCTCGGTTCAATTATGCTTGATTCATTATTCTGATTCTAACTCATAGTCCTCTAAATTGACTATGTGGCTAACTAACTGAAGTTGTCCTTATAACCCTTAAGCCGGTTACAAGACGCAACTCATAAACTGAACTAAACGTTGTCCTCATAACCCTTAAGCCGGTTACAAGAAACAACACATAAACTGAATTGATATTTTAGCGTGTCACCGGTCACTTGACATAATAAGCTTCCGGTGAACCCGTCCCCACTAATCGGCTGGGTCCCTGATGGGGCCTAGGTTCATAGGGCTCATGACTTCCCCTCCCCTAGCACACTAAACTGAAATAGGGTCGTCACCCTAACTGAACTGATGTTTATACTTTAATATACCTGAACTGAACTGAACTGAACAATGATTCTGAACATAACACTGAACTTATACTTAATCGATGAACTTAAACATAACCATGAGCTTGAACATAACTTACTTATAACTTAACATGAACATGACTTAATCTTATGCTTAGCTTATCTTATACTTAACTTGGTCCTTATCATTAGGTGATCTAATTACTAACTTAGTCTAATTATTTAGTGATCTCTCATGGATTACTAAGGTTCGCTAACTTAACTTAACAATTTTACTAAACCAGTCAATCCAGCACAATACCTCAATCACAAAGTCATAACATGAAACCAATGGTCAATCACATGAGCATTCACTTAACCTGAACATAATCCAAACATGACCAATCATATGGTACTAACTTAATCTTGGATCCAATCACAGTCAATTACCACTCAATTCAGGGCAATTTAATTATAGTATCATTGGGGAAGGTGGAAGAAAGGATTAGAAAGCAATTGGAATCGTTCGGAATGAGTTAAAACACTTTTCAAAATAGGCAACCCGAAGCCCATGCACGGTCCGTGCTCCAGAGGCGCACGATCCGTGCGTGACTGAAAAAATTGAATTCATTTCACACCGAACAGAGCGCACGATCCGTGCGCCCATACGCACGATCCGTGCGATGTCCAAAACCATTTCCAGGCTACCTGCGAACACACAGCACGATCCGTGCTCCCATAACGAACGATCCGTGCGTGTGTCTCAGTAACCCAGATGCTTACATTTTCTTAACGATATCATCCCAAACCGATTCCGATACATTTTCCGATCGATACTTCCACTTTACCAGCCCATAAAACACAGTCAAACCAGTCAACAACCAGCACATATCATTCAATAATCATGACAGGAATCATAATCAAACTCAAATAATCTCATAATTTGATTATTCAATGCGAGGTTTTCATAAACGTCTCGATACCGACTTTTCATAAAAACGCGTGACTCGATCCAGAACTCATATCACATGCAAATTTTAATCCTAGTGAGTATAGAACTCACCTATTTGCCGAGACTTCAAGGATTCGACTGTTCCCGAGAACCACGAACTCCCCTAGGACTCGATCACAACACCAACTCACGAACTATCTCCGGAATCGCTCCAAAACTGTCCCAATCAAACTCAGCTCCCACAATTTCGAATTGGCAAAGCACCAACACTCCTAGTGACTCCAAGACTTCATGCTTGACAATTCTATTACCTCTTGCTGGCCCTAAGATGTACTCCATAGCTCTCCATTTCAACATGCAAGGTTCAGATTTTTGGATTTGGTTAAGTTGAGTTGAAAGTGTTCATCAATGGGATTTTATGGAGGGGGTAGTTCAGTGTTTAACAATGATACCAATGGAAAGAGGGAAACAGCAGGAATTTAGGGCTAGCTTCAGATTACACATGCATCAAGGATCATAGTTGTTCCTCCCTTCTTCCCTTCCTCTCACTCTCGCAATCTCTCCCTCCCCTTTCTGCTTTCTGTTTCAGATTTCAAAGAATGGAGTGTTTGTGTTTTTGTTTTAGCTGGGAATGGGGTTATATAGGAGCTATGGGAATAGACACTTTTACCCTTCACTTACAATTTCTATTCCTAATGACTCCTACCAGTCCTAATTACTAAATATGATGTAATTAATTCAATTTAGCACATGATTCAATTAATTGACAATCCAAGCCAATTATTTTATTTTCAATAACTTAACAAATCAATTCACGACAATTAACTTAATTAGCGAAAAATTGGGGATATTACATAAATTGCGAGGAAGGTAAATGGGAGTAAAATTGAATTGAAATAAAAAGGTTTGGAATGTATAGTTGCATCAATCCGCTAACCTGCTATGTGTGTGAGAAGCAGGAAAACTATTAAGTATCCAACCTGATCAAATCAATGTAACTATTATATAGAAAAAGGGTTAAATATATTCTTGGTCCCTAAAAAATTTGAGAATTGTTTCTAAGCGCTATTAAAAGTCATGAGAGGAAAAAAAAACATTGACAAAGGAAAATATGGGGACTAAAAGTTACTGATATTTTTTTTACGGTCTAAAATCAAAATTTGTAAATTTCATAGGGAACAAAAACATATTTAACCCTTGAAATAACATTAAAATAATTTCCTAACTACTTGTGAGCCACATTGGTGACAGTTACTCATGTGTTGTTTAAAATAACTAAATTTAAGAGGTGCGCAGACATAACTTCGTTAGCTTGACTTCCATCTCATCGAAATGACAGCGTTGACTTTGTATTCCCTGTCAAATTTTGTGACTTGATTTAGTTAACTTAGATTCTATGTGCGTATTTCATATTTCCATTTCATTTATGCCAAAGTGCAAATTTTGGGACCCACCCAACAAATTCCCCCCAAGTTTTGGCCTTTGACGGCTAGGAGAATGGCAAAAAAATTGTTATTTTTTCGCCAAAATTGTGTTGCTTATGTCTTTGCAATGACTAACATACCCACATCGCCTAAAACCTAGTCCCAGTACTCCACGTCAGACCATGTCTTTGCTTAGGTCTTGGTCTTCTTTCTCTTAACTTCTAAGTTCTTTCGCATTTCCATTATGTCTTCGAGCGGAGTACCCCTTACTCCAACTAAATATATGCTGCTCTTAAGCGACTTTCTAAATCTCAAATGTTTTTGGCACCTCCAACTATTTAGGATGTCGATACAATCTCGCGTTCTGAGGTAATGATCCCTTGCGTGACTTCTATTGAATAAATTTATCTTACTTAGGTTTAAGTGTTTAACGTCCGCTCCTTGAAACCTTAAATGATAAGTCCCCTATGTTTTTCGCTCACACTAGTCTCTTGCCTTCTATTTCTCCCATTTCCATTGATTTCTTTTTAAGCCAATCGAATGGACCTAGGGTGTTTAGGTGTGTTTCACCGAAAAATGTGATGGGTTACTTTGCATGGCTCGACCGTATGGGTCCAGCTAAATCTGATGCTTTGAAAGCTAAACAGATTTACGATTTGATTCATCTGTTGAAGCATGCTGTCAAACTTGATTCGATTGTTGTAGGTGTTGCAATACATTTTTGAAGTGCTACGCTTTTCGACATTGCTGCCATCACATATCTTCGGCCAGATGGCGAGGTCATTCAGCCTCTTCTTGAATGCAAATATTCTATCATTGATGTTGTCGCACATGCTCCACATTCCTCTACATCGTTCATCGAACATCATACTGGAACCGACAATGTCTCCAACAGAGAGCATGTTGCCTTTCTTTTCCTTTGGATCAATGCTTTTGTTTTGTGTAACAAGAATGTCTATTTTTCGAAGTCTCTTTTGGAATTGGAAGATTTATAGCATCAACGTGATGACTCATCATTGAGTTCTTTTATCTAAGCCTCAACGTATTACATGAAGATATTTTGAACTGAGACCTGCATCCCAAAGGCGGCCCCTTTTGGTTGCTTCAACTCTAGCTGTAAGCGCATTTGGCCAACACTTGAAACAGTATTACCCTTTACTTACTCTAATGCTCATTTTCATGAATGGTTAGACAAAGTCGATAGTTTTAAACATTTTTTTCAAGCTTTCTGCTCCCTTAACGCAGATGACAACTTGTTTAACTCTCAACCATTTGTGAAACGGTAATTATGTCTTGAGTGGTATAGAATAAACATTGACTCTTTAGATGTTGGGTTCTTAGTCACATATTGCTTATTTGCAGCCTTCCTTGATCAAAAGATGTCTATGTCGAGGTATCTTCCGAATTGCGTAGCTTCGCAATTTGGGTTTGCCAAGTGCATTCCAGCTCCTTTCTCTCTAATGGCCATGAGATGTCAGTTGAAGGGTTGAGTATACATTTCATATCAAAGTTCCTGGCACCATTTCTCAGAAGAATGCCCTCAGACCAGAGCAACAGAATCCCTTTTCCTACACGTTCATTCATGGAGTGTCGAAATATTTATTACCTTCATGGAAGTCTCAACTCGATGCAGGTTTAACCTTCTTCAGCATTTTCCTAAGTTGAAATCAACTTTTTGTGCTGGTCGACCTGGCTACAAAGACTACAGGTTAATGTAGCTCCGACACTCGTTCTTTCAAAAAATTATATAAGATAAAGTTGAATGCATGACACGTTTCATTCGTTCTTGACAAAGTTAAAGAAGTCCTAGCCAATATGATACGAGATCATGAGGCTAAAAGGAGAATTCTTGTACTGAAGTATTGGCATAATCTTTTGGTTAGAGTTTCACAATTGATTTCCCAAAGTGAGACATCCATTCGCGTCTCACCATAGTAAACTTAAAAATACCCAAAAAAAAATTTGCAAAATTTAAACTATCTTTATACGGCAAAACGACCAACTAGGTATAGTTTAGAACATTATGTACCAAAACGGTATAGTTTCTACATTATTTACCAAACAGGTATGGATTTTATTTTCAGTAGTGAAGTCTCCCCTATAGGTGGCGACTTCACCACATGAAATGTATGTTTTTTTGAAAAATTTAGTTATGAAGTCTACACCATAGGTGGCGACTTCATAACTAAGTTTTTCAAAAAAAATTGCATTTCATGTGATGAAGTCGTGGCCTATAGTGGCGACTTCACCACATGAAATGCAATTTTTTTTGAAAAACTTAGTTATGAAGTCGCCACCTATGGTGTAGACTTCATAACTGATTTTTTTTAATTAGTTAATTAATTATAAGGTAATCTTTATGTGTAAAAATTAATTATTAATAATTATAATTAATATTTATAAATATTTAGTAATTATATAACTTTGAAAAAATTAAAAATAAATTAATATAATAATATAAATAATGTAGATGATGAAAATTTGTCTTAAAAAATTAGTTAATAAAAATTATTTAAACGATAAAGCTAAACATTACAATAGGTATCCGAAATACAAAACCAAAATATGAGAAGACTTTAATTACGGTTTGGGCAATTACTCCGGTTGTGACCCAGGTCTCTACAAAAGCCGCATCTTTTGGAGCCTTTACTGCCCTCTCTTTGATCCATTTCGTTACGATAACGGGTAGATTTTGGACGCCCCTTTTTAATTCTTCGCTTTTCTGGATCATGTTGTAGTTCAACAGCCTCAAACTCAGGCCATGAAGTCTCATTTGGCAATGGTGGGAATTCCACTCTGTAAGTCTCGAAAACATGGTCCATCCTGTACGTGTTGTCGACCAACTGCATATGATCGTAATTGCACGTAGTGCACGCTGCGATGGCATGTGAACAAGGGTAGTGAAGTGCCTGGAACTCCCCACAGTCACATATATTTTTCCTTAAATTCACAGTGAAAAACCTTGCAGGTCTACCACTTCGTGGTCGTGCAATTTCTTCAACTCGAAACAACTTCCTGGGACGATCGTGAATTTCGACGTTATGCTTTTTGGAGACTTCCATGTTTGTGAAAACTTTTTTCATTAATGTTTCAGAATAATTAATGTTCCCTGTCACCATTGCTTCAGCCTGTGTTCCCCTAGCAACAAATAGTTGGTTCATCCTGAAATATGTTGCTTGTATCAAAGCGCTGATAGGGAGATTCCGCACCCCCTTAAGGACATTGTTCATGCACTCTGCCAGGTTAGTTGTCATGTGCCCCCAACGGAGACCCTTATCGAGATGCTGCAACAATTTTTCAGGTTCAATTTTTTCAACCCATGTCACCCCGTCAGGACCTACATGTTCCTCAAGTAGGCGTTTGTAGTAATCAGAAGACTCTTTATTCATTGAGTATGCTGAACCAACAAAGAAAAAATAAGCATGTTAATTAAGAAATAAAATTTTCAAACAATTTGATTAACAAGTGTTAAAAAGACTCACCCATGTTGATAAGTGCTTTCCTTCCTTCAGTGTTTTTGAATTTGGTCATGAAGTTTGACGCTACGTGGCGAACACAGTAGACATGTTGCCAATCAGCGTTTAGTTGGGCAACAGCACTTTTGATAGACTCGTGTCTATCCGATATCAAACAAAGACCGTTCTGTGGTGTGACATATTGCCTTAAACGCTTTAGAAAGAAAGACCAAGCTCCCTTTGTTTCACCCTCGACCAATGCATATGCAATTGGGAAACACTTGTTCATTCCATCTTGTGCAATTGCCATTAGAAGAACATGTTTGTACCTACCGTACAAGTGTGTTCCATCAACAGAGACAACTTTTTTGCAAGTTTTAAAGCCATGAATGCATGGGCCAAAACTCCAAAAGATCCGATGGAATACCCCTTTTCCGTCAACTTGGTCTAGATTTTCATCATAGAATGGTTTGCTTTTAACGTCGACCACTGTGTCTGGAATATAGTAACGGAAAGCTAGTAACCACTTGCATACTTCATGGTAAGAGAGTTCCCAATCACCGTAGATAGCCTGAATTGCTTTTTGTTTAGCAATCCAAGCCTTCCTATAAGAACACTGGTACGAGAACTTATCCCTAATGGTTGTAATCAACATAGGCACTGATATTGAGGGGTCTTTCTTGACAAACTCCAAGAAATGACCAGACATGAAGGAGGCGGTCAGCTGGCGGTGATCCTGGGAAATAGTTGAGCTACAACATGTGTGAGGGTGAGTCAATGGGTGATCTTCCAAATTCCCGTTTTTTTAGAGCATCTAACAAGACACCTCCACAAACAGTTTTCATGAACACAGACAACTGTCCAAACATTTGGTCTTGTGTCAATACTTTTGAATTGGACCGAATTGTTTAGGTGATATGTCTGGATGAAATGTTGGGCGTCTTGTTTGGTGGCAAATTGCATCCCAACTTTTAGATCATTTTGGTCTTCGTTTGTGAATTGATCGTTCCTGTCCAGTGGATGGGCAAAGTCATCATCAGGTTCATTGGTATGACCAATATATTGGAAATGTGGGATAGGCTCCTGGAATGTAACGCCAGTGTTAGGTGTAATGTTTGGGGTAGGTTCCGTTGGTCCGTCATAGTCATCTTCATTGTTCAGAAGTTCATCTTCATCTTCGCTAAAGTCACCAACTTCTTCATAATGAACACCAACGGACGCCCTAAACGGTGAGGTATTAGGGTCAGTAGGTGTGTTTGACGAAGATGGTTCCGCGAAATTTTGAGGTGTTGGGGTAGTGTAGGGCTGGTAATTTTGAGGGTTTGTTGATGATGAAGGGTAGAATTGGTGGTCAACATTTGGTGAAATATTTGAGTAAGGTATTTGGGATTGGGTAAAATAGGGTAAGTTATGGTGGAATGAGGATGGAATCGAGTGTTCATGACTTACCTGTGTGAAGTTTGAAGGAGTGTCAACCAAATCAGCATAAACTTGTGAGCTAACCATCAAACCATATTTTTTGTTTTCTTTGTACTGCTCCATCATGAGTTCAACGTCGGAGTTTGAAGATAATTGAAGTTCCCCATAATAGTTATTGCCCGCACCCAGAGTTGTTGGATATCTATATGTAAGACCGGCAACCATTTTTGAATGATCAGGACATATGTCTTCAGCAATTTTGTCTTTCAGTTTTTGTAGTGTGAAATTAGACTGGACTTTGACTAGTTTGTTGTTTTGACACCTAAATAATAATCCATTAATTGGATCATGTTCAGTATAGCCATTGTAGAAAACTGTGAGAAAAACTGTGGTGGGAGCCATTGATGAAGTGTGGAGAATAGAAGAGAAGGTAGGAGAATTGGATGTGAATCTGGTAAGAATTCGCAAGAAGTAAAGAGAAGGTAGAGAAGACTTGGGTGTGTTTCTGTTAAATAGTTGAATTGGAAAAAATTAAAAAAAAATTATAACCTAAAAAAAAGGACACAAAATGGCTAAAAAACCATATTTTAAGACTACAACACATGATTTTTAGCACACCTTGTAATGTATTTTAATCATATAAAATGATTTTTTTTGTCATATTTTTAAAAACACAATGTTAGTATTATAATTGGTCTATTTTTCAACTAAGTATTCCTTGCCAAAACATCACCTCTTATTTTCAACTCTTGTTCCCTTTGTTTCCAAAACATCACCTCCACTTTCAATATTTTTCAACTCATGTCCCTGACCAAAACAAAACATCACCTCCACTTTCCATTTTTTTCAACTCATGTCCCTGACCAAAACAAAACATCACCTCCACTTTCCCTTTGTTTCCAAAACATCACCTCCACCAATCCAACGGTTAAAAACATCAAACATCCAACGGCTTAGATTTGATGACTCCTATTATAAATAAAGCTTCTCACATTACAATTACTCTCACACCAACACTTTACTCTCTTCTCTAAAACTTCCACCAACACTTCACTCTATTCTCTGAAACTCCCACAACCAGTTTTCTCCCACAACCAGTTTGCTGTCTAAAAATGTCTTCCTTACTAAATCATACAAAGCACATAACACAAAGACTGAAGCTTGGAGGAGTCGAGTTGCACCACTCATATAACCTTCCCGAACCAGATAACGTCATATTACCTTTAATTGAAAGAGCTGGGTTTTTGGATGTTATTACAATAGGTTCTTTCAAAATATATCCATCTTTGATTACAACAATGCTGGAACGATGGAGGCCAGAAACACACACCTTTCATCTTCCAGTAGGAGAGTGCACAATAAGTCTCCAAGACGTTGCATTGCAATTGGGCCTTCGCGTTGATGGATATGCTGTTACTGCAACGACTGAAAGGAACTGGGATGAAGTCTTCGAAAGACTTCTGGGTAAGCCTCTCCCAAAAAGAGAAGGAATGACAGGGAACCAAATAAAGTTCTCCTGGCTACAAAAAGAATTTAAGAACGTACCTGAGGGCGCTAGTGAGGAAACGCTGAATCAGTATTGTAGGGCGTACCTATTGTTAGTGATCGGGGGAGTCTTGCTCCCAGACAAATCAGGCAACAGAGTTAACATGAAATACCTACCGCTGTTGGAAGACATAGATCAAATCCAAAATTACAGCTGGGGGTCAGCATGTTTAACCAACTTATACAGAAATTTGTGCACAACATCTACAGGGGATAAGTCATCAAGTATGGGAGGATGTACTCTTTTGCTACAATCTTGGGTCTGGTACCGCATGCCTTTCCTCGCACCGTATTGCGATGTTCCATACGCTTGGCCATTAGCAAAGAGGTAAAGATTTGACAAACATTATTCATTCGCATACATTTTTCTTATTTGTTTATCCTAACATGTTAATATTTTTTACCAGATGGGCTAGCAAGAAAAAAAAACACAATCACTGTCCAAGAAGCCTTCTTCATTACCGAGAAGACATCGACCGCATGACCGATGATCAATTTGACTGGATTCCATACGACAACTTAAGACATCTACCACCAAGGGCATATCTGGACAGGAGGATATGGCATTCAAGGACATATATGGTTTGTTTCCATATGGTTGAATTTCACGCTGCTGATAGAGTTTTATTACAATATCGGCTTGTCCAAAATCCTCCTGAAGAACCAGTAGATATGACGCGCTTCCACAACATAACCATGCAGGGACAACATGATCGAAATTGGCCCATATTTCACCAGCAATCAATTGCAGAATGGAATGATAGGCATAACCATTGTGTTACAGGAGAACCATTCCATGGATCAACACCGGCACATACTGAAAAATACATGCGCTGGTTCAGAAGAAATACAAAGCTATTCATCTCAGAAGACCCACGTCTAAAGGATCCGCGCAGTCATATTGATGTCGGTGTTGTCGATGAGGAAGATGACGAACACGTCCCACCACCAGTACCACAAACTCAGTCCGAACGTCGAGAACTATATCTAGCTCGACGTCAACGGGCAAAAAAGAAACAGCCAGCCCAAACGTCTCACCAAACAGAAGACCATGTGCCTCATCGCCACTCTATCTCCCACCCACCAAGTTTCGAACACAACAGTCCTTACCACCCTGACAATTTCCACACACCACCTTTCCAAGAAAACACTCCTTACCCCAACAATTTCTACACACCACCAATCCAACCAAATAATCCTTACACCAACCATTTCCACCACACACCACCATTCCATCCAAATAATCCTTACACCGACCATTTCCACCACACACAACCATTCCAACAACAAACTCCTTATTCCAGCAATGTCCAAGATTTTTCATTTCTTAATTTTATTCAACAGCAACTGACTGGTGCTAGTTCATCAGCAGTTCCTCAGTTCAATACAGAGCAACCAGACAATGACCCGACCGAGGAAGAACATCAACCTGAGGAAGAACAACAACCTGAGGAAGAACATAGACCACGAAATCGGCGTTCAAGGCGTGTCCCCAAACCTAAAGGGTGTGGAACTGGAGGCCATCTTCATCATTAATTACTATGTTCATGTATTTTTATTTTAAATTAATGTAACTTTTATGTTTAATGGTTTTAAAGTATTTCAAGTTTAAATAAATTTATTACATTTATATTAACCGTGCAGAGTGAAATAGTAAATTGTGCATTGTGCAGAGTGAATTATTAAAGTCTTCATTGTGCAGAGTGTCAAATTAAAGTCTGCATTGTGAAGAGTGCATTATTAAAGCATGCATTATTAAAGCATGCATTGTGCAGAGTTCACCAAACAAGAATAATAACAACAAACAACTTTTATTCCATTAATTAAACGACAGACACACATGACCATTGAAATTAAACAACAGAAACAAGGAAAATAAAACAACTTAAAACAACAATGAAACTACCGAGCCCATAGACATAAATTCCGTTCAGCTTGAGCCCAGGTCCTTTGAGTTAAGATGTACAACTCAATATTACCGCGAACGCGATCCTCATACATGTGATGGGTGTCTAGCATCAGGCGAACGTCATCGTCATCCTTCAATTCCATGCTGGAGAAATGAACCGTGTTATTATCACCCATTGCTGGGCGACGATACCAAATACAAAAGATCTCCCGTTCATCACAATATCGCTGCACCTTAGGTGTTAGCTTCTGTATTAGACCAGCATAATTGATGTCCCTGGGAAGAAAGCATAACTGAGTTGTTCGAGACTTGAAATAAAGACCATCTTCTTTGTACTCCATGGATCCTTCAGTGTACAGCTTAGTGGGATAGCCATCACTGAAGTGTTGTGTTGGCGGTGTATCCATTTGAGAGGTGAAAGAAGTTGAAACTTTGGTGTGATAATAATAAGGGGTGGGAGTGGCTATTTATTGAATGGTTGAACGACTTTGAACCGTTCATTGTGGCGGTGCAATCTAGAGCGTTTAAAGTTGTTGGTGCAATCTGGAGCGTTTATTTGTGTCGGCAAAATCTAAGCCGTTTATATGTGTCGGCAAAATCTTAGCCGTTTATATGTGTCGGCAAAATCTAAGCCGTTGAAATTGCACTCTTCACAATATTTTTGAAATAGGCCACGACTTCATCACATGAAATGCAATTTTTTTTGAAAAACTTAGTTATGAAGTCGCCACCTATGGTGTAGACTTCATAACTAAATTTTTCAAAAAAACATACATTTCATGTGGTGAAGTCGCCACCTATAGGGGAGACTTCACTACTAAAAATAAAATCCATACCTGTTTGGTAAATAATGTAGAAACTATACCGTTTTGGTACATAATGTTCTAAACTATACCTAGTTGGTCGTTTTGCCATCTTTATACTCATAAGTACACACATTATTTTGCACGGCGAAGATCTTTTATATATATATATATATATATATATATATATATATATATATATATATATATATATATATATATATATCTTTCAAAAGGTTCTTCCTACAAATACATTTAGTTTCAAAAGGTAAAGTAAAGTAGAACACCATCATTCTGAAAAACCCGCGACATTCTTGTCACCTTTTCATACTAACCCTAAAATATCATATCTCACGTGATCCTTTTCAAAACATAACATACACAAATCTCTCATCACTGACTGACTACTAACGACTAGCATAATTGTACATAAAGAGACCATAGCTCCCGACACATCTAACTCTAGAAGTCTACTGGCTCGTAGGAACTCAAAGAGTTACTCTACAATCTGTCTAAGGTCACTAGACGCAACCGACATCGCTACTTCTTGAACTCTTTGGGTGAACCGATATCGATACGTCCTAGTGTTCCCAACTCCACATCTAAATGGCTCTACCTGTACGTAATCATGGTGTGCCATTCCATATGCCTCCCTGATGCGACGAAATGGTAACCATTGTACTACAGGTACACACCCTATGTCCACCTTGTCTTGGAGAACTATGGTGAACTATATACATATGTCTCCCTCCCTCTGCAAATTGTAACTCCATGCTCAGTATCAATCTCCCAACCAATGTAACTGTGGTCATCATATAAGATCTGAAGATCATACCATCTCTAGGGAAGCAGTACGTAATCTTCAACGATATCATGGGCCATCTTCCTGCGGAAAATATAATACCAAGACATTTTGTGCAATCATATAGAAAACAGGGGCTAAGACACATGTATAAATGAGAAAGCTGAGATGAGAGCAATAAACAACATCTAAATACGTTAAGAAAAACAATCAATCATATGTTCTCCTAATGACTCCATATGTGTTCTCATACATTCTCATGTTTCTTTCTGAACTTATCCCTTCCTGAACTATGCTCTAACACTTATACTATCCTAACTATACTCCTATACTTTAGAATCTGCCATAATCATGCTACCACAAACATTCCCAAAATGCCCATCAGGCTGTCCCCGAAGGAGTCTTGATGTTATTAGTCCCACACCCATAGCTGATTTGTGTGACTTGTAACGTTACTGGCTTGGCCAATAATACAGTGGGTTCTTAAAAACACTATGGCTTGACCTCATATGCCCATACATACGACTGTGGACCTTTCCAAAAATGCAGTCTATATGGATCCTTTCCTACACTACAACAAATTTGACATATACCAACAGACACCTATAGTGACGGTAAATAAAACCGTAGGTATATCTATCATATACCTACAGTCGTTTCACCAAACCGTGGGTATAGGTTTGCATCCACTACAAGAATAAGTGATATTTCCTGCCATTGTTTTCGACAAACCCTATTCCGTCGCAATTTCCGACGGATTTCCGACGAAACTTTCGTCGCAAATGCTCAGAAAAAAAGGCGCTTGATTTCCCGCTTACGTTTCCGTCCAAAACTAGTTTCGTCGCAAATTTGTGACTGCCCCTTTCGTCGGAAATTGCAAAAATGCCGTCGGAAACTAATTAGCCCAATTTAACCTCAGCCTCTTCCCTCGAACCTCTCATATTACTCAGTCGTCACTCACGCACTCTCCCCTCTGTCGTTCTCTCCCTCACTCTCCTCCACCCTCCTTAGCCCTCCAACGCCTTCCTACGAAGACAGACGTTCTCTCCCTCACTCTCCTCCACCCTCCTTGCGCGTCCACCATCGCCTCCACTGTTTCCTTGTTGTTCGCCGCCGTTTCGCCGCCGTATCTCCGCGGCTTCTGCACCATCGCCTCCACTATTTCCTTGCAGGTAATTTCTATTGTTTTTTTAAATTTGTCCCAACTTTTTTTAAACGAAACCCTAATCAATTTGTTTCCTTCCCTTCCAATTTTTTGCAGCATCAATCCACAGAGAACCCTAGATTCTCTTAGTCTTACTCTCTCAGTCACCAGGTTAGTATTGATAATGATTTTTGAGTTTGGTACCCATTTTTCTAATTTCTAGGGTTTTCTTAGTCTTGCTCACCGTGATAATCTGTTTGAACCGTCGCTCTGTCTGAATTTGTATTGTTTATCAGTTTGAAGTTACTGCATGATGATGCTTCAATGTTACTGCTCTGTCTTTTATCAGTTTGAAGTTACTGCTGTCTTTTTTATCAGTTTGAAATTTGAAACTGAGCTTCTTCTTCTTCTTCTTTGATATTTCTGATTCTGTGTCTCTGTGTATTGTGTGTAACTGTGTTGTGTTGGAACTGAGCTTCTTCTGTATTTATGATTCTGTGTCTTCTTTGATATTTCTGATTCTTTTATCAGTTTGAAGTTACTGCTGTGTTTCAATACCCTAATTTGCAACCAAAGCTATGCTAGTCTAACTCAAAACGACTTTTAAATGAAATAATCTACTTGTGTAAATTTTGTACTCAAAATTTGCAGAATTGGTTAACATCAAAATTGATTGATTACCTTTACCGTGTAAGCCAAACAACTTCATAACAAATAGACGACAATGATATTCTGAGCAAGCCAAAACATTAAATAATAGTAGACACTTAAAGAGTACAATATTAAGCAAGGAAAATATCCTGGAGTTGTTACAACTGTGGACGTTTTGATGGACCTTTTTTGTGGACCTTTTGATGCATGTTTTTGTTATTCTGTAAAATTTATCTATATTATTATTTAAGATGCAAATTGACTGGTCAACAAGGAAAAAAAGAAGTAGAAGTGTTTCTGATCTGATATTTCCCCTATTTTATTAACAATCCTTCCTAGTTTGACCAAGTATGTTTTTATGCTTATATATATCCCCATGTTTTTCCAATTCCTTCCTGGTTTGACCAAGTGTATATATGTCTTGATGATTTATTGAATTAGCACCAAACCATTCATCTTGGGTCTCTGTTTAAGTCATGTCTTAAGGGAGAGATAATGTGCAATGTTGGATAATGTGCAATGTTGTCAGTTTTTTCCAAGCGCAATTGTGCTCTCTAGTACTATATTTATGATATGCATATGGTGTTATATTGTGTTTGGTTTCTGATTAAAAGTGTAGTTAGTTGGGCATTGAACAATTAAGTTGAAAAGTTAAAGGGGTGAAGTGTTATTCCTCAAACCCGTTTTGACACTAGTCTGATGGTTTGGTCATAACTTCCTTCCTCCACAAACACTGTTTTCAGTTGGTTTTTACTCCATTAGAAAGAAGACTAAGTTTCCTTCACAATAGACACTGGAAGAATATAATTTCATTAAGAATTGGTAGAAAAATTATAGTTACAAATTGAGTTAAAAATCTGGAACAAGTGCAGATATAGGTTTAGTGTTTTTTGTTCATAACGTTTTTCATAGAACTCCTTTTTGAATGATTTCTGTCTTATCGTAAACTAGACTCGTTTTGATTCAGTTTGAGCTCAAATTTCATGCCATTTGACTAAGTTTTGGTATTTCAAACCGTGTTACAAGTTAATTAAATCACCAAAGTAGATGTATGCTTGTTGGAAATTCTGCACTGTAATTGTCTTTATGTATGTCACATTATTTGATTTGTTAGATGCTAATATGTTAAAAGTGATGAAATGTGTGTTGTGTATGTGCTGTTATTGATTTACATTATCACGATTGATAGATATATTGGAATGATTTTTTATGATCAACTTATGAATTCTTATGGATTATGATAAGTTTGATATTGCATCTCAATTCTATATTGCTTTTCAGTTGAATTCAATGGGTACGCTTACATGTCTCATTATTGCGTATTTCTATTAATATTTATCCCAGTTTGAGGCCTGCATCCTAACAAGCTCTAAGTTGAAATCCTTATGCTTTTTTATACTAATACTAGATTCTTAATCCTAATTATTATATTACAAAATAAATCATGAAAAATAAGACAACACAATAGAAACCAATCCTAAGATATAATATTCTCCAGGTTGGTGATCCTCTGGAAAAGGCTGCACTTAAGGGAATTGACTGGAGTTATAAATCTGATGAGAATGATGTTCCAGACAAGTAAGCAATTTGATTTCTTTTTATTTGAGTATCTTAAATTTTCATGTCTTCTCTATTAAAGAAAAGCAGCTACGCCTGTAGTGAACAATGAAGGTGTTAGCTTATAATGTGGTTTAACAAATATTTCAAGACTCTGTTAATGATTTTATGATAATTTCAAGTGATTGATTCTATCATTTTCATTTGTTTCTCCTATCTGCTTTTCTTGCCACATAATTTCATTTGTTTTAGTTATTTATTAATTTAGCTGCAACAAACATTGTATTTGTTTCAGTTAAAGACTTCTCCATGTCCAGACACTAATGAAGATAATGACGCCAATGAAGATTAGAAGCTGATTTTCTTTTGTCGAACTAAGCTTAAAAATTAAGTGTATGCAATCTGATATTTTTTGTAACTTTTGAGATTATTGTAAGACTTATTTTACGTTTTTTTAAATGTCAATATGATGCTCTTAGATTGACATTTTTAACTATTTGGTAAGTTGACATGCTTGTAAGACTTGATGTTAATTTTCAATATGATTATAGTTTTATTTTATTTTATTGTTTCATAAATATATTTATTTACTTTATATTTAGCTTTTAATTGGTTTAATATTTCAATAGAAAATATTAAATTATCATCGGCATTAATGATAAGTGGTGCCACTAAAACCTACAAACTCTGTTACTAAATTCTTTACCAACGGAAATTCATCCGTGGGTATAGCAAAATTAAGAGGGTTGTTAAAACCTATACCAATGGAAAAGTAACCGTGGGTATAGCTCTAAGGTTTTGTCCAACAGTAAAAAAAACTGTCACTATAGGCTATAGCAACGCCATTTTTCCGTGGGTATAGCCAAATAAAGACCACGATTTTTTTTTCCATCGGTATAGGTTTTTGGTGCTTTACCCACGGTTTTTAACCCTTTACCCACGGATTTTTACCGTCGCTATAGGTCAATTTTCTTGTAGTTCTAGTAACATCATGTCCTTAAATCAATACACTATCCTACTAACACCTCAAATCATATCTCTAAATCCGTTGATATTATCCTTCTATATGCATCTTCTACAGATATATCCTCTAGAGCCAAGATTCATAACTCAAGTCCTAAACACTCATGATGAAATCTCAAGCAATCAATCAAACAAAACAATCAAATAATAATGAGATCTACTTTAGGATAAGGACAAAACGAGTACGGATTTGCTTCCCATACTCATTTTTTCCTTCTCTCACTAGTAGAAAAAATGCTTTTTATAACGGTTATTTATATCGGTTAAAAACGACCTGATATAGAAAGTGACGCGGTGGCAATTTTGTAATTAAAATTACACTTTTTATATTGGTTTCCCATGGAACCGATATAGAAAGTGCAAAAAGTATCTTTCATATCGGTTCCATTGCATAACCGTTATAGAAAGTGAAAAAAAATTAGGCTTTCATAACGGCTCAAAAACCACCCGTTATAGAAACTAAAAAATTAGGTATCTCATTCGCTTCGCTGTTTGCTTCTCTCGCTGATATCTTCCATTCCAATGTGTCTCCCTCATCTCTTCCATTCTCTCTCATTTCAGTCTCACTCTCTCACTCTCTCCGTCAAAACCCAGCCACGCAGCCCCACCACCCACCACCCAACACCACCGTTCCTCCTTCACTTCTTTTCTCCTTCTCTTCCACTGCAACATCCTCTCTCAGTCTCCCTCTCTCGCTCTCGTTCTCTCAACTCTCGCCCTCTGAACTCTCTTTCACTCACAGCGCGCGTTTTTCTTTCACTGCTCATCAGTCATGACTCATTCCCTCTCTCGCCTCATGGTTCGTTTGGGTTGAAGCTTCCACTCACGGTTCGTTCTCTCTCTCTCTCCCTCTCTCACTCTATCTCCCTCAAAACAGTTTTTTTTGACCAATTTTCCTCAATTGATAGGGTTTCTGTATTTGGCGTTTTGTTGATTTTGTGTATTTAGGGTTTAGGGTTTGTTGATTTTTTCTCAGGAAGCCATTTTTGTGTTTTATTTCTGGGTTTAGGGTTTTGTTGTTTTTGTTATCTCTCTTTTCTACCAATTATGTGTGTTTGTGTGTTTTGTTTCAGAGGTTTTGTTGGTTTTGAATAACTTGAAGATTAATTGTTTTAAATTCATGTGTTCAGTGGAATTCAATGGAAATACTGGGATTGGGCAGTCAGGATTTGGAGGTCAACGAGGTGGTAGTAGAGTAGCAGTCAGGACTTGGAATACAATAGATTGCTGGATGAACGTATATCTCAGCTTAATGAGGAATTTCTTGATGCTCAGATAGTGTTCTGTGATGTATACAGTGGAATGATGGAGATTATAGAGAAACAAAGGTTTTATGGTACATTTCCCCCACTTTATAACTTCATGTTAAAGTTATATAGTAGAATGGAAAAACCAATGTTTGTGAATCTAGTTTCAAAGTTTCTGTCATGTTATTTTACTAAGAGTTTTCATTTAATATACAGGTTTTGAAGATCTTAAAAATGCATGTTGTGGGCTTGGTGTGAATGGTCCGATTGGTAGTGTTTCCTCTACTAAATTCTTCTCTTTCATTCTTTTCTTCCATTTTGCACACTTTTCATGTTTATGCTTTTCATGTCATGTTGATTTGTTGTAGATTCCAGCATGCATGTTGATTTGTTGTAGATTGCATTTTTTCATGTTTATACTTTTCATGTCACACTTTTCTTGATTGTTTTAGGTGAGAGTGTTCTATGCTGTAAGATTCTTTCTTGGTCTTCTCTCTGTTGTCACAGAGACTGTTCTCGTGGTAGTTGTTTCAAGAAAGTATGGTAAACGACTTGCTTCTTATGCACTTGCTATGCTGTGCTTAACCAGTGGCTGTTTCTTCGCTAGCACGAGTAAGTGACTCTCTGGCTCTTCTTTTTTTCAAAATGGTTTCTTGCCATTGTCTTTTTCTTTGTTATGCATGCTTGCCTTTGATGATAATAATTCCCAACCTCACTCAAAGTAAATTGACAGATAAATTAAGATTGACCAAGTATTTTGTATTTCAATTTTCAGTATTCTGGTCTGAGATGTAGGAGTGGGACTCAGTTTTGTTAATGTTTTCTTTGTCAACTGTTTGTTGTCTCTAGGTTTCTTGCCAAGTTCGTTTTCCATGTATGAAATCTCCCTTGTATCAGGTCTATTTCTTCTTGATAAACCTGCTGCAGCAGTTTCTGTTTCTGCTATTGGTGTAATACTTGGCTGGCCGTACTCTAGCACTTTATTCTTTATCTAGAAAATTCAAACTGGCATTTATAAGAGCCTGCATTGATGTCAAAATTTTTTCATTAAGATTGTTGTTTTCATTTCCCTCAACTCTGATTCAGTTCCCTGCTAAACTACAAGTTCCAAGTCGGGCCTTAGAGCATTGCTGGGAACACTAAACTATCAGAAAGTCACTGAATAAATCAGATAAGCCATCGAGAAGCAAGTTACATTCCTTGCAGAAGGGGGACCTATGTTTATCAAAACCTTTAGAAAACACTTTTTTTGTGAATAGCTTTAGAAAACACTATATGCCTTGAACTTGTTGGTTTTTTAAGACTTTTTCCCCTGTTTGTTTGACAATTTCATTTTTCTTATGCATTACTTTGTTCTGGCCTTTCCATGCCTCTTTGTGCAGAGTCAACTTGGAGGGAAATTGTCAATTTTTCAAAATTCACTTCCATCTCTTGGTGTTGGTCGATTAAAGTTATGCGGAGATGATTTTCGTGTCTATGGGACAGATAAAGAACATGGACAGAGACTGCCTGAAGATCCATTTTATAAGCAAATGGCTGCTGAGTTTTCAAAGTACCAAATTTCAGCAAATGTGTATGCATTCAGTGATAAATACACTGACATAGCCTCCTTAGGTATTTTATTACATATTCTTTTAACTTCACCATGCCATCAAACTAGTGCTAAACCCCTTGTTCCGGATTAGAATGTAGAAGTTTTTTTTATGATCTATCCGATGATTCTTTAGTTGCAGCATTGTTTATGATGACTCAATGTCCTGGGTTTTATGGCTTTAACTATGTTAAACTTCAATTTCATTGATGTTCATTTTAAGATGCTTTCGATAATTTTTGACCTTGCAAATGTTTGAGTACCTTATAGTCTTATACTGCATGTCAGTGGTCTGCACTTTATACTTGGCAGGATGGCTTTGATATCCCATTAAGAGATCTATACTGAGTAATTAGTTCATCACTTTAATACGACTGTTGAATAAACTTTATTGAATGCTTGCCGTATTTCCCCCTGATGGTTTTTTGATTAAAGATGCGACGAGGACATAAGTAGTCATCAAGATATGTGGAATGTCAATTGATACCCTCATTCATGGATATCTGTTTGGCAAAAAACTGGTTTGTCAATGCTCAAAAAGAATTTACAAATTGTTTTACAAATTATGTGTTGATGTGTAGTAGTTATTGTCTGTAAATATATGTCACTGCCTTGATGTAGTTCTGTTTGACTTTGATATTATACTCTCAGCATTGGTGGTCTTCTAAGTACATATTTTGCGGTTGATGATATTATACTCTCAGCAATGGTTTCTTACCATTGTCATTTTCTTTGTTATGCATGCTTGCCTTTGATGATAATAATTCCCAACCTCACTCAAAGTAAATTGACAGATAAATTAAGATTGACCAAGTATTTTGTATTTCAATTTTCAGTATTCTGGTCTGAGATGTAGGAGTGGGACTCAGTTTTTTTTAAGTGAGGTAATTCGTTTCTTTTTTGATATCTTCATTTATTGTATTATAGCATAATTAACTCCTACTAAAATCACTAGATGATTGAGACTCCAAAAAAATTAAAATTTTGATTTGTTATCAGTTTGCAGGTGCGGCACACGGGCACAGTCACTTGGTGCTGGTGCTGTCTTGGTAAATCCATGGAACATCACAGAGGTTGCTGCTTCTATTGGTTATGCTTTGGATATGCCAGCTGATTAAAGAGAAAAACGGCATCAGTTTAACTTCAAGCATGTGAAGCCAGAACAAGTTTTTGAGATTGTTTCCAAAACTGGAAAGAAGACTGCCTTCTGGGCGGAGCCTGAAAACAAGCCCACCGAAACCGTCGCCTCAGCCGAGCCTGAAAACAAGCCTTTAGAAACTGCAACAGTTGCCTCTGAGGCTGATAACAAACCTTCAGAAATTGCAGCAGTGACCTCTGCTGAGGGTGATAACAAGGCTTTAGAAACTGCAACTGTGGTCTCAACTGAGCCTGAGAAGAAGCCTTCGGAAACTCCTACCATTGTTGCCTAAGGTTTGGTGAGGATGATGCAAAAAAGTGGTGGAGACCAATGCAAACAAATGCATCTAACTAAAGTCATTCTTTGTATGTTTTGATTTGTTGTATGTACTGCAAGTAATAATATTAGTACTATGTTACTTGAACATTTCTGACTTATTTAATGGGTATTTTCCTACACATATGCTCTGGAGATAAATTGGTAATTCAGTTTAGTATTGCAGGTGTAATATAGTTTTGCAGTCCACGAGTTTAGTATTGCAGGTGTAAATTCTGATGAGCTATTGTTGCGAGGTTTTACCAGAAAGAAGGGCTAGCTCAAGTGCATGCTAGTTCAGTGATACCTCCTTTTTTTTTTTAAAAAGAGACTTTTCATATCGGTTCCCATAGAAAACCGATATGAAAAGTCTCTTTTTTTTTAAAAAAAGAGACTTTTCATATCGGTTTTCTATGGGAACCGATATGAAAAGTCTTTTTTTTTTAAAAAAAGGAGACTTTTCATATCGGTTCTAGGGGCGAACCGATATAAAAA
This sequence comes from Astragalus membranaceus, assembly GCA_039519185.1. NCBI lineage: Eukaryota > Viridiplantae > Streptophyta > Magnoliopsida > Fabales > Fabaceae > Astragalus > Astragalus membranaceus. Next base: position 50,910,936 of record CM076854.1, on the reverse strand, counting down.
CAACTTTTCATAACGGTTCAGGAACCGATATGAAATGTCCATATTTTTTATATCTCCTTTTTTGGCATCGGTTCGGGAACCGATATGAAATGTCATTTTTAACCGATATAAAAAGCCTTTTTTCCACTAGTGTCTCAAAGTAGCTCTACTTCCGATATGCTTCCTCAGCATGAAAAATGCCTAGTTCTGATTCTAAAGAATAACACGGTCAATTTTGAATAGTGTGGTTACTTGACACTACCAAGTTCATCCTTACTTGTGTTTCTTCCAAAACAAACCCAAGAAGTAGGATTGACATTGAAAAACTTTTAAGACATGAATTTGTATATCATTGTATTTTGGCATGGATTTTATTATTAATTGACAGATGGAGGGGAGGTAAGGAATTGAGTGTCAAGATCGTTAGACACTATTAGAATCTACATAGGAATATACATATAGATACTAACAATGTTAAGCGACATAGGTTCAATTCCTTAAATCCCCTCCTTTTGTCAATGGATAATAAGTTCATGCCATAATATAACAATATATAAATTCATGTTTTAAAACTTCTTCAACGTCAATCTACTTCTTGGGTTTGTTTTGGAAGTAACACGAGTAAGGATCAATTAGGTTATGTAAAGAAACAACACTAATTTGATTGGGTTTATTGAGTGGTAATAAGTATTGGATTTATTTATCCTAGTAAGGAAGGAAGATTGTAATGCCCCCAGAAACTGCACAAGCAGCTTAAGCAGACCAGGCTCACAAGCATCCACCTTAGATGAGATCAAAGAATTGACAATGCATCGCAGCTTAAGCAGACCAGGTTCACGAGCAGCCTTCTGCTAGGTTCAAAATTAATTTTCCATTTTTCTATGAATAACATGCAACAACTTCTACGAAAACAGACTATATTCAAATTCAAATTTAAAACAAATAAAATATATCCAACATAAATGTTGAAAAATTCTAAATAAAAATAAGAATGCAGCACGAGGGGGCCATAATATGGCACATAGATGCATTCTTTTGTATTCCATGTCAGTAGGAAGATGAAGAATATAAAAGAATGCATATATATGCCATGCTAGGGCCCTTTGAGCACTCGGGGCACTTGTTCCATTTTAGTACAACAGGCTGAGCAAACGACATTCGATAACGATTTGCGATGCATAATCACACTTCAATCGCAATAATATTCGAAGTTAAAACATAAATCGAATAGATAAAACATAAATCATAAATCGAGTAGATTAAACATAATATATATAAAGCATAAAAAATATATTGATCCATAAATCATAAAACATATATAGTTATATATGTTGCATGGGTACGTGTATAGTATACGGGTACAAGTATGGTACCTTCGGTTTTGGGAACCCTCGATTTTGATATAGACACGACTAAAAGATACAAAACACATAGATGAAACCTTCAGTTTTGGGAAATATTTTTTATGTTTTAAACCCTAAATTGAATCAATAAAATCGTACAGAGAATATCAACCAAGCAAACTAACATTGCAAAGTATAATCCAATACAAAATCACCAAAAATTGAACCTTCGTTGTGTCTCTCATAAACCATAGATGTATGTGAGGGAGACAACATCCACCGAGGTACCACCAGAGACAACGAGCTCACTCGAGAATGACATGATGACGATGAAGATGAAACATGACGACGACAACGATGAGCACCAAGGATATGGAGAGAACAAGGGATAGGGTTTGATTGTTGTGAACAATAGAGTGAGAGAAGAGACTAAGTAAAGGGTGGACTGACATTAATATCAGTGTAAAGAATATACCACGCCAGTTGCAAAGATATAGCTCACGTGGAACTGACACCATTTTAAGTTTTCTGAAAGTATTAACACGGGTTATTATAAAACATCCAGCGTGGAATTGTCTGCCCTTATAAGTTTAAAATTCGTTGAAAGAATCCATGTTGGGTGTTAGGGAACACATAGTGTGGAAATATAAGCTTTTTAAATCTCTGACGTATCCATGGCGAGCATTTAGTAACATTTGGCTTTGTATTTGATGCTTGTAACCTGTTAAAATGAGATATTATATTTTATTTACAAAAATGCCACCAAATTTCTATTTAAAACATGTTATTTCATAAAACCAGTGTTAAAACACAAAATATTAGATGTTTCGTGTACTAGTGATTTCCAGGTAAACCGACAAAAGGTGGTAACTCCTTTAGTTAAATAAGTTACTCTCAGTAACAAACCTTGTAGAAGCTAGAACCGATGGGGTTTCCTTACAAGCATATTTGCTTCACTTGTCGAATATGAACCAATTGTCGAAATTGCGATTCAATTTTTACAAGGTATTTTCTCATATTATTTCCTCCATTGTATCCTCATTTCTTTTAGCAAATCCTATCAAGAACAATCTACCTCGCAAGAAGGACACTGAGGCTAATGAAGAGCACAAAGAAGATTAATTAGTGAGCAAGAGAAGTTTGGGAAAAAGTGCAACCATTAATGGCTCTTCTTCAAAACTTGTTGCATCTATGCCGCAAACATCTTCTAATTGTCAAACCAAAACGTCCTAGGAGGACATCGACTGTTGATGCACAAGCTACACCCAAGAGAATGTGGCGGTAAAATGCCTATGGTTGGAGCTCTCAAACCACCCGAAAAGTATGTTTTAATACTTATTCTTCTTCACATACTTGAAGTTGTTGAGGCATAATCCTTTGTGTTAGTTTTTATGGAAACAAACCATTTTGATAAGTGTTTAAGTTTTCTGATCCATTATGGATCTAATGGTTTTCTTGAGTGATCTATAATGTTATCTCACTGATCTTGAGAAGAGATATACTAACGGTTAAGGACCCAATAAGTCTTGGGTGCCAAAATTATTTGTTTCTTCTCTTGAAGGATCTCCAATCGAAAACCATGAACAAAGTAAGCTCAAATTGAAGAATGTGATGATGAAAGGAAATGCAAGATCATCAAAGAAGAAATGAGTAATGAAGTTGCAAGTGGCAAAGAGATGAGGAGAAATAAGATGAACAGAAAGAAGTGAAATGATTCATGAGTTGACATCCACTCAGACTAAGACAATACAAAGGAATATCTTCACTCAGAAGATATATGTTGATCTAGCTAAGGATCCAAGTTTGCAGTCACCATCCTACAGCAAGTCATTTCTATCAAAGTTCAATCCTCCTAGAAAAGATATTGACTTTAATCTTCTAAGAAGATTACTTATCATCATTACAAGATGAATATGATCTACAAAGCAACACTCAAAGAAGATGCATTATCTAAGTATCCTCTGACATCATTCAAGTATCCTCAAAGAAAATGTTCTCCTAGAAAAGATGTTGACTTTAATCTTCTAAGAAGATTACTTATCATCATGACAAGATGATTATGATCTACAAAGCAACACTCAAAGAAGATGCATTATCCAAGTATCCTCTGACATCATTCACGCATCCTCAAAGAAAATGTTGAACTTAAGGACAACATTAAAAGCCATTTAGGATAATCTCATCACAAAAACTTGAAAGTAAGAACGCTTACTAAAAGAGGTATATTCAGTCTCAAATCTTCTCTAAAGCTTATTATAATATATCTGGGTCTTGTGACTACATGACATGATAAGATTGATTGATTGGTCTTGAAAGTATAACTGCATGCTTAGATGATTGTTGCAATATATGCTTCAATGCTTAATGGTATGCATCACACTTTACTCTGAACTTGAATATGTTTGTGCCTGGTTCTAAACAAAATATGTTTTGCACAATCTCTAGTTCAAATCACTCTTGTTTAAAATCACTATTCAGATTGTATAACAAAATGTTGCATTGTCAAAAGGTCATTCTTTGCTTAAATGTAGTCCCACATGCTATATAATGTTCATATCCTAATTGTGGTTCTAAATGCTAAATGCTAAATGTCTTGACATCTTGTATTGCAAGTTGATCTCCCTCATAACTTAGCCAACAAGTATTTAAATGTCCATTGCTTGAAAGAAACTTTTTTGCACTATCTTCTATTCCAAACATCCCCATACTATTGTGATAATTCATATACATGTTTAGAAGTATGGTTCTTTGATCCACAGCTTCTCACCACCGGTCATCGGCTAAGCCGCCAACAAAAATACCAATCGCTAATTTTTCAGGTAGACCATACCTTCCAGACCTTTTATCTTCTTTTGAGCAGTTTTCTTCCCCTTCTGGTCTAATGTGGTCCGAAATAGGTCCTCTCTTTGGCGAGGAGGGTGATGAAGAAGATCCCCCTCTCTCCTTTCGCAGAAAATAGAGGACCCTCATCGAGGAAGTGCACGACCCCTCGGCATCTGCCAAAAGGCCTTCGGGGACTATTGAAGAGGCCCGTTCATCAAAAAGAACCAAGGTACTACTACTAACCTTCTCTTGCCCCTCCAATCTTCCAATTGCTCCTCTAACATCTCTTTATTACAGGAACCCCAACAAGATATCCATGATAATCCCCCTATTCAGATTGTAGAAAACCCTCATCGAGACTTCAATCACCAGTTTCTCCTCCTATATATCGAAAATACACCCCGACACCTCATGGAACAGATGAAGAGGTAGCTCGGTAATTTGCCTCCCAGAATCTTCCCCAGATAATCCTTTGATCGTGGTCGTATGCGGGTCAAAATAATTAGATACTATTAAAATGTAGTATCAAGGTGAGTTAACCTTGGTCGTCTCACAAGGATCTCAAAGATTAAGATTACCAACAACAAGCACAAAATTAACAATAAAAAGGGGGGTGTTGATTGGAAAAATTTATGTTTGATAGGAGCAACAATTGGCGAGAGACAATCCATTCACAGGTTTCAGGGTGTGCTTCTCGGATTTATCATAGGTTCTAAAAAATAACGTTTCTAAGGAGTTCCAATTCCAGATTGATATAAATTAACTAGAACAAGCATTAATTAGTTTATACGAACTCACACAGTTTCGGACAAGCGCCAAAACAGTGGGTTCAATCGGTCACGAGAGCAAACAAGCGTCGTTCAAAGCATAACCAATATCATAACAGAAATCATGTCAATCCTCTATCAGTTTCTATTCGAATTAAATAAATTAAGCATCCAAATAACTTGAAATAATCAAAGGTTACGAAACGAGATTGTATACAAGCAAGCGCGCACACAAACGAATCGCGTTTTGCAAAAACAAAATTTGAATGAGTCAAGCGACGTAAGAAGAACTGAAATTGCAACCATTAAGAACGAAAAATGAAATTGATAGATACGAATTAGAAACTAAGATGAAATATTATAAACAATAAAGAACCGAACCTGAAAATCTGTACAGCGACGCCCATTCACCAATGAATTGACTTCGGATTTTAGGCTGGAGGCTAGGGCACAAAAGTTTTCTAAAGGGTATAATAATGCGTAAGAGATCTCAAAGACACTCAACTGTATTTAATTTCAGCTAAACATAAAACCTAAATCCCTAAACGGGTTCTATGATAAAAGCCCTTTAACAAACTAATATTCCGCCCAAAACCCGTTTTACACTGTACTGCTTCGGTATTTCGCAGTTTTGACCTTCAAGACTTCCGAATTTAGTTTCGAGCTCAACAGAAGAATTGCAGCTCTGTTCCTTAGCTTTCCAAATGATGCTTGAACGCCTCAATTTGTTAACCACATCCAAAGCTATGGCCTGCCGAGTATACAGGAGTCAATATGCAGCGTATACAGTGGTAATCAAGAAATTGTTATACTGCTCAAATGAGACCCAAAGTCTAGAAACGTGCTACCAACATGATGTGGCACAAGTGGTAGATACTTGGCTCCCTTAACCATTTGGTCCTGGGTTCGATCCCTGGCTGATATCTCTGATACCTCGAAGGATTAGTCTCCACAGTCGCCGTGGAGGATACATTGGTTTACCAAAAAAAAGTCTAGAAACATTCTAAGACATAAATATTATGCACAAAACACAATAAAAAACACCAAGTGCAAAGCTGTAAAGAAGGCATTAAAATGCACTGATCATCGTTCCTCCCACTGAAGAGTTGGAGATATTGGAAGAGATACTTCGTGGAGGTATTCTTGCCGATCATGTCCATGTAATAGAAATGAGATCACATGCTTTCAGACTGGCTTCTTCCGCGGATATTTCGGAGACCAAGAGGAATGCCCTTCGGTAGATAGCTTTTCGGCTCCCCGAGATATCTCTTCTCTTCTATACTGCCACCTCGTCGTAGGATGCTTCCCAACAATCACTAGACCAGCTGGCTTCTTTTCACTCTGAAAAGAGGGCGTATGGCGCCTGCTACCTTGAGCAGGAAGTCGAGCAGAAACTGAGCTTAACCAAGAAAGCACGCACCGGCAGCCGTATTAAGGGGATTGAAGAAGAACTTATTTAAGCTACAATCCTTATGTTTAAAACCAGAAGAAGCTTCCCGCAAGCTCAACATTTCCCATCAAGAACAAAGTCGACTATACCTTCTTACCACTGATAACCCATATTTATATGAGTTATTTGTGCTCTTCTCACTTAAATCCAAGCAAGTTCTCTAGTAATTGTAGTACTTTAATATGTAAATTTGTAATTAAAAGTATAGATGTAGGTTCAGAGTTGATTTCCTAAATATTGGTCATAATAGGTGCCTTTGTGAATATATTGATGTTTTGCTTGAGTGCTGCACCGGTAGATGCTATGCAGCGGTAAGCGCTACAGCGCTATGGAGCGGTTGGCCAATTACATATTTATGAAGCCACTTGCTGATTGATGAGTCATCACTCTGATCTTCTTCTTCTCAGCCTGACATAGGGACTTCCAAGTGGTTTCAAAAAGACACTTGGCGTTTCCTAATTGGAGCTTAAGTGATAGTTGGTGATAATTCTAATCATTGCTTTTTGTAAAGCCACTTTATGGATTTGGAGATAATATCTAAGTATTATCTTCTTCTAATCAGATATATATTTTTCATTCGTAGAGAGAGTTTTTTGGGAGAAAAGAAAAGAAGAACTAACTTGACAATTTTTAGACTTCCTCCATTGTTGCTCTACTCTTAAGCTTTATTTTCTAGTTTAGTTTTTATATCTCACCTACGGTTTGCTCACGCCATAGCATCATCCATCGTGTATGACTTGGGATTGATGGAGTGCATCTTTTGTAACCATTCTTCTCTTGCTAACATACGGTAACATAATCTTTTCAGTTTATGTTGTTTTGATGAAGCTTGTTATGAGCTAAACAGTTGTAGTTGGATTGTTCTTGTGTTTTTAATGAACCTTGAGTAAAGTATATATAATGGTATGACGTTTGTGTTTCAATCCTTGGGTTATAATGCTTTCAAACTTGTTTTGGTATTGATCAACTAAAATAAGGGGCTTCGTAGGTACAAACATGGTTTACGAAGAGAACTCAAGAATTGATATGAATGAAAGGTCATTTAAAGACATTTAAATGACTTGTACTTAACCCTAGACATAGGAGAGTAAAAGCTGTAAGTTCTTAATTATACAGGGGTGAACTTATTTAGAGCCTAGACATAGGAGTCTTGTAATAAAACCCTGGCGACAGTGACTGAAAGACACGCTTCCATACCGCTACAGCGGTTAACGCTACAGCGTCTAACGCTATAGCGCTTTCTCTTGGGAATTTACATAACATATGAGCTATCCAACTTACTCATTACACTTTAATCTCACTACTGTTTTATCACAACTTATTATGTTTGCAATTTCACGTTTGTTATTGTCAATTAACTTGTTTCACTAAATTGCTAATCTCTTAAAATCTTAATTTAATTCCAATCCTTGTGGAAATGATCTCTACATATCATTGTATTACTTGTTGCGATTGTGTATACTTGCACAACTACTTTTCGCACAACAAGTTTTTGGCGCCGTTTCCGGGGATTGCATTTAATTTTTATTGTTTAAAGTTTTTAGCAATATTAGTGAGATTTTACGCTTGTGTGTTGTTTCTTGATGTTACAGCGGTAGACGCTGCAGCGCATGCCCAGGTCCCAACCACCAGAGTTCGAGTTGGATCCAGAGCCAGAAAGAAGATTTAGGAGACTGAGACAACTTCAGAGACTAAGACAGCTTAGACCCACAATGTCTGAACACGGTGGCAGAACAAACTCAGGCAGATGTACGACACTGGTAGGCAGGTCTGATCCAGGAGGTAGAGGTAGAGGACATCAACCACCCACTCCTACATTGCATAATGATGAAGACTGGTATAGGCAACAACTCATAAATCAAGGCCCTGCTGACATTTTAAATGACAGGGACAGACCCATGAGGGTTTATGCTGTGTTTGATCCACTAACCATGGAGACAAGCATAGCTAGGCCTACTCTTCAAACAACTCAATTTGAATTCAAACCCATGATGTTCCAGATGCTCCAAACAGTAGGTCACTTTGGTGGTTCTCCCCAAGAGGACCCATATCTACACTTAAAACAATTTTTGGAGGTTTGCAGTAACTTTATCATTCCAGGAGTCAGTGATGATGCATTTAGGTTAAAATTTTTTCCTTATTCCTTAAAGGATAGAGCAAAGGCCTGGTTAATTTCTCTAGAGCCTAACTTTATCCATACTTGGAATGAAATGGCTGAGAAATTCTTGGCAAAATATTTTCCCCCTAGTAAAAATGCAAGAATGAGGAATGAAGTTACTGCATTCAAACAAAAAGATTCTGAAACACTGTTTGAAGCCTGGGAGAGATGGAAGGAATTGTTGAGAAGATGTCCCCATCATGGTATACCAGTGATCATTCAGATGGAGACCTTTTACAATGGATTGGATCCACATACCAGACTAATGCTTGATGCTTCTTATGGGGGAGTACTACTGAAAACTTCCTACAATGAAGCTTGTGACTTGATAGATGACATTGCCACCAATAGCTACCAGTGGCCCACAGAAAGGCTAGCTCTACAGAAAAAGGTAGCTGGTGTCCATGAAATTAGTGAAGTCTCAGCCCTGTCATCTCTGGTCGCTTCTCTCACCAATATGATAAAGAAAATGAGTACCTCTAAGGCTGTTATAGAGCAAGCTGCTCCGGGTTCAACTAGCTGTGTTTATTGTTGAGGGGAGCATCTCTATGAAGAATGTCCAGGTAATCCTGTCTCTGTGAATTACGTGGGATTCAACAAGAATAATAATCCCTACTCAAATACTTATAATCCTGGTTGGAAGAATCACCCCAACTTCAGATGGGGAGCCAACACTGCTACAACACCAATTTACAGTGCTCCAGCTAATCCACCAGGATTTCCTACTCAAAACTATCAAATGAAGAATGCCCCTGTTATTGATAATTCCATGGAAGGTTTGTTAAAAGGCTTCATGAGCGACTGTAAGACAACTCTGAAAACTCATGAAGCTTCCATTAAAAACCTGGAGATACAAATGGGGCAAATAGCTAATGTTCTTACCGAAAGAGCAAGTGGATCATTGCCATCCACTACTGAAGCTTCGACTTCTAATACTCAAGGGAAGGAGCTTGTGAAAGCTATATCTATAAGGAATGGGAAAGATTTGCAACGGCCATCACTTGTTTCAGGTGATGAAAAAAATACAAAATCCGATAAAGAAAAAAATTCTGCACCAGACGCTACAGCGCCTAAAGCTGACGCTACAGCGCCTGTTGCTGCCCAGATACCACCACCCAACATTATTCCAGCATATCCTGACCCTCCATATCCTCAGAGGCTTAGGAAGGCTCAGGAAGACAAACAATTCAACAAATTCCTGGAAGTCCTTAAACAACTGCACATTAATGTACCTTTGGTGGATGCCCTCCAACAAATGCCAAACTATGCTAAGTTTATGAAAGATGTGCTCACCAAAAGGAGAAGGCTTGGGGAATTTGAAACAGTAGCAATGACAGGGGAGTGTAGCATGGTTATGCAAAACAAACTACCCTTGAAGTCAAAGGACCCTGGCAGCTTTACTATACCTTGTTCCATTGGGAATTTCTACTACGCCCGTGCCTTATGTTACTTGGGTGCTAGCATAAATCTAATGCCAAAGTCCATATACACACAGTTAGGAGTAGGAACTGCCAGACCTACAACAGTGACTCTGCAATTAGCTGACAGAACACTTGCTTATCTAGAAGGAATACTAGAAGATGTCCTAATAAAGGTAGATAAATTTGTATTCCCTGTGGACTTTGTGACTCTGGATTTTGAAGCAGACAAAGAAGTGCCTATAATATTGGGAAGGCCATTTCTACCTGCTGGAAGAACACTAATAGATGTGCAAAGAGGAGAATTGACCATGAGAGTCAATGACCAAGAAGTCAGGTTTAATGTCCTTAATGCCATGAAGTTTCCAGACCCCAATACTGAAGAATGCTCATTTGTGGTCTCTCTAGACCAAGTGGTTCAAAAACATTTTCAGAAAAGAACTGATCACTTGGAACAGCTACTAAACAACAGTGAAGATTCAGGTTCTGGTGCAGAAACTACAGAAAAAGTGGAACTAACAGTAAAAGAAGTTTGGGCCAGAAAGTATGAATCTCTTGAGCAAGAAAATTTTGACATAAGAGAGAATCTACCTTCCATTGAACAACCACCTATTTTAGAGCTGAAGGAGTTACCTGCCCACTTCAAATATGCCTATTTGGGGGAAGACAAAACCTTACCAGTTATAATAGCTTCTGATTTATCAGATGAGCAGGAACATGATCTGATTGGTACACTACAAAGACATAAAAGAGCAATTGGGTGGCAAATGTCGGATATTCAAGGTATAAGCCCCACCATCTGCATGCACAGAATTGTGTTAGAAGAAAACTCCAAGAACTGCATTGAAGGGCAGAGGAGACTGAATCCCATCATGAAAGAGGTGGTGAAGAAAGAGATTATCAAATGGTTGAATGCAGGTATTATTTACCCTATCTCTGACACTGCATGGGTCAGTCCTGTGCAGTGTGTCCCAAAGAAAGGAGGGGTAACAGTAATCACTAATGAAATGAATGAACTGCTGCCAACCAGAACAGTAACAGGATGGAGGATTTGCATGGATTATAGGAGGTTAAACAAGGCTACAAGGAAAGATCATTTCCCCTTGCCTTTCATTGACCAGATGCTGGACAGGTTAGCTGGGAAAGAATTCTATTGTTTTCTAGATGGTTATTCTGGTTATAACCAGATAGCAATAGTCCCTAAAGACCAGCAAAAGACCACATTCACTTGTCCATATGGCACCTTTGCATTCAGAAGGATGCCATTTGGTCTGTGCAATGCACCTGCCACCTTCCAGAGATGTATGATGGCAATCTTCTCAGACTTCATTGAAAGATCCATGGAGGTATTCATGGATGACTTCTCTGTGTTTGGGGAAACATTCCATCTATGCTTGTCCAACTTGGAAGAAATTCTAATAAGGTGTGAGGAGACTAACCTAGTACTGAATTGGGAAAAATGCCATTTCATGGTACAAGAGGGTATTGTCTTGGGGCTCAGAATCTCCAAGAAGGGGCTGGAAGTGGACAGAGCAAAGATAGAAGTCATAGAAAGGCTACCTCCTCCAACAAACATCAAAGGCATCAGAAGTTTTTTGGGACATGCTGGATTCTATAGGAGGTTCATAAAAGATTTTTCAAAAATCTCCAAGCCTCTGTGCCAACTTTTGCAGTATGATACCCCTTTCATATTTGATGAAGATTGTATGCAAGCCTTCAAGAAACTGAAGAAAGCTTTAATAACTGCACCAGTTATTGTAGCTCCTGACTGGAGTAAGCCTTTTGAGCTTATGTGTGATGCAAGAGACTTTGCCATTGGAGCTGTACTGGGGAAAAGGTATGATAAAATTTTCATTCAGTTTATTATGCTAGCAGAACACTAATAGAAGCTCAATTGAATTACACAGTCAGAGAAAAAGAACTTTTGGCTGTTGTCTTTGCATTTGACAAGTTTAGATCATACTTGGTGGGTACTAAAGTGATTGTCTTCACAGACCACTCTGCCATCAAGTATCTGATCACTAAAAGAGATGCAAAGCCAAGGCTTATTAGATGGGTTCTCCTACTCCAAGAATTTGATTTAGAAATTCGTGATAAAAAAGGAGTGGAGAACCAAGTTGCTGATCATTTATCCAGAATAGAAAGAGAAAATGCAGGTACAACAGGAGGAGGAATCAAGGAACACTTCCCAGATGAGAAGTTGTTGGCAATAACTGCTGAGGCAACAACCGCTGTAGTGGTTAGAGCTATCACGCTAGACGCTGCAGCACCTGAACCTTCGACACCTTGGTATGCTGACATTGTAAATTTTCTGGTTAGCAAGGTGGTGCCTGTTGAAATGAATTATCAGCAAAAGAGGAGGTTCTTCCACACGGTAAAACACTATTATTGGGATGAACCTTTTCTCTACAAGAAGTGTCAGGACCAATTGATGAGAAGGTGCCTTTGCAGAGGAAGAGCAAAACCAAGTGCTACAGCATTGCCATGCTGCACCTTGTGCCTGTGGTGGGCTTTTTGGTGGGATCAGAACAACTGCAAAGGTATTGCAATCAGGCTATTATTGGCCTACACTGTTTTAAAATGCTCAGGACTTGGTGAAAAGATGTGACAGATGCCAGGGAACAGGGAATATATCAAATAAACATGAGATGCCATTGACAAACATCCTGGAAATAGAACTCTTTGATGTTTGGGGAATGGATTTCATGGGACCTTTCCCTCCATCTCATGGAAATCTTTATATCTTAGTAGTTGTGGATTATGTTTCAAAGTGGGTAGAGGCTGTTGCTCTACCCAACAATGATGCAGAGTCCGTGAGCAAATTTTTGTTAAAAAATATATTTACCAGATTTGGAACTCCTAGAGCCATTATTAGTGATGAGGGATCTCATTTTTGCTACAAATTAATTGAGACCCTCTTGGCTAAATATGGAGTCAAACACAAAATTGCCACTGCTTACCCTCCACAAACAAGTGGTCAAACTGAGTTATCCAACAGAGAAATCAGGAGGATACTTGAGAAAATGGTAGGGCGTACAAGGAAAGAATGGTCAATGCACTTAGATGATGCCTTGTGGGCCTATAGAACAGCTTTCAAAACACCCTTAGGGATGTCTCCCTATAGGCTTGTCTATGGAAAAGCTTGTCACTTGCCTATTGAGCTACAACACAAAGCCCATTGGGCCTTGAAAAAGCTCAACTTTGACTACAATGGAGCAGGAGGTGCTAGAATGTTGCAATTGCATGAGCTAGAAGAAATTAGGCATTTTGCCTATGAAAATGCAGCAATCTACAAGGAAAAAACCAAGGTATGGCATGACAAAAAAATACAAAGAAGAGAGCTGATTGAAGGAGGGCAAGTTTTGCTGTTCAGTTTAACGCTGAAGTTATTCCCCTTGGAAATTGAAGTCAAGATGGTCAGGCCCCTTCAGGTTAGTGAAGCTATACCCTCATGGTGCAGTGGACCTCTATGATGAAGCAACTAACACAACCTTCAAAGTAAATGGTCAAAGGGTCAAACAATACCTTGGTGAGAATGTGGTAAGAAGCAAAACCACAATTGAATTAAAAGACCTCTAATAAAAAGAGAAAGTCTGGCTGAAGACTCTTAAAGCAAGCGCTCTTGGGAGGCACCCCAAGGATTTTAACAATTTTTGTTGTGTTGAGTCTTTCTTTTTGCAGGAATCTAGTTGAAAGGTACAGATATTGAACATTAGCGTTGTAGCCTGTAACGTTGCCAAGACGCTACAGCGGTTGTTGTGGGGAGCTGACCAAAGTCAAAAAATAAAATAAAAAGTTTCTTACTAAATGGTGACGTGGCAGTTTTCAGTGCCTTATCCTAACTGCTCCAACAGCAGAGTCAAGTCACTTCACCCACGTTTCACTTTTCTCTCTCTCCTTTATCACATCTGAACGATCACTTCGCAAATTCAACTCCCCACGCACGCACGTTTTATACCTTCGCCGTTACCATCACAACCCACAACTCTCTTCTCTTCTTGACTTCCAACACAAAAACAAACCATTCCCAAAAACCTCACTGTCCCAATTCAAACTGTTAAGTCACGCCATGACAAAGAAGCAAGTAGCCTCCAAAAGATCTGGGAAAAGATCCAACGAAGAACCAGAATCATCAAAGCCATAAATGGTAACTTCTGATCCTCAGAAATTTTGGCAAATGGAGTTTATTACTGAAAGAGGGTTTAAACCTGATAAAGCTCTTGAAGCGTTCACGACAACCGTTACAGCACTAGGGTGGGAGCATTTTATTAAGCACAGAAAGCAGTATCTGGTCTCTTTGGTTAGAGAGTTCTACTCAGGTATAGAAGAACCCAAGGATGGAAAGCCCCAAACCTATTCTCTGGTTAGGGGTGAAACGGTGAATTTCAATGCAAGGACCATCAATGATCTGTTCCATCTTGGCTATCAAGGAAAAGCGTTGGAGAATAAGGTAAAATCCTGGGGAAAAGAAGAAATGGAGGGAGTCAGAGAAAGGATATGTGTAGAAGGGTCCAAGTGGGAGAAATTTGGCGCTGAGTACAAAATTAAGAAGTCCTAACTGTGTGAGGAAGCCAATTTGTGGTGCAGCTTCATCAAGCACTCACTGTTGCCAACCTCCCACACCACCTTTGTGGAGAAGGAGAGGCTGATTTTCATAGATGCTATCATGGCAGGAGAGGATATTGATGTGGGAAAGTTGATTGCGAAGGAGATAGAGAAATGTAGAGTCAAAAAGGGAGGTAACATCTATTTTCGATGCTTAATCACTGATTTGTGTTTGAATGCTGATGTTGAGGTTCAGAAAAAGGAAGAAATGAGATCCCCACAGGGAGCTTTTCCCTGTATGTTCAAACCCAAGCAGAAGCCTGCCGCTACAGCGGCTGTTGACAATGTGATGCTACAACGTCTGGCGCTACAGCAGCAGTCTCTCTGCGGCTTTGTAAGAGAAAAATTTGAATGGGAAAATGCTATGTATGCCCAAATCTACAAAGGAAAATCCTCTATTCCACCACCAGAATTTCCAGAATGGCTAATAGACGAAGAGCCAAGCAACAAGGTGGAAAAAGAGAAGAGCAAGAAGGTACTGAAGAAAACAGTGGAGAGCCCAGCAACAAAGAAAAAGCAGAGCCCTGCTAAGAAAGAAAAGAAAGTGATTGTGGTGGAAGAAGAGACCCTGGATTCTGAAGAAATGGAGATAAACAGTGAAGAAGATGAGGAAGAAACTAAGGCTGTGATGAGAGAGATGGAGAGTCGCGAAGATGAGGAGTCAGCTAGTGAAGAAACTGAGAGTATTGAGGCAGAAGAAGTATACTGTGACCAAAGCCCCAAGAAAACCCCACCAAAATCCCCAGTCAAATCCCCGCTCAAGGAAGCCACACCACCATCAAGCCCCACCCCTATCCCTCAACCACCAAAATCCCCATCCAAATCCCCACTCAAGGAAATCACACCACCATCAAGCCCCATCCCCATCCCTCAACCAGGAAACTCACCCATTCAACAACCACCCCTAAGCCCTTAGCAACAGCAACCTGAAACCACAGAAATCAATCCAAAGAAGAGCTATGCATCATACCACAAAGCCAGAAGAAATCCTGGAGTCAAGTTGGTAGAGCACCCGGAAGAAGGTGTTTTGCCAGTAGGCGCTGCAGCGGCTAATGCTGCAGCGTTTAAAGACAAAAGTCCCAGGGTAGCCACAGCAGAAGAGGAAGCAGCTGCAGCAGGAAAGGAATTTCCTAAAAATTCTGCAGAGAAAGAAGCAGCTCAAAAATTGGCTGAGATGGCAGCAAGCAAAGAGGCCAAAGAAACCACAGCTGACGCTACAGTGGCTACCGCTGTAGCGGTTGAAAAGATGAAGACCCCCACCCCAAAGAAGAAGAAGGCAGCAAGAGCAGCCCCAACCCCTTCAAGAGCCAACAAAAGGCTCAGGCAAGGCTAAAAGGCAAGCCTTTTGTTTTATTTCAAAAAAAAGAAAAACATGTCTGGCTGTTTAAGCCTTGTGTTCTGTTATTTTTTTTACATTTTGCTAGCTTGTACTAAAAGAACTCTCCCTTTAGAATGCATGAAGCAGTAGGGACACTGCTTGGTCTTAAGTATGGGGGAGGACCTTATGTTTATGTATGTTAATGCATGTTATGCTTTTGAATGACAATAGTATGTTATATTTATATAAAAGACATGATTAGTTGCACTTTTTAAATCTTTTAGCAATAGAGTTTAAACTTGTGTGGCCAATTTTAAATGATGATTATGTGTTTTTGAGTAAAGTAGCCATGTATGAACAATGAATGGTTTATTGCTGCTTTTACACAAAACTCCAAGCTTAGCAAAGAACCTAGTTAGCTAGGGATAATCTAATGCTTAAGTTAGTCCTGGTTAACCTAGGTTTGGTCAAGTTTTGATTAAAAATGGAGAGTAGTTTTTAAGCTAAGTTTGGGGGTGCATCGGTTGTATTAAAGCTAGGCATAAAGAGTATAAATTGGTCAGTGCAAAAAAGAGCTAAAAAAAAGTACAATTGGTTGTATAAAAAAGTTGCAATTGCCCAGAACAAACACTGAACTGTTCCAAGAAATGCATAAAAAGAAAAAGATATGCAAATAAGGAGTTCAGTAAAAAGGGCATTTCAGCAAAATTCATTCAAAAGCAGCGCTACAGCGCTTCGAAAGCACCAAAACAAAGCTCAATGTGCTGACCAATAATCTGAAAAGAAACCAAATTAAGCCCTTTGTTGTGCTTTGAAGCCCCCCAATCCTTGTGTGAATATGTTAATCTACTCTCCCTTTTGAAAAATTCTTTGGCTCAACCAAAAGAAAGTCATTCTTTCTAAGGCTAGGAGAAATGCTGAAACTAGCTAGGATCCAAACTAAGCTCTATAGGCACACACTCACAAATGAGCAGTAATAACTCTATATGTTGTGAGAAACATGGTGTGTGGGTGTGTTGAATGTTAATCTGAAATCTTGGCCTAATGAGTTAGATTTTCAAAAATCTGTTTGATTTAAAAGCTGCAACTAATTTGGTTTTAATGCGTACTTGTCATTCTGTTTTTTTTTTCTTATTTTATTCAAGTGTCATTGCTTGAGGACAAGCAATGATTTAAGTTTGGGGGTGTGATAACCCATATTTATATGAGTTATTTGTGCTCTTCTCACTTAAATCCAAGCAAGTTCTCTAGTAATTCTAGTACTTTAATATGTAAATTTGTAATTAAAAGTATAGATGTAGGTTCTGAGTTGATTTCCTAAATATTGGTCATAATAGGTGCATGTGTGAATATATTGATGTTTTGCTTGAGTGCTGCAGCGGTAGACGCTATGCAGCGGTAAGCGCTACAGCGCTATGGAGCAGTTGGCCAATTAGATATTTATGAAGCCACTTGCTGATTGATGAGTCATCACTCTGATCTATTTCTTCTCAGCCTGACATAGGGACTTCCAAGTGGATTCAAAAAGACACTTGGCGTTTCCTAATTGGAGTTTAAGTGATAGTTGGTGATTATTCTAATCATTGCTTTTTGTAAAGCCACTTTACGGATTTGGAGATAATATCTAAGTATTATCTTCTTCTAATCAGATATATATTTTTCATTCGTAGAGAGAGAGTTTTTTGGGAGAAAAGAAAAGAAGAACTAACTTGACAATTTTTAGACTTCCTCCATTGTTGCTCTACTCTTAAGCTTTATTTTCTAGTTTACTTTTTATATCTCACCTACGATTTGCTCACGCCATAGCATCATCCATCGTGTATGACTTGGGATTCTTGGAGTGCATCTTTTGTAACCATTCTTCTCTTGCTCACATACGGTAACATAATATTTTCAGTTTATGTTGTTTTGATGAAGCTTGTTATAAGCTAAACACTTGTAGTTGGATTGTTCTAGTGTTTGTAATGAACCATGAGTAAAGTATATATAATGTTATGACGTTTGTGTTTCAATCCTTGCGTTATAAAGCTTTCAAACTTGTTTTGGTATTGATCAACTAAACTAAGGGGCTTCGTAGGTACAGACATGGTTTACGAAGAGAACTCAAGGATTGATATGAATGAAAGGTCATTTAAAGACATTTAAATGACTTGTACTTAACCCTAGACATAGGAGACTAATAGTTCATAAGGATCAAAGCTGTAAGTTCTTCATTATACAGGGGTGAACTTATTTAGAGCCTAGACATATTAGTCTTGTAATAAAACCCAGGCGACGGTGACTGAAAGGCACGCTTCCATACCGCTACAGCGCTTTCCGCTATAGTGTCTAACGATATAGCGCTTTGCTCTTGGGAATTTACATAACATATGAGCTATCCAACTTACTCTTTACACATTAATTTAACTACTGTTTTATCACAACTTATTATGTTTGCAATTTCATGTTTGTTATTGTCAATTAACGTTTTTTCACTAAATTGCTAATCCCTTAAACTCTTAAATTAATTCCAATCCTTGTGGGAACGATCTCTACTTATCATTGTATTACTTGTTGCGATTGTGTATACTTGCACAACAACCACCCCCTTGACCAACGAACGCATCAAGAACTTGGAATCTCAAAAAGCAGTCTTCATTTATGACCTGGTAAAGAGCCAAGATGATATTCGTCAGGCCAACACTTCCTGGGACAAACCGTGCCTCCTCCTGGAAGACACATCTACTTCCCCTATGTAAAACATGGAAGGACCCTCCTCCCACCATCCAAAGGACATGCATGTGGAGGGAATCTGAGCCATCCAACCCCTCCCTTCCTCTTTGGAAGAAACCCCGGCAACGATTGCTCCCATGACAGATAGTGATCGGGTCTGTTTTTCCAACAAGGTCGTACAGAGGCTCTGTGAGGAAGAGGGAACTGTCATCATACAGTTGCAGTCTAGTACTGAGTGCCAAAGTGCAGGTGCTATAACCAGGAGCCACCAAAAAGCCCCAAAATAGGACAATTTTTCTCTCAGCTCGCCAATAGATATGCCTCAGGATGCCGAGGTGAGCACCTTTATTATAAACTTGGTTTACCTCCTTTTGCACTAGGCCGCCGGTGTGTGGCGAGCCACTTTTGACATTGCTGGGCACAGTTAATATAATCATGTTTCATTCTGCATACTTTCCCACATCGTAGGATAATACGCTTTCAAATATTTGCCAGTTATATTTCTTCCAAACTCTTCTCCTTTCAAGGAGATTATCCTATATGCTCCTCCATCATAGGCTTCGCTTACGATATAGGAACCATCCCAATTTGGCGACGACTTTCCAAACTTAGGGTCTTTGATCCCAGTCAGCAAGATAGTTTTCCAAACTAGAGCTTGTTGAGCTCTAGCCTACTAAGAGCAGCAAGCCTGTCGTCTTCCACTGAGTCTAACTCCATTAACATGGCCTGTTGGTACTCGTTTACGCCGAGTGAGTGTTGTCGAACAACCCTTAGTGATGCAACACTGATCTCGAGTGGCAACACTGCATCTTGCCCATATATTAATCAGTAGGGGATAATTCCAGTAGCTGTATACTTTGACTTCCTCATAGCCCACAAAACCTCGTTTAAGGTCTCATGCCATCTCATGGGCTTGTCCTCTGTGTTCTTCTTAAGAAGCTCGATGATGATCTTGTTGGTAGCCTCGACTTGTCCATTAGCCTGAGCATAATAAGGCGTCGAGTGCCTCATCTTGATGCTGTACTCTTGGGCAAAGGCCACCACCCGATCTCCAGTGAACATAGTACCTTGGTCAGCAGCGATGGTCTCAGAGATTCCTAACCTATATATGATTCGGTTTTCAATAAACCGAATAACTGTCACCTGGTTGACAGTGCCCATTGGCAGGGTTTCGACCCATTTGGTGAAATAGTCTGTGGCTACAATGATAAAGGTGCGTCCTTTGGAACTCAGGATGTATCTTACCAGTCAAGTCGCTCGTCCTCTAAACGGCCAGGGCTTGACAACTGGGTGGAGCTCATCCACGATGACCCTCTTGATGGGACCGTGTAGCTTGCAAGCTTCGCACCCTTTAGGATATTGGAAACAATCAGTCGTTATGGTCAACCAATAGTACCCATGCCTGTTGGTTAACCATTTCATGATGAGCCCAGACCTATGTGAACGACAAACCCCTTCATGAATGTAACACCCAGACACGGCGCCCATGCACAGGGCGCCAGAAACAGCAACAGAACACCAAGGCAACATGGCCAGGCACGGCGCCCAGGCACAGGGCGCCAAAAACAGCACTACAACATTTCAGGGATGGCGCCCAACACTAAGGCCCCAAAAACAGCATCTAGGACAATGGCGCCCATGGCGCCCTAGGGTTCAATAATTTCGTTAATTCACCAATTCAAATCACCAATCCTTAATCACCAATGTCAATCATCATAATTTGTCACTCACAACACCAAACAACAATTTAATCGAACACCTAGCATGCGTTTAGTAATAACAACAATGAGCACCAAGTTCTAGAGTCACAACTATCACCAACAAATGTCAAATTTCAATCCAACCTAGTTATAATTCAACTAACACCAAATCAAACATCACAATCCATCAAAGGGTATTATAGGACCTATCCCCATATAACCCCATCATGAAACCCCATTATAAGGAAGAACCCCACCCTTACCTTATAGTAGGAGAGCACCAATTCTCTTGATCGAGTCACCAACAAAACCTCAGCAACACAGCCCCTCTCTGCTCCCTTGAATTCGCGAACTCCTCCTCCTCCTCTTCTCCCTTGGATTTGCGCCGAAACCCTCTTCTCTCTTTCTCTCCTCTTCGCAAATTTTTCTTTCTTTTTCTTCTCCCTATGCGAAATGCCCTAACCCTCACTAACACTCCCTTCATGCGCCTAAGCCTTGGGCTCATGGATCACGGGCTTTCCTCCAGCTTAAGCCCGATTACTAACACCATCTCCTATTATTCAATTATACACCTCTTAATCAAATGCTAATATAATTACACCATTAAAATAAATAAATAAATAATTGGATACCTAAATATTTAATTAAATAATTTAATTAAATATTTGGGCGTTACAACTCTCCCCCACTTAGAATGTTTTCGTCCTCGAAAACTAACCTGAATCAAACAGCTCTGGATAGGACTCCCGCATCTTGCTCTCCAACTCCCAAGTCATGCTCTCACCGGCAGCTCCTAGCCAGACCACCTTCACCAATGCAATTTCCTTGCCTCTTAACACCTTCACTTCATGGTCTTCAATCCGCACAGGCATCGTCTCCACCGTGAGATTATCCCGTGCCTCCACATCATCCATGTGGATCACATGAGATGGATCCGAAATGTACTTCCGAAGTTGCGACACATGAAACACGTCGTGCAAATTCGAAAGATTTGGCGGTAAAGCCACTCTATACGCCACATTCCCAACTCTCCCGGAAATCTGATAAGGACCAATGAATCGAGGAGTGAGCTTCTTCGACTTCTAAGCACGGCCAACACCGGTCACTGGAGTAACTCTCAAAAATACATGCTCACCTTCCGGGAACTCTAAATCTTTTTTCCTCTTGTCGTGATAGCTCTTCTGACGACTCTCCGAGGCCTTCATCTTCTCACGGATCAACTTTATCTTCTCTGTTGTCTCCCGAACAATTTCCGGTCCAAGCACCACACTCTCTCCAGACTCATACCAACACAGCGGGGTTCTACACTTCCGACCATACAATGCCTCAAAAGGTGCCATCCCGATACTAGAATGGTAACTATTGTTGTACGTGAACTCTATCAGTGGAAGGTAGGAATCCCACGAACCTCCTTGTTCCAAAACACAAGCCCTCAACAAGTCTTCTAATGACTGAATCGTCCTCTCAGACTGACCATCTATTTGAGGATGATATGCCGAACTCAACCTCAACTTAGACCCCAACTTTTCTTGCAAATTTTTCCAGAAATCTGAAGTGAACCTCAGATCTCTATCCGAAACAATACTCTTAGGAACTCCATGAAGCTTCACAATCTCCCAGATATAAATTTCTGCCAACTTCGACACCGGATACGTGATGCTGATAGGAACAAAATCAGACGATTTCGTTAACCTGTCAACAATCACCCAAATTGCATCATACCCTTTCGCAGTATTAGGCAATTCCGTTATAAAATCCATCGAGATGCCATCCCATTTCCACTCTGGAATTTCCAACGGTTGCATCAACCCAGCAGGCTTCTGGTGCTCGACCTTCGACTTCTGGCAAGTCAAACATGCATAAACGAACTGCGCCACATCTCGCTTCATACCAGGCCACCAAAACAACTTCTTCAGGTCTTGATACATCTTTGTAGCTCCCGGATGAATACTTAACTTGCTTCGATGACCCTCTTCTAAAATTTCTCTCTTCAGCTCTGCGCCTTCGGGGATACAAATCCTATCACGGAATCTCAAAACACCATGTGCATCTAACTTAAAGTCACTACCCTCAGGCTGATCATCCCCGACCATCAAATCCACCAACTTGATATCCAACTTCTGGGCTTCTCTGATACTGTCAAGGAACTCATTATTAATCTTCAACATACCCAACTTAACACTCTGAAGCGACACTTCACAAACCACACTCAAATCCCTGAATTCACCCTGATCTGATGATAACCTGATCTCAAATCAATCTTGCTGAACACTCGAGCACCCACTAACTGATCCATCAAATAGTCTATCCTCGGCAGTGGATACTTGTTCTTAATGGTCACATTAACACCCAGACACGGCGCCCATGCACAGGGCGCCAGAAACAGCAACAGAACACCAAGGCAACATGGCCAGGCACGGCGCCCAGGCACAGGGCGCCAAAAACAGCACTACAACATTTCAGGGATGGCGCCCAGCACTAGGGCCCCAAAAACAGCATCTAGGACAATGGCGCCCATGGCGCCTTAGGGTTCAATAATTTCGTTAATTCTCCAATTCAAATCACCAATCCTTAATCACCAATGTCAATCATCATAATTTGTCACTCACAACACCAAACAACAATTTAATCGAACACCTAGCATGCGTTTAGTAATAACAACAATGAGCACCAAGTTCTAGAGTCACAACTATCACCAACAAATGTCAAATTTCAATCCAACCTAGTTATAATTCAACTAACACCAAATCAAACATCACAATCCATCAAAGGGTATTATAGGACCTATCCCCACATAACCCCATCATGAAACCCCATTATTAGGAAGAACCCCACCCTTACCTTATAGTAGGAGAGCACCAATTCTCTTGATCGAGTCACCAACAAAACCTCAGCAACACAGCTCCTCTCTGCTCCCTTGAATTCGCGAACTCCTCCTCCTCCTCTTCTCCCTTGGATTTGCGCCGAAACCCTCTTCTCTCTTTCTCTCCTCTTCGCAAATTTTTCTTTCTTTTTCTTCTCCCTATGCGAAATGCCCTAACCCTCACTAACACTCCCTTCATGCGCCTAAGCCTTGGGCTCATGGATCACGGGCTTTCCTCCAGCTTAAGCCCGATTACTAACACCATCTCCTATTATTCAATTATACACCTCTTAATCAAATGCTAATATAATTACACCATTAAAATAAATAAATAAATAATTGGATACCTAAATATTTAATTAAATAATTTAATTAAATATTTGGGCGTTACAATGAACCTGAGCCATGACCAAGTAGGATTCTTTCCTCTTGAGGCATCGCAAAAGTACCCCATTAGTGCTCTTTTGTACAGCTCATCACCTACTAGGACATACTTGAGGGCCCTCTACTTGATTTTGAAATCAGTCCCAGAAGAAGGGTCTCGCACATAATCTACCAGCGACTTTTCCTTGTATCCAGAAGCCTGCTAAGCTAGATCATTTGCTTCTTGGTTTTGATCTTTGGGGATATGCATGATGATAGCATTGGCAAACAACTTTAATAAGTCGCACACCGAGGCGCAAAATTTTCTAAGCTTAGCACTATAGCATTTATACTCACCTGTAATTTGTTTGATTACCAGTTGAGAATCCCCTTTTAGTTCTACATAATGGACTTTCATGGCGGCTAGGATATCAAGTCTAATGATCATAGCCTCGTACTCAGCCTGATTTTTGGATATCTGATCCTCTATCCTGCACATGAATTTCCATGTCTTGCCACAAGGGCTAGATATGACCTCCCCAAAACCTGCACCCTTCTGAGTGTTCGACCCATCAAACAGGAGGAACCACAGCTTTAAGCCGATTTAATTTACAGGCTCGGCTGGCGGGTCGTGGACTTTCACACACGGGTGTTGGGCGAGATAATCGGCTAAGGCCTATCCTTTGACAGCCTTCAAAGGTACATAAGTTAAGGCAAATGCATTCAATTTAATGGCCCACTTTACAAGTCTCCCTTGCAAGACAGGCCAATTAAGAAGGTACCTTTATCAACTTTGCATACAACTAGAACCTCTTTAGGTAATAGATAATATTCCAGTTTGGTACAGGCATTAAACAATGATAAACAAAGTTTTTAATTAGGAGAATATCTAGTCTCTACATCACTGAGAATCTTACTCAAGTAATAAATAGCTCGTTTGGCGCCATTGTCATCATCTTGTGCTAGGAGGCAACCGATGGCTTGGTCCTCGGCTGTAATGTAGAGCTTCAATGGCCTCCCAGGCAGGGGAGGAACCAGGACTGGAGGGTTAGCTAAGGCAGCCTTGATTTGATCAAAAGCTCCTGCTGCTTTTCTCCCCACACCATCTCTTTAGAGCTCTTCAATCTCAACAAGGGCGAAAAAGCTTTCATTTTCCCCACCGAGTTGGCAATGAATCTCCTCAAGAAGTTAATTTTGCCAAGGAGGCTCTGTAGCTCCTTCTTAGTCCTCAGGGGACTAGCCTCCAAGATAGCTTAGACTTTATTCTTATCCACCTCGAAACCTTGGTTGTGCACCAAGAAACCTAGGAAGTTCCCTGTAGATACACCGAACGCACACATAGTGGGATTCATCTTGAGATTGTGGAGTCTCATCTGCTTCAAAGTTTGTTCAAGCTCGACCAGATGTGCTTCAAAGCTTTTAGACTTAACTACCACATCATCAATGTATACTTCCATGCTTTTGCTGATTAAGTCTTGGAAGATTGCGTTCATCGCCCTTTGATAAGTGGCCCCCGCATTCTTGAGGGTCAAAAGGCATGACTAACCACTCATAGATGTCTAAGGAGCCAAGGCACCTAAAGGCAGTCTTATGGGTGTCCGCCTCGGCCACATAGTTCTGGCTATATTTGGAGTAGCCATCCGCGAAAGTTAGGATGGCATTGTTAGTCACGACATCGATTAGCATGTCGGCCACTGGCATACCATACCGATCCTTCTGCGTGGCCAAGTTCAAGTTTCTATAATCAATATAAACCCTCACTTGGCCGTTCTTTTTAATTACATGTACTATATTAGATAGCCATTCAACGTACCTGGTGATTCTTATAATTCGTGCCTTCAATAACATTTCCACCTGAGCTTTGACTTGATGCATCAGCTGAGGATTGAACCTCCTTGGTGGCTGTTTGTGAGGCTTGCACCCGTCCTTGATAGCCAACTGATGTTCCACTAGTTTTCTATCCAAACATGGCATCTCATGGTAATCCCATGTAAAACAGTCTCTTTACTCCTTAATTAGTTCAACCACCCGACTCCTTTGTTGCGCACATAAAACCGCACTGATCTTAGTCATCCTAGGTTCCAATTTCGTTCCCAAGTTAACTTCTACAAGAGGGTCCGGCGCCTCAAAATTGGGAACCCTCCTCTGGA
The DNA here is from genome assembly GCA_039519185.1 of Astragalus membranaceus. Lineage (NCBI taxonomy): Eukaryota > Viridiplantae > Streptophyta > Magnoliopsida > Fabales > Fabaceae > Astragalus > Astragalus membranaceus. Next base: position 50,885,287 of record CM076854.1, on the reverse strand, counting down.
TGGGTTCTAGATGCGGGGGATCGGTCAAATCGCTTACCTCAGCATCAGGTGATACCCGGGTTTGCAGTTCTTCTTGGAGCTCATCCTCCTCATTTACTGCACCAAACATAGCCTCTTCGACGCTGGATTCCGCTTGGAAGATATGTATACTACCCAGAAGGCTTCGTAGCTCTGGAGGGTTATCAACCATCAAACTCGGAAATAGGCTGTGGGTCGGCCAACATTTTTAGTCTGAACCCTTCCTGTGTCAGCTCACATGACCCAACTCCTCCTTCTGCACAACTTTTTGGAATTGCGATAAGACGCATGTAAGGCGAGTAGAAGATAGTCTCGAACATCTTGACTTCAGCTTGGAAAGGATTTGGATCCGCTAAACGATCTCCATCTTGTCACCTATCTATATCATAAGCTTCTGGTGCAGAGTCGAGGGCACACATTCATTGGTGTGAATCCAATCCCTGCCGAGAATCACCGCATACAATGGTTTCCCCTCTATGACGAAAAAATATGATCGCGTGATCTTCGACCCGACTGTTACACCGGCCACCAACACCCCAAGAGAATGGGAAGGGTGACCCATGAAGCTGGTCATAGTCATGGTGGTCGAGATAAGGTCCTTAGCATTCTTCCCGAGCTTCTTCATGGTAGCCAACGTGTTAACACCCAAAATAAATTAAGTTGTTGGACAAGGGAAAAAGAGGAATTCAAGACTAGGACAAGGCTGAGGCAGCTATACAGGAACTAAGTCAGGGATAATTTAATACTGCCAGAACACGGAGAAAGCTCAGTTTGGAAGCATGGGGGTAAATACCTAGAGAGACTGAAGCCCCGGGGGAATAAGAAGCAACACCGAGGTACAATGACACTCAGTTGGAGGGTACCTCAACCATAGGGTGACTTGGCTAAGGCCCCAACGGCCAAAGGCCGAGAGTTATTCATGGCCAAGGAAGGTTGTGACCGAGGCTAATAATACTTTCTTGGAGCGCAAGTATTCAATGCACGTGGACATACAAGGTTGGAGCGGTTAAGGTCAATGAACAGAAGACGCCGTGGAAATAGGAGTGACTAGGGTTTACCCCACTAACCTGTGCTAGTGAGGTCGTGGAGAGAAGACTTCGAGGTTCTAGGGATTAGGATTGATTGTAACCGTATATCTTAGTTAATCCAACGGTGAGCAGATGTTGGCTTGGATAGTGGCCAATGAAGGCTCGTGTATATATATAGTAGCACTTGTACATTTTCAAAACACACATCAATCAATCAAACTAAGACTTTATCACATTTTTACTCTATCTTTATAGTTTTCTTTATGTTTTCTTAGTTCGTAGAAAGTCCAAGCCACACGTCCCTCTCACGCTTAACCTAACACTCTTTGGAGGAGTTAGGGAACCCATAGTTGAGAAACAAATTTCCTTCCTCTACGCAATTGATCAAACCTCTGGCTGATTCCACAGCTAGGACTAAAATGTTTGACAACAAAAAAATTGGCACGCCCGGTGGGACAGACACAGGTAAACAAACCTTTGAGTTTAGTTCGCCTGGCCTGGATTATCATTGGCGTATGTACATACACTCTGGTCGATGCCTAAGCATGGAACCGAATTCTACGTCCAAAAAGACGGTTACGGCGAAGGCTAAAAACACGGAGCCAACAGATACGTTGGGGGCCACGCCTCATGCGGTAGTCATAGAACCTAATGATTAATCGCAGCCGATTGAAGAAGAGCTCATTGTAATGACCATGTCGTTCATTTGGCAGTAAATAGACATGGGAATTCATGATATTATGTACCAAGTCTCCCAACAACTGCTGACATAGTTAAACTTATGGTGCACAACAGAGTGCAAAAGGCCAAAGAACAGGAGTAGAGACGTGCTGCGCAAGCCAGTAGCGTAAGCCAGAGAGAATGAGTTATTCAGAATGAATCTAGGTGAAACTATACCAGAAATGCAAAAGAGGTTCACTCACATAGTAAATCAGTTGAGTTTATTAGGAAAGTCATTCCCTGCTGAAGATCTGATCAACAAAGTCCTAAGGTGTCTGAATAGAGAATGGCAACCCAAGGTAACTGCTATAGCTGAATCTAGGAATTTAGCTACCATGACACTTGCCACTCTGTTTGGTAAACTACAAGAGCATGAACTAGAGCTCACTCGTTTGGCTGAGCACGAAGATACAGATAAGAAAAAGAAAAGCTTGGCTCTAAAAGCCTCTAGTTCAAATCGACCTGGTGATAGTGATGACTCAGAAAATGAGGATGATGAAAATGAGGAGAACATGGCTCTTATGGTTAGAAAATTCAAAAATTTCATGAGAAGGAAAATTTTTCCTAAGAAAAACTTTTCCCCTAAAAAGTTCTCAAGCAAGGAAAATTCATCTGGTCCTCCAACTTGCTATGAATGTGGCAAACCCGGTCATATGAAGATAGACTGCCCAAGCTTACATTAAAAGGCATCGAAATTTGAGAAGAAGGCATTCAAAGAAAACAAAGGTAGAAAAGCCTACATAGCATGGGAAGACAATGACATGGATTCGTCAGGTGAGTTAGAAAGTGAAGAAGCTCAAGTTGCTCTTATGGCCAATCATGAAAGTGAAGGTGAAAACGAAAATGTGGTAGATTCTAACTCTGAAACTTCACAAAATGTATATGATGAGTTACATGAAGCATTTATTGAATTGCTTAATGATTCTTTGAAATTAGCTAAACCATTAACACAAACTAAGAAAACAGTTGCACATCTTCAAAATGAAGTTATCACCTTGACTAAGGAAAGATTAGAACTTAGAAAAGAAAATTATAGTCTTGGTTGTTTTAAAGCAAATTATGTTTATGATAAATGTGTTGAATATGAAAAGAAAGTTCATGAGCTTGAATGGACAATAGGAAAAATGTCCAACATACAACATGTGCATCCTAGGTCTCCAAGAAACAATTTTATGAAAAGGCATGTGAATCATAGACCTAAATCTACTACTAGACCATATATCAAATGTTATTATTCTGCTAAACCTGGACATACTGCTTTTGTGTGAATGGCAAGAGGTGGACAAATTGTGAAAAAGGTGTGGGTTCCCAAAAGGACCATACCGAGTACTAACCCACAAGGACCCAAAGAGATTTGGGTACCAAAACTTTCAACTTGATCTTAGTGCAGATATGCTTCAAGGTATGGGGGACAGATTGGTACCTTGATAGCACATGACTAGAGACGCAACAAAGTTCTTAATACTCACCCTCAGAAAAAGTGGTCATGTGACTTGGGATAACATCAATAGAGGAAGAATCCTCGGTGAAGGTAAGTTTTGTAAAGATCTATCTATCTCTATTGAAAATGTGTTATATAGAAGAACTTAAAAATAACGTATCAAGTATTAGATATGTATGTGAGAGAGTAAGTTTTGATCTTGTTTCATGCATCATTGAGAACAATATTTGTAAGGCATGTTAGAACAATAGTGAACGGAGAAAACAATATCTCATTCATATAGATCACAATCCGATTAAAATGCAAAAACACAAAGTACCCAGTTTAATACTCTAGGACCAAGCATATAGAGATTAGATATCATTTTCTTAGAGATCATGTCCAAAAAGGCGATTGTGTGATTGAGTTCGTTGAGTCGTCAAAAACAGCTAGTTGATACCTTCACAAAACCATTGCAAAAGGAAATTTGGTTCTTCATTCAATTAAATAAGTTTTGAGCTGATTAAATGTTTCTCAAGTGATTTTAAGAAATGTGAATTTAAGTGAAATTTTGTCTTTGTGATTTTTGCGTGCTTAAAATTCAATTTGAGTATTTAAATTCTATTTTGTTCTTTCCACAATCGATTTCACTCCTGTCAAAATCGATTGCCAGCTCTGTTTTATCCTGTACAATCGATTATGCTCCTGCTGAAATGTGTGCTCACAATCGATTTCTCCTTAAAAACTCGTGTTGGTTCCTACTCGTTTTGGATGCAGGACCCCTAGATAGTGATGCCATCCAGTACAACCTGCCACCATATCTTTATATGGAGTTTAGTTATTTCTCTCTCTTGTTTTAAAAATGGTATCTAGTTGAACCGAATATGATTTTTTTCCGATGGATATCTTATTGTTTTAAACTGCATTGGTCCACTTTCTTTTTGTATTAGCTATGTTGTTCGATTCGCAAACCTTGTCTCACGTCCACTCTTTTGATCATGACAAAAAGGGGGAGAAATATAAATCACTATAGGATGCATATGGGATTGTCCCTTTGCATTTTACATTTAGTCAGGGGGAGCATCAAGTAAGGGGGAGTCTAGATACATATCATGATATCATTAATAATGCATTGTTTTTGCTTGATGAACTAACCTCCCACCTAAGATGGATCAAAGTTTTGTCATCATCAAAAAGGGGGAGAATGTGGATATCTTATGTTGCAGGTTGAGTTTTGATGATGAAGTAAACTAAGACAAAGTGACAAATGGAACTCCGAGACACAACCAACTCAAGAAGTAAGTCTGTGTCAAGGGTAGTCACTAGGAAGTTGGGTCATGTCTTAGGAATTTTATTGGTCGATCCGGCCGGCGGCTCCTGCATCTCCATGGGGGCCCGTCTGGCCGAGACATTAGAGTGATGAGCCTTTTCGCACTTATTAATGTATTTCCCCAGAGGTTCCCGAATACACTGGCCCGGCAGGTAGAGTCCGGCTGGGAGGATCCCCTTATTGTTCTTCGCTCATTGAATAACCCCACTGTAAACCTCTTTTGAGGATCGGCTCAAATCTCTCGAGACACAACACTCACGTAATCAAGTAAACGTATGCATTCTAAATAGGTTAGGCACAAATGTTTACAAGCGTAAAATCGATTATGTAGTTGGTTTTAAGAAGAAAGGAAGCAAGAAATCGATTATGCACTTATGGTTTTAAAAGAACATGTTTTTGAAAGAAAACAATCGACTTATGACTTGGTGTTTCTAAAGCAAAGAATCGATTTTTAACTTGGTTTTTAATGCATAAAATCGATTGTATACTTAATTCATTAAGTATAAAATCGATTATGACCTTCATCTTGGAAGTACACAATCGATTCATAGCCTTAGGAGTTGAAAGCATAAAATCGATTATGATCCTATTTTATTTAAGTAAACAATCGATTTTCACACTTAGTTTTAGAAGCAATCAATCGATCATTCACTTATGAAGTTGTTCTCTTTTTAAAGCAAAGAATCTATTGTCATACAAAGTGATTTTAAGCAAACAATCGATTTTTAACTTGTTAGAAATTGTCTCAACGATCATATTTTTCCTAAATCTATAAATAGAGACATAGGGCTGCATAGAACGCACAAACCAAATATTCACAAGCTGAAACGCATAACTGTTGCACACCATCACTTCTGTTCTTCAAGTTCTTCATCTTTTTGAGCTGATCTCTCTCAAGAGTTAGATTGGGTTGGGAATCTTCAAGTTGTTGTATCCATCTTCATAGAGGTATTTTCTTATTTGTTTGTAATCTATTTTAATCATTGTAATTGGTTTATACTAGAGAGTGAGGTATCTCTCTAGGGTTCTTCTTTGTACTAGAGAGTGGGGTATCTGTAACACCCCGTTAATTTCTATCTTGTAGAAATTACCGAAGCGCACTACTGGCATACATCAGAGTGACTTTCCTTTTAACATATTGAACACATTACTAAACTTCGATGAATCACTCATCGAACGTGCTTAAAATAACTGAACTGATCATAAATAAAGTCGGTCCTTACACCCTCAACTAGTGTTCAATACTCAAAACCGAAAGTCTGCGGAAGCGATTTACAACTTGAAATACATAAGTCGTACAATCGAGTAGTCTTAAGATACTGAATACAAAATACAGAGATACAAGGGAAACTGAAATATAAGACATAAAGAAATAAGATAGCGGCTACTCCTCAAGCATCTTCATAGCCATGCCTCACGGTCTTCAACTTTCCCTTCTTAACTGAAAAACAACAACAATGGATTGGGTGAGACAACTTGTCTCAGTGAGTTCTATCGCGACCCCTTACTAATTCTCTCGGTTCAATTATGCTTGATTCATTATCTAAAACTCATAGTCCTCAAAGTTGACCATGTGGCTGAACTATGCTCAATCACTGAGCCTAACAATGAACTGTGCTCAATCACTGAGCCTAACATGAACTATGCTCAATCACTGAGCCTAACCATGATTCTTAGCGTGTCACCGGTCACTTGGCATAATAAGCTTCCGGTGAACCCGTCCCCACTAATCACTAGTGAGTCCCTGATGGGGCCTAGGTTCATAAGGGTCATGACTCCCTCTCCCCCAGCACACTAATCTGAAAAGGGTCGTCACCCTGACAATGAACTGTGCTCAATCACTGAGCCTGAACAATGATACATATAGAATATACAATGACCATGAACAATGAAGACTGCTCAATCACTGAGCCTAACCTGAAAGCATACTCAATCACTGAGTCTTATCATGACCTAATCTTATTCTGAACATTAGGTGATCTAGTTATTAACTTAACCTTATAATTTGGTGATCTCACATGGATTACTAATGTTTACTAACTTAACTTACTAACCTTACTCAAAGAGTCAGTCCAACACATATATCAATCACAACGTCATAACATGAAATCAATGGTCAATCACATGAGCATTCACTGCACCTGAACATGATCTAAACATAACCAATCACATGGCACTAATATAACTTGGATTCAATCACTGTCAAACACATAGGATTTCAGTGCTCCCATCCTAGGGGAGACTTGGAGAGTGGATTGGAAGGGACTTGGGACCATTCGGAATAGCTTAGGACATATTTTAAAAGTTGGCTTCAGAAGGATACGCACGGTCCGTGCGCTATGGCGCACGACCCGTGCGCGTTTTCAAAAACGGCACCATGAGCTTCAGAGTCTCACGCACGACCCGTGCGCCCATACACACGATCCGTGCGTGACTCTCTGTATTTCAGAAAAACTGTTTTCGCGTTTTCTTTTCTATTCCGATCGTTCCCATGTCCATTCCGATTCACATTCAAACTCGATAACACATCAATACAGACATGGAAACCAGTACATTCAGTACAATCAATAATGTTCATTCAACAATCACACTCAATCATGCAATTTTAATCACAATTTCAGTCCAACGATTTATCAATCTCATGATTCAAACGATATTTTCGCAAAACGGTTTCGCACCGGATTTTCACAAATTCGCGACTCAATTAAAATGCAAAGGCTGAAAACAATCCTAGTGAGTATTAGAACTCACCTTTTCGTGACGACGATACACCCGACGCCGAAACTTTTCGAACACGAACTTACGGAATCTGCTCCTGTTGTTTCCAGCAACTAAACGCCAATTTGCAACAAGCGTAACTCACTCAAATCTCCACCAATCTTAGCAAAACGAGGGTCTACGGTGAAGGGATTTTTCTCTAGTTTCTGATGGTGGAGGTTTCAAACACATGCATCCAATATCCAGAGAGTTACAACCGAAACAATGAAGCTGGGTCAAGACTGAAGTTGATTCTGGAAACGAAACTTAGGAAGGCGATATCTTCCTACATTCTCAGTGAAACCAGATGGTTCTTGGGTCTAAACTGGAGCATTTTCTGTCTAGTTTCCAAATAAATAAAAATTAACTGAATCGGAGGTCAGTACAGGGAGATACGAATGAAACACTGAAGGTGGGTAAAACGGGTTTTGCCCAGAATTTTCTGTTGAACCCTTCTTCTCCCTCAAACTCGAATTTGCATGGCTGGGTGAAGCTTGGATATGCCTTCAATGGTGATTTATGGAGGAGGAGGAGGATGGTTTCGAAAATTGCATCAATAGAAAGGGAATGGGAGGCTGATTCAGAATATGATGATAGATTAGGCATGCATGACAATTTGAAGAATTCCCTTTTCTCTCCTTTCCTCCCTCTATCGTGCCCTCTCCCTCCCTCTTTGGTTCTATTTCTAAAAATGTATCAAGTGGCTGTGTTGGTGTTCCAGCTGATGGGTACCTATATATATATAGGGGAAATGTGCAAATACTATTTTACCCCTGGCTTAGTAATTCTATTCCTAGTGACTCCTTTCAGCCCAAACTAATCCTACTTGACACAATTAAATTTAATTAACACCAAAATCCTCACAATAAGTATTTCAAGCAAATTCATTTTCAAATCATGAAATTTTCAATCACACAATAAATCACTAAATATTAATTCACGCCAATTAATAAATATTTTTAAAAATTGGGGATATTACAATCACCCCAACTTTTAAAAATTTTGTCCTCAAAATTGGACCAATCAAAACAAACAGCACACAGTATACCTTTCGCTGATCCGGCATCGGCTTCGCCTTTCTGAGCGTCCAACACAAATACCTTTCCGCTTGCAGAGTTAGAATTCCCTTCTCGATTCCTCTTCTTCACCGGGCATTCGTTAGCATAATGCCCTTCTTCCTTGCAGTAGTAACACATCGTTGATCCCTGGCGACATTCTCCAGTGTGAGGCCTTCCACATTTCGGACACTTACCGGACCTTAGTAGTTCGGATGCTGTAGGTTGCTTCCCTTTGTTGTAGGTACTCCTCGGCTCATCACTTGGGGATGACAATTCCAAGGTTTTCCTCTTCTCTTTCCGATACGCTTTCCTTTCCTCATACATCTTGTTGAGATCTGCCTCTGCAACATAAGCTTGTTGCACCAATCCAGCATAACTGGTCATAGCATAAGAGCTAAGACCTTGGGCCACATCCGCACGAAGACCTGCCTTGTACATCTGCATCTTCCACTCATCATTAGGAGCATGCTTTGCTAATTGATAAAACTGCGACAGCCTTTCGAACTTGGCGGTGAACTCACCCACCGACATCTCTCCTTGCCTCAGGTTGACAAACTCGGCTTGCTTGCTTAACTTCATCACCGGAGGGAAGAAGTGACCAGAAAACATTTCTTTGAAGTTGGCCCAGGTAACCGGAGTTCCCTGATTCACCATTAGTTCATGAGCATTGGTCCACCAGGTTTGAGCATCTTCCTCGAGCATATGGGCGGCAAAGAGAACCTTCTCTTCTTCGCTGCATTGAAGAGTCCTAAAAATCTTCTCCATTGAATCCAACCAGAAATGTGATACCATTACCTCAGGTTCTCCCTTGAAACTTTGGGGATTCATTTTCTGGAAACGAAAGTAAGCCCTATTCGGATCTTCCAGAGGAGGTTGTTGAACATTCGGTTGTTGCTGATTCATCATCTCATGATGCATTTGGGCCATTTGAGCCATCTGCTGCTGCTGCATTTGCATCATGTCATTCATCATCTTTTGTTGCGTCTCGATGACATTCTGCATCCATTCGGTATTTGGATCAACAGGGACGCTTCTCCTACTTCCACCAGCCATGATTCTGCAAAATATGCACAAAGTGTTTAGTTGATCAGGCTAAACGTCTAATAGCATACTAAGAGGAATCACACTTAGAGGACTTAAGAGACTCAAGATTCTAAGCCCGACTAGGTCGAACTGCTCTGATACCAATTGTAACACCCCGTTAATTTCTATCTTGTAGAAATTACCGAAGCGCACTACTGGCATACATCAGAGTGACTTTCCTTTTAACATATTGAACACATTACTAAACTTCGATGAATCACTCATCGAACGTGCTTAAAATAACTGAACTGATCATAAATAAAGTCGGTCCTTACACCCTCAACTAGTGTTCAATACTCAAAACCGAAAGTCTGCGGAAGCGATTTACAACTTGAAATACATAAGTCGTACAATCGAGTAGTCTTAAGATACTGAATACAAAATACAGAGATACAAGGGAAACTGAAATATAAGACATAAAGAAATAAGATAGCGGCTACTCCTCAAGCATCTTCATAGCCATGCCTCACGGTCTTCAACTTTCCCTTCTTAACTGAAAAACAACAACAATGGATTGGGTGAGACAACTTGTCTCAGTGAGTTCTATCGCGACCCCTTACTAATTCTCTCGGTTCAATTATGCTTGATTCATTATCTAAAACTCATAGTCCTCAAAGTTGACCATGTGGCTGAACTATGCTCAATCACTGAGCCTAACAATGAACTGTGCTCAATCACTGAGCCTAACATGAACTATGCTCAATCACTGAGCCTAACCATGATTCTTAGCGTGTCACCGGTCACTTGGCATAATAAGCTTCCGGTGAACCCGTCCCCACTAATCACTAGTGAGTCCCTGATGGGGCCTAGGTTCATAAGGGTCATGACTCCCTCTCCCCCAGCACACTAATCTGAAAAGGGTCGTCACCCTGACAATGAACTGTGCTCAATCACTGAGCCTGAACAATGATACATATAGAATATACAATGACCATGAACAATGAAGACTGCTCAATCACTGAGCCTAACCTGAAAGCATACTCAATCACTGAGTCTTATCATGACCTAATCTTATTCTGAACATTAGGTGATCTAGTTATTAACTTAACCTTATAATTTGGTGATCTCACATGGATTACTAATGTTTACTAACTTAACTTACTAACCTTACTCAAAGAGTCAGTCCAACACATATATCAATCACAACGTCATAACATGAAATCAATGGTCAATCACATGAGCATTCACTGCACCTGAACATGATCTAAACATAACCAATCACATGGCACTAATATAACTTGGATTCAATCACTGTCAAACACATAGGATTTCAGTGCTCCCATCCTAGGGGAGACTTGGAGAGTGGATTGGAAGGGACTTGGGACCATTCGGAATAGCTTAGGACATATTTTAAAAGTTGGCTTCAGAAGGATACGCACGGTCCGTGCGCTATGGCGCACGACCCGTGCGCGTTTTCAAAAACGGCACCATGAGCTTCAGAGTCTCACGCACGACCCGTGCGCCCATACACACGATCCGTGCGTGACTCTCTGTATTTCAGAAAAACTGTTTTCGCGTTTTCTTTTCTATTCCGATCGTTCCCATGTCCATTCCGATTCACATTCAAACTCGATAACACATCAATACAGACATGGAAACCAGTACATTCAGTACAATCAATAATGTTCATTCAACAATCACACTCAATCATGCAATTTTAATCACAATTTCAGTCCAACGATTTATCAATCTCATGATTCAAACGATATTTTCGCAAAACGGTTTCGCACCGGATTTTCACAAATTCGCGACTCAATTAAAATGCAAAGGCTGAAAACAATCCTAGTGAGTATTAGAACTCACCTTTTCGTGACGACGATACACCCGACGCCGAAACTTTTCGAACACGAACTTACGGAATCTGCTCCTGTTGTTTCCAGCAACTAAACGCCAATTTGCAACAAGCGTAACTCACTCAAATCTCCACCAATCTTAGCAAAACGAGGGTCTACGGTGAAGGGATTTTTCTCTAGTTTCTGATGGTGGAGGTTTCAAACACATGCATCCAATATCCAGAGAGTTACAACCGAAACAATGAAGCTGGGTCAAGACTGAAGTTGATTCTGGAAACGAAACTTAGGAAGGCGATATCTTCCTACATTCTCAGTGAAACCAGATGGTTCTTGGGTCTAAACTGGAGCATTTTCTGTCTAGTTTCCAAATAAATAAAAATTAACTGAATCGGAGGTCAGTACAGGGAGATACGAATGAAACACTGAAGGTGGGTAAAACGGGTTTTGCCCAGAATTTTCTGTTGAACCCTTCTTCTCCCTCAAACTCGAATTTGCATGGCTGGGTGAAGCTTGGATATGCCTTCAATGGTGATTTATGGAGGAGGAGGAGGATGGTTTCGAAAATTGCATCAATAGAAAGGGAATGGGAGGCTGATTCAGAATATGATGATAGATTAGGCATGCATGACAATTTGAAGAATTCCCTTTTCTCTCCTTTCCTCCCTCTATCGTGCCCTCTCCCTCCCTCTTTGGTTCTATTTCTAAAAATGTATCAAGTGGCTGTGTTGGTGTTCCAGCTGATGGGTACCTATATATATATATATAGGGGAAATGTGCAAATACTATTTTACCCCTGGCTTAGTAATTCTATTCCTAGTGACTCCTTTCAGCCCAAACTAATCCTACTTGACACAATTAAATTTAATTAACACCAAAATCCTCACAATAAGTATTTCAAGCAAATTCATTTTCAAATCATGAAATTTTCAATCACACAATAAATCACTAAATATTAATTCACGCCAATTAATAAATATTTTTAAAAATTGGGGATATTACAGTATCTCTCTAGGGTTTGTGGTTGTAACAAGGGTGGGGTATCTCTTATTGGTTATAGATCTTGAGGGCTCTTGCAATAGGTGGGGTATCCTAGGTGAAGAGTGCCTGAGTGTGTAAGGGTTTTAAAGCACCTGGTTAAGCTTTGTTTTTGTTAGTGGAAAATCTCACAAGGTTGTGAGGACTGGATGTAGGTCACTGGGAGGTGGCTGAACCAGTATAAAATCTACTGTGTTATTTACTGTTTTTATTTCTTTTTCGTTCGTTCCATAAACCTGCGCGAAAAATTGATCTATGTCGTTAAAAGGGGAAAAGTTTTTAAAATGTCAATTCACCCCCCCTCTTGAGACTGAAGCCACTTGGTAACACCACCCTTTTGAGTTTCTATTATTCTTGGCTTTTGTAGAATTTCTCTTGAAAGTCTCTCTAGCCCAATGGTCCTTGAAGGCATTCCAAATTTCAACACTCATGTAGTTAGGCTTCTTATCTTTACACCGCAACTTATAAAGAAAATCAGATATTTGAGTGCCCATCCTTTTAAAAAAAAAGTCTCTGCACATTGTCATCATCTTTTATGTCCCATGTCACTTTGGTATGTATTAAGTAAAAGGAAAATATGTATTAGTAATTATATTAAACGTTATTAAACATAAAATTTAAACTAACAATATAAGTAATGACAAAATAATTGACACTTACCATAAAGAAGTCCAGCAGATACTTCCTGTCTGATTCATCGACTTTACTACACTTTTTATGGAACTTTTGAAAATACTTTTTGCGAGCCGCCTTTGCAGGAAGAGGCCTGCATAATGAAAGATATATCACACAATCAAATATATATAAAAAAAACAAACAATATAATACTTACGCGTTACCACGGCTATAAATGACTTTGAGTCTAACACCATTAATAACACCCACCTCCACTCTCTCGTCATCGGTCGATGAATCAGAATCAACATTATCACCACCAATATCGGGCTCAATATCATCCTGGGGCTCTGGTGTAGGCATAGATAACCCAGCTGGTGGGCCCATATGTCCAGATGATGAGCCTATATGCCCAGATGATGAGCCTATATACCCAGCTGGTGTGCCCATATACCCAGCTGGTGTGCCCATATAATGCCCATGTGATGGTAAGTGATACCATCCGGGGAAAGATGGAGGTTGTGGGGCAATCGGAGCGGTAGCTGGTGAACCCACAAACGTATGACCCTATTCCCAATATTAAGTCGTACCACATCACGATTACGCCTCCTCTTAGGAGGTTCATCGGTCATAGTCTTCTTCCCTTTTTGAGGACGTCTCGGCGGGTCAGAACCTCCTCCTGGATGCATATCTATGAAAAAATAGAAATGAAATGTGATACAAACAACATTAATGATATATATATATATATTTATAAATAAATTAAAGAAAGTAAATTAACAAGAACAATATTGATATATTAATGATTCTAATAAATTTAAAGACAACATAAGGAGTCAACATAAGTAGACAACATAAGAAAACACAAGAACAATAATGACTCTAATAAATTTAAATACAACATAAGATTAATCAAATTATTCATCTTCATTCTCTTCTTCATCTACTTCATATTCATTCTCTTATTCATCTTGTTCATCTTCATTTTGTTCTTCATCTTCATCAACTTCTTCAACTAGGAGTCGATCAACACATAAGGAGTCAATCGGTTCAACTTCAATTACCTCATCTACTCCCGAAATTTCATCCACCTAATAAGGAACCTCATCCTCCGCATCAGTGGCTTCAATGCGACCCCGTGGTTTTGTCTTAATTGCAACACACCATCCTCTTTGAGTTGATGGATATGGAACATAATACACTTGCCTCACATTTTCTGCCATGATAAACGGATCATAATGTTTATACCTTCCATTAACAAATTATAAAAAGCTTCTTCATTTGGAAGTTCATCATGATTGTCATATTGAGGCTCATAAAATGGCACATTCACCCTGAGACCATCACAAATCATGTTTTCCATTGACTCAAAAATTTCATTATGTGGAATAGCAACACCAGAACTGCTTGAAGCCCCTAGCTCAAAATTTTGGCGTCGTTGTTCTCCATGCTCCTTGATTTCATTCTCGGTCCTAATAGGTACACCGTCGCAATTTAACCATGCACATATAACCCCCTTTTCCCGTTTAGCAAATGCATGTCGCCACGCTACCACAAGAAACAGTTCAACCCCAATTACAAAAGATTCCTTCAAACCCGCTCTTCTCGGATATAACCGATCATACACACAATCAGGATTAAATTCATACAAATTCATCTACACGCATTTAAGAAAACGTGTTAGATTCCCTTAACATTCCCAATAATCTATCAAGTTAGTGGCATCGATATGATCTCAGTGGAGGTGATTTCGAGTCGAATACGGGGGTTAAGGACAGATCAGACAAAACCCTTTTCCATATAGGTAGTGAGATAAGTTATTTCTAACTCCCAACCTTAAAATTGTTAGTATCGTCTCGCAATGATCTCAATGGAGATGATTTCGACCAAAATATGAGGGTGAGGGACATCACCTCACCCTTTTCCATTAACAACACACAGTCATCTAACCTAGGGTTCATCAAAACAACAATTAAACACTTTTCAATTAACAACTCTAAAATGATACACTTTTCAATAACACATTTCAATTAACATCTCTTATTAAGTCTTGCGCTAACAACATACACTTTTCAATTTCAACAATTTAACACAATTAACTCACATTTCACACAACACTAATCCTAACACTCAATTATAACTCACATTTCACAACAACACTCAATTCTAACACAACAACAACAACAACAACAATAACAAATTTATTTTAAAAACTAATTGCTATGAGATTGAGGTCTGGTGACGGTGACACTCCGGTGCGGTGGTTCGGTGACGGTGCACACTTCGGTGCGGTTGTTAGACTTCAAACACCAACAATTTCAATCCTAAATAATTTCAATTCAAGAAAAAATCATAAATCAAAATAAATTCATTAAAAAATCAAAATCAAAACAATATCATTAAAATAAAAATCAAAACCTACAAAAGGGAGAGCTCCGGTGGTGGTGGTGATGATGACAGTCGTCGAAGAGAGAGGACAGAAATTCGTGGTGGTGGTGCTACACTTCGTAGCTGTAACACCCATCTCTACCCGGTAAAATATAGTAAAATCAGAGTTTTCACAAACAAACGGATGCTACATTTTTCGACTTAAAACCATGGACAAACATAATAAGGTCATTTCTGAAAAGCGGATACATAACACCCTAACTTGGATGAACCGACACACAACATTTTCAATTTTTCAAAACAAGTCAAATTTCATTTACTACGGAGCGGAATTCAAAAGGTTCAACTTAATTAACAGTGGTATCTAAGCAAGATTCATAACAGCAATAAACTCGAAATCCAATAAATAAAACGACATAAGTAATAGAAAAATAAGCGGTCATCCCCCCCGAGTGCTACGTATCAGAGCGACGACACCGACCCGAACTAATGAAGGTAAAAGCCTTCATCCGTGGTTACCTGCACGTTACCAACATCGGGGTAACATTCAAACAGAAGGGGTGAGATATCGAACCATATAATGAATCATATGAAAAACAATATATATTCGGGTTAGGACATCAAAATCATCACTTCACAGCAGTTAATATCATCACTTCACAGCAGTCAATAATTTCAATCAATTGAATATGCAACATGAATGCGGAATGCGACTCAAAACTATGCGCATGCATGTGGTACCATAATCCAGCCAATAAATAGAGGCTTCACGACTAAAATTTGCCAATAAATAGAGGCATCAACGACTGTTGGAGACTCGCTCTAGGGCCATCTGCCCTATAATGCAAATGCTATGCATGCGATGAAATGGTGAAAGCACAGACAGTCAATAACAATAACTATATCTCAGTACAACAACGACCTGAATCTCAACATTGGCCATAGGCCTACGACATAATATCCATGCCAATAAATAGAGGCAATCCGACTAGGTGTAACATCATCACCACACAACATCTGAGCCAATAATTTAGCCACCGAACAAGTTAACAGTTTAATAACTCAACAACTCGACAAATCAGCAATTTATTAATTTATTAATTCAACAGTTCGACACTTAACCACTTAATCAACAGTTGGCCACTTATGGGCCTAACGCGCCAAAGGCGCTCATCAGCTAACAAGACGGCAGCAGGGAACAATCAGGCAACAGGCAACAGGCAGCCAGACTTGGCGCCCAGTGCACCCAGCAACATCAGCAACACAAGCAACGGGCAGCCAGACATGGCGCCCATGGCGCCTAGTGCACCCAGCAACACCATCAACACAAGCAACGGGCAGCCAGACATGGCGCCCATGGCGCCCAGTGCGCCCAGCAACATCACCAACAACAGGGCAGCCAGACTTGGCGCCCATGGCGCCCAGTGCGCCAGCAACAACAATAGGGCAACCAGACTTGGCGCCCATGGCGCCCAGTGCGCCAGCAACAACAACAGGGCAGCCAGACTTGGCCCCCATGGCACCAAGTGCGCCAGCAACAACAATAGGGCAGCCAGACTTGGCCCCCATGGCGCCCATTATGCAAGCAACAATAACAGGGCAGCCAGACTTGGCGCCCATGGCGCCCATTGCGCAAGCAACAACAACAGGGCAGCCAGACTTGGCGCCCAGTGCGCCAGCACCAACAACAGAGCAGCCAGACTCGGCGCCAATGGCGCCCAGTGCGCCAGCAACAACAACAGGGCACCCAGACTTGGCGCCTAGTGCGCCAGCACCAGCAACAGGGCAGCCAGACTTGGCGCCCATGGCTCCCAGTGCGCCAGCAACAACAACAGGGCAGCCAGACTTGGCGCCCATGGCGCCCAGTGCGCCAGCAACAACAACAGGGCAGCCAGACGTGGCGCCCTGCAACACAGGGGCACCCACACATGGCACCCAGCAACAACAACAACGGCGCCCATGGCGCCCAGCAACACACGGGCAGCCACACATGGCGCCCAGCAACAACAACAACGGCGCCCATTGTAACGCCCAAATATTTAATTAAATTATTTAATTAAATATTTAGGTATTCAATTATTTATTTTATTTATTTTAATTGGTGTAATTATATTAATGTTGGATTGAGAGGTGTGTAATTGGATTTTAGGTGATGGCGTTAGTAATCGGGCTTAAGCTGAAGGAAAGCCCGCGATCCAGGCCCACTAACCTAGGCGCATACTGAAGCCTAAAAATTGGAGTTTGGCTCATTTGTGCAAAGAAAGAGAGAAATTGCGAAGAGGAGAGAAAGAGAGAAGGAGGGCGGCGCAAATCCCAAGGAGGAGAAGAAGAGTTCGCGAATCCCAAGGAGAGAAGGGAAGCCGTGTTGCTGTGGTTCTGTTGGTGATTCCTCTCCAGGGTCTTCTATTCCTACGAATTAAGGTAAGGGTGAGATCTCTCTTTCACTATAATGGTGGGTATGATGGGTATTAGGGTAGGGGCTTAGACCTATGTTGCCATGATCTTGTGTGATTATTTTATTTGTAGTTGATTGAAATCCTTGATTGATGGTCATTACGAAATTGATGCTTTGATGATGGTTCCTACGAAATTGATGTTTTGATGATGACTATTATGAAATTGGTGTTTTGATGATGGTTGTTATGAAATTGGTGTTTTGATGTTGTCATGGTCGTACATGAGGTGTTTGATGAATTTGGTTGTGTTGTTGGTCAAGTCCTGGGCGCCACAAGCGCCATTGTTGTTGCCATTTTCATGTGTTGTTGCTGCCTGGGCGCTGGGATCCCTTGTGTGTTGTTGCTGTTCTGGCGCTGGGCGCCAGGATCCCGTGTGTGTTGCGTTGTTCTTGCACTGGGCGCCATGTGCTGGGTGCCGGGATCCCCGTTGTGTTGCGTGTGGTGTGTGTGTGTGTCGCAGGAAATGGCGCCCTGTGCATGGGCGCCGAGTGCCAAGTTGTTGTGTTGCAGTTTTTGGCGCCCTGGGTGTGGGCGCCGTGTGCCAAGGTGTGTGTGAGTGTTGCTGTGTGTGTGGGTGCGTGAGTTTGTGTCTTGGCGCAGGGGCGCCTTGGCGCCTTGTGCCTGGGCGCCTTGGCGCCTTGTGCCTGGGCGCCTTGGCGCCTTGTGCCTGGGCGCCTGTGTCTGTGCTGCGCGCTGTGTCTTGGCGCAGGGGCGCCAAGGGCGCCAGTTTGTGTGGCTGCGCCAGTTTTCAGTGGCTGCGCCAGTTTTTTGTGTTGCCTGGGCGCCAAGGGCGGCAGTTTCTGTTGCTGGCCAGTTCCCAGCGTGTTGCCTGTTCGGCGCCCAGTGCCTGGGCGCCATTTTCAGGATGTTCCCCAAATTTTTCCCGGTTTTGTTTTTGACATATCTTTTGATTCGGGTGTCCGTTTTAAGTGTTTCAAAGTGCGTTGCGAAGCTTAATCAGTTTTCTACCTGTGTGTTCTATTTTAAGGTAAAAATTATTATTTTTCTGATAGTTTCTGGGCGCCTCAAGTGGATGTGCCCGTTGGTCGTTGTTGTTGGCGTTGTAAAACTATTTCGGTGCTTAAAACCCCTTTTGGTGTTCTATTTGGTGTCGTGACCTGAAGTAAAACCTTTTAATGTAATCAGTAATATTAGTGTCCCGGTGTCCATAATGACGTGTTGATGTTTTGACGATAATGCCCCTAGTGGCTATTACTTTGATTGACGATGGTATTGATGATGAATAAAAGCTGTGATTTTATAAGTGACGATGATGCCATAAAGGCTATTAGCGACGATGATGTTAATGACGATGAATGTTAGTGGCAAATATATGTGTGACAATAACTTGACAGGTGATGTGCCTTTCATTGGCAACTTGGTAAGTGATGGATTGTTATGTTGACTGTGTTTGTATGGGACTGTCTCTGGTGCATGTCATGGTGTCTCATACATCTCATGTGCATAAACAAGTGACGTATGAGGTTCCTGCGGGTATTGTGGGGGAGATGCTCCTGCTGGTATTGTATGTTTCAAGTGTGGCAAGGCTGGTCACAAGAGTTTCATGTGCAAGTCTGATGAGAGGGTTTGTTACCGTTATGGTAAGGCGGGTCATTTAGCGGCTGAGTGTGGGCGCAAGGACATGGTGTGTTTCAACTGTGGTGAGTCTGGGCATATCAACGCGAAGTGTTCAAAGCCGAAGAAAGAAAGGTCCAGTGGGAAAGTGTTCGCACTGGCAGGAGAGGAGCCCGCTGAGAATGATGGTCTCATTAGAGGTACGTGCTACATTCATGGTACTCCTCTGAAATCTCTTATTGATACTGGTGCTACCCATTGTTTTATCTCTGTTGATTGTTGTAAAAGATTGGGCCTTGTTTTGTCTGCTATATGTGGAGATATGGTTGTCGACACTCCTGCTAAGGGGTCGGTGACCACTTCTTTGGTGTGTTCTCTGTGTCCTTTGTCGATCTTCGGCAGGGACTTTGTCGCGGATCTTGTTTGCTTGCCGTTGAGAGGATTGGACGTAATCTTGGGCATGGACTGGTTAGAGCATAACCATGTCCATATCAACTGTCGTAGCAAATCGGTTAGTTTCGGAGAGGAAGATTCTGTTTTGTTATCCGCTAGTCAGTTGAAGAAGTTGATGAAGGAAGGAGTTCAGCTATTTTCGTTGATGGCATCGTTGTCTGCTGGGAGTCGGGCTGTCATTGAAGAGTTGCAGGTGGTGCACGAATTTCCAGATGTTTTTCCTGATGAGATCCCTAGTGTTCCACCTGAGAGGGAAGTGGAGTTTTCTATTGATCTTGTACCTGGTACAAGGCCTGTGTCTATGGCACCGTACAGGATGTCGGCGTCAGAATTGTCTGAGTTAAAGAAGCAACTTGAAGATCTGCTTGAGAAGAAGTTTGTTAGGCCAAGTGTATCGCCGTGGGGAGCTCCTGTGTTGTTGGTGAAGAAGAAGGATGGAAGCATGAGGTTGTGTGTTGATTATAGGCAGCTGAATAAGTTGACCATTAAGAACAAGTATCCACTGCCGAGAATAGACGACTTGATGGATCAGTTGGTGGGTGCTCGAGTGTTCAGCAAGATTGATTTGAGGTTAGGTTATCATCAGATCAAGGTGAAGGATGAAGATGTTCAGAAAACGGCTTTCAGAACGAGGTATGGGCATTATGAGTATTCGGTGATGCCGTTCGGTGTCACTAACGCGCCGGGTGTATTTATGGAGTACATGAATCGTATATTCCATACATACTTGGATCGGTTCGTGGTTGTGTTCATTGACGACATCCTGATTTATTCGAAGTCAGAGGAAGAGCATGCAGAGCATTTGAAATTGGTATTGGAGGTCCTGAGAGAGAAGAGGCTGTATGCCAAGTTGTCTAAGTGTGAATTCTGGTTGTCAGAAGTGAGTTTTCTGGGTCACATCATTTTAGGTAATGGTATTGCTGTGGATCCTTCCAAGGTTGATGCCGTGATGCAGTGAGAAAGTCCGAAGTCGGTTACGGAGATTAGAAGCTTCTTAGGGTTGGCTGGTTACTACAGAAGGTTCATCGAAGGTTTTTCCAAGTTGGCCCTTCCGTTGACGCAGTTGACTTGTAAGGGTAAGGCTTTTGTGTGGGATGCTCGTTGTGAGGAAACTTTCCTTGAGTTGAAAAAGAGGTTGACGACGTCTCCTGTTTTGACGCTGCCAAAACCGGAAGAACCGTTCGTTGTATATTGTGATGCTTCGAAGATGGGTCTAGGTGGCGTGCTTATGCAAGATGGGAAGGTGATTGCTTATGCGTCGAGGCAATTGAGGGTTCATGAGAAGAATTATCCAACGCACGATTTAGAGTTGGCTGCAATAGTCTTTGTGTTGAAGATTTGGAGGCACTATTTATATGGTTCCAGATTCGAGGTGTTCAGTGATCATAAGAGTTTGAAGTACTTGTTTGACCAGAAAGAGCTGAATATGAGGCAGCGAAGGTGGTTGGAATTGTTGAAAGATTATGATTTCGGTTTGAACTACCATCCGGGCAAAGCAAATGTTGTGGCTGATGCTTTGAGCCGAAAGTCTTTGCATATGTCGGCGATGATGGTCAAAGAGTTAGAGTTGATCGAGGAATTCAGAGGTCTAAGTCTGGTTTGTAGGACGACACCTCATAGTGTCAAGCTGGGAATGCTAAGGATCGATAATGATTTTCTGGGCAGCATTAGAGAGGCTCAGAAATCAGATGCTAAGTTGGTGGATTTGATGAATGGGATTGGTCAATCTGAGAACGAAGATTTCAAATTGGATTCCCAAGGTGTGTTGAGGTTCCGT
This sequence comes from Astragalus membranaceus, assembly GCA_039519185.1. Lineage (NCBI taxonomy): Eukaryota > Viridiplantae > Streptophyta > Magnoliopsida > Fabales > Fabaceae > Astragalus > Astragalus membranaceus. The sequence continues at coordinate 50,863,781 of CM076854.1, read as the reverse complement.
GGTAGGATCTGCATCCCGGATGATGTTGAAATGAGGAAAACAATTTTGGAAGAGCGTCACCGAAGTAAGTTGAGTATTCATCCTGGAGCGACAAAGATGTATCAAGACCTGAAGATGATGTTTTGGTGGCATGGTATGAAGAGAGATGTAGCACAATTTGTGTATGCCTGTTTGACTTGTCAGAAGTCGAAGGTGGAGCATCAGAAGCCTGCTGGATTGATGCAACTGTTAGAAATTCCAGAGTGGAAGTGGGATAGCATTTCGATGGATTTTGTGACGAGATTGCCGAATACGGTTAGAGGTCACGATGCTATTTGGGTGATCGTTGATAGGTTAACGAAGTCTGCTCACTTTGTTCCTATTAATATCACTTATCCGGTGTCGAGGTTAGCAGAAATTTATGTCAAAGAAATTCTGAAGTTGCATGGTGTTCCGAAGAGTATTGTTTCAGATAGAGATCCGAGGTTCACTTCAGATTTCTGGAAGAGTTTGCAAGAGAAGTTGGGGTCTAAGTTGAGGTTGAGTTCGGCATATCATCCTCAGACAGATGGTCAGTCAGAGAGGACAATTCAGTCATTAGAAGACTTGTTGAGGGCTTGTGTTTTAGAAGAAGGAGGTTCGTGGGATTCCTACCTTCCACTGATAGAGTTCACGTACAACAATAGCTACCATTCTAGTATCGGGATGGCACCTTTTGAGGCATTGTATGGTCGGAAGTGTAGAACCCCGCTGTGTTGGTTTGAGTCTGGAGAGAGTGTGGTGCTTGGACCTGAAATTGTTCGGGAGACAACCGAGAAGATAAAGATGATCCGTGAAAAGATGAAGGCTTCGCAGAGTCGTCAGAAGAGTTATCACGACAAGAGGAGAAAGGATTTAGAATTCCAGGAAGGTGAGCATGTATTTTTGAGAGTCACTCCAGTGACCGGTGTTGGCCGTGCTTTGAAGTCGAAGAAGCTCACTCCTAGGTTCATTGGTCCTTACCATATTTCCAGGAGAGTTGGGAATGTGGCGTATAGAATGGCTTTACCGCCAAATCTTTCGAATTTGCACGACGTGTTTCACGTGTCGCAACTTCGGAAGTACATTTCGGATCCGTCTCATGTGATCCACATGGATGACGTGGAGGTGCGGGATAATCTCACGGTGGAGACTATGCCTGTGCGGATTGAAGACCATGAGGTGAAGGTGTTAAGAGGCAAGGAAATTGCATTGGTGAAGGTGGTCTGGTTAGGAGCTGCCGGTGAGAGCATGACTTGGGAGTTGGAGAGTAAGATGCGGGAGTCTTATCCAGAGCTGTTTGATTCAGGTGAGTTTTCGAGGACGAAAACATTCTAAGTGGGGAAGAATTGTAACGCCCAAATATTTAATTAAATTATTTAATTAAATATTTAGGTATTCAATTATTTATTTTATTTATTTTAATTGGTGTAATTATATTAATGTTGGATTGAGAGGTGTGTAATTGGATTTTAGGTGATGGCGTTAGTAATCGGGCTTAAGCTGAAGGAAAGCCCGCGATCCAGGCCCACTATCCTAGGCACATACTTAAGCCTAAAAATTGGAGTTTGGCTCATTTGTGCAAAGAAAGAGAGAAATTGCGAAGAGGAGAGAAAGAGAGAAGGAGGGCGGCGCAAATCCCAAGGAGGAGAAGAAGAGTTTGCGAATCCCAAGGAGAGAAGGGAAGCCGTGTTGCTGTGGTTCTGTTGGTGATTCCTCTCCAGGGTCTTCTATTCCTACGAATTAAGGTAAGGGTGAGATCTCTCTTTCACTATAATGGTGGGTATGATGGGTATTAGGGTAGGGGCTTAGACCTATGTTGCCATGATCTTGTGTGATTATTTGATTTGTAGTTGATTGAAATCCTTGATTGATGGTCATTACGAAATTGATGCTTTGATGATGGTTCCTACGAAATTGATGTTTTGATGATGACTATTATGAAATTGGTGTTTTGATGATGGTTGTTATGAAATTGGTGTTTTGATGTTGTCATGGTCGTACATGAGGTGTTTGATGAATTTGGTTGTGTTGTTGGTCAAGTCCTGGGCGCCACAAGCGCCATTGTTGTTGCCATTTTCATGTGTTGTTGCTGCCTGGGCGCTGGGATCCCTTGTGTGTTGTTGCTGTTCTGGCGCTGGGCGCCAGGATCCCGTGTGTGTTGCGTTGTTCTTGCACTGGGCGCCATGTGCTGGGTGCCGGGATCCCCGTTGTGTTGCGTGTGGTGTGTGTGTGTGTCGCAGGAAATGGCGCCCTGTGCATGGGCGCCGAGTGCCAAGTTGTTGTGTTGCAGTTTTTGGCGCCCTGGGTGTGGGCGCCGTGTGCCAAGGCGTGTGTGAGTGTTGCTGTGTGTGTGGGTGCGTGAGTTTGTGTCTTGGCGCAGGGGCGCCTTGGCGCCTTGTGCCTGGGCGCCTTGGCGCCTTGTGCCTGGGCGCCTTGGCGCCTTGTGCCTGGGCGCCTGTGTCTGTGCTGCGCGCTGTGTCTTGGCGCAGGGGCGCCAAGGGCGCCAGTTTGTGTGGCTGCGCCAGTTTTCAGTGGCTGCGCCAGTTTTTTGTGTTGCCTGGGCGCCAAGGGCGGCAGTTTCTGTTGCTGGCCAGTTCCCAGCGTGTTGCCTGTTCGGCGCCCAGTGCCTGGGCGCCATTTTCGGGATGTTCCCCAAATTTTTCCCGGTTTTGTTTTTGACATATCTTTTGATTCGGGTGTCCGTTTTAAGTGTTTCAAAGTGCGTTGCGAAGCTTAATCAGTTTTCTACCTGTGTGTTCTATTTTAAGGTAAAAATTATTATTTTTCTGATAGTTTCTGGGCGCCTCAAGTGGATGTGCCCGTTGGTCGTTGTTGTTGGCGTTGTAAAACTATTTCGGTGCTTAAAACCCCTTTTGGTGTTCTATTTGGTGTCGTGACCTGAAGTAAAACCTTTTAATGTAATCAGTAATATTAGTGTCCCGGTGTCCATAATGACGTGTTGATGTTTTGACGATAATGCCCCTAGTGGCTATTACTTTGATTGACGATGGTATTGATGATGAATAAAAGCTGTGATTTTATAAGTGACGATGATGCCATAAAGGCTATTAGCGACGATGATGTTAATGACGATGAATGTTAGTGGCAAATATATGTGTGACAATAACTTGACAGGTGATGTGCCTTTCATTGGCAACTTGGTAAGTGATGGATTGTTATGTTGACTGTGTTTGTATGGGACTGTCTCTGGTGCATGTCATGGTGTCTCATACATCTCATGTGCATAAACAAGTGACGTATGAGGTTCCTGCGGGTATTGTGGGGGAGATGCTCCTGCTGGTATTGTATGTTTCAAGTGTGGCAAGGCTGGTCACAAGAGTTTCATGTGCAAGTCTGATGAGAGGGTTTGTTACCGTTATGGTAAGGCGGGTCATTTAGCGGCTGAGTGTGGGCGCAAGGACATGGTGTGTTTCAACTGTGGTGAGTCTGGGCATATCAACGCGAAGTGTTCAAAGCCGAAGAAAGAAAGGTCCAGTGGGAAAGTGTTCGCACTGGCAGGAGAGGAGCCCGCTGAGAATGATGGTCTCATTAGAGGTACGTGCTACATTCATGGTACTCCTCTGAAATCTCTTATTGATACTGGTGCTACCCATTGTTTTATCTCTGTTGATTGTTGTAAAAGATTGGGCCTTGTTTTGTCTGCTATATGTGGAGATATGGTTGTCGACACTCCTGCTAAGGGGTCGGTGACCACTTCTTTGGTGTGTTCTCTGTGTCCTTTGTCGATCTTCGGCAGGGACTTTGTCGCGGATCTTGTTTGCTTGCCGTTGAGAGGATTGGACGTAATCTTGGGCATGGACTGGTTAGAGCATAACCATGTCCATATCAACTGTCGTAGCAAATCGGTTAGTTTCGGAGAGGAAGATTCTGTTTTGTTATCCGCTAGTCAGTTGAAGAAGTTGATGAAGGAAGGAGTTCAGCTATTTTCGTTGATGGCATCGTTGTCTGCTGGGAGTCGGGCTGTCATTGAAGAGTTGCAGGTGGTGCACGAATTTCCAGATGTTTTTCCTGATGAGATCCCTAGTGTTCCACCTGAGAGGGAAGTGGAGTTTTCTATTGATCTTGTACCTGGTACAAGGCCTGTGTCTATGGCACCGTACAGGATGTCGGCGTCAGAATTGTCTGAGTTAAAGAAGCAACTTGAAGATCTGCTTGAGAAGAAGTTTGTTAGGCCAAGTGTATCGCCGTGGGGAGCTCCTGTGTTGTTGGTGAAGAAGAAGGATGGAAGCATGAGGTTGTGTGTTGATTATAGGCAGCTGAATAAGTTGACCATTAAGAACAAGTATCCACTGCCGAGAATAGACGACTTGATGGATCAGTTGGTGGGTGCTCGAGTGTTCAGCAAGATTGATTTGAGGTTAGGTTATCATCAGATCAAGGTGAAGGATGAAGATGTTCAGAAAACGGCTTTCAGAACGAGGTATGGGCATTATGAGTATTCGGTGATGCCGTTCGGTGTCACTAACGCGCCGGGTGTATTTATGGAGTACATGAATCGTATATTCCATACATACTTGGATCGGTTCGTGGTTGTGTTCATTGACGACATCCTGATTTATTCGAAGTCAGAGGAAGAGCATGCAGAGCATTTGAAATTGGTATTGGAGGTCCTGAGAGAGAAGAGGCTGTATGCCAAGTTGTCTAAGTGTGAATTCTGGTTGTCAGAAGTGAGTTTTCTGGGTCACATCATTTTAGGTAATGGTATTGCTGTGGATCCTTCCAAGGTTGATGCCGTGATGCAGTGAGAAAGTCCGAAGTCGGTTACGGAGATTAGAAGCTTCTTAGGGTTGGCTGGTTACTACAGAAGGTTCATCGAAGGTTTTTCCAAGTTGGCCCTTCCGTTGACGCAGTTGACTTGTAAGGGTAAGGCTTTTGTGTGGGATGCTCGTTGTGAGGAAACTTTCCTTGAGTTGAAAAAGAGGTTGACGACGTCTCCTGTTTTGACGCTGCCAAAACCGGAAGAACCGTTCGTTGTATATTGTGATGCTTCGAAGATGGGTCTAGGTGGCGTGCTTATGCAAGATGGGAAGGTGATTGCTTATGCGTCGAGGCAATTGAGGGTTCATGAGAAGAATTATCCAACGCACGATTTAGAGTTGGCTGCAATAGTCTTTGTGTTGAAGATTTGGAGGCACTATTTATATGGTTCCAGATTCGAGGTGTTCAGTGATCATAAGAGTTTGAAGTACTTGTTTGACCAGAAAGAGCTGAATATGAGGCAGCGAAGGTGGTTGGAATTGTTGAAAGATTATGATTTCGGTTTGAACTACCATCCGGGCAAAGCAAATGTTGTGGCTGATGCTTTGAGCCGAAAGTCTTTGCATATGTCGGCGATGATGGTCAAAGAGTTAGAGTTGATCGAGGAATTCAGAGGTCTAAGTCTGGTTTGTAGGACGACACCTCATAGTGTCAAGCTGGGAATGCTAAGGATCGATAATGATTTTCTGGGCAGCATTAGAGAGGCTCAGAAATCAGATGCTAAGTTGGTGGATTTGATGAATGGGATTGGTCAATCTGAGAACGAAGATTTCAAATTGGATTCCCAAGGTGTGTTGAGGTTCCGTGGTAGGATCTGCATCCCGGATGATGTTGAAATGAGGAAAACAATTTTGGAAGAGCGTCACCGAAGTAAGTTGAGTATTCATCCTGGAGCGACAAAGATGTATCAAGACCTGAAGATGATGTTTTGGTGGCATGGTATGAAGAGAGATGTAGCACAATTTGTGTATGCCTGTTTGACTTGTCAGAAGTCGAAGGTGGAGCATCAGAAGCCTGCTGGATTGATGCAACTGTTAGAAATTCCAGAGTGGAAGTGGGATAGCATTTCGATGGATTTTGTGACGAGATTGCCGAATACGGTTAGAGGTCACGATGCTATTTGGGTGATCGTTGATAGGTTAACGAAGTCTGCTCACTTTGTTCCTATTAATATCACTTATCCGGTGTCGAGGTTAGCAGAAATTTATGTCAAAGAAATTCTGAAGTTGCATGGTGTTCCGAAGAGTATTGTTTCAGATAGAGATCCGAGGTTCACTTCAGATTTCTGGAAGAGTTTGCAAGAGAAGTTGGGGTCTAAGTTGAGGTTGAGTTCGGCATATCATCCTCAGACAGATGGTCAGTCAGAGAGGACAATTCAGTCATTAGAAGACTTGTTGAGGGCTTGTGTTTTAGAAGAAGGAGGTTCGTGGGATTCCTACCTTCCACTGATAGAGTTCACGTACAACAATAGCTACCATTCTAGTATCGGGATGGCACCTTTTGAGGCATTGTATGGTCGGAAGTGTAGAACCCCGCTGTGTTGGTTTGAGTCTGGAGAGAGTGTGGTGCTTGGACCTGAAATTGTTCGGGAGACAACCGAGAAGATAAAGATGATCCGTGAAAAGATGAAGGCTTCGCAGAGTCGTCAGAAGAGTTATCACGACAAGAGGAGAAAGGATTTAGAATTCCAGGAAGGTGAGCATGTATTTTTGAGAGTCACTCCAGTGACCGGTGTTGGCCGTGCTTTGAAGTCGAAGAAGCTCACTCCTAGGTTCATTGGTCCTTACCATATTTCCAGGAGAGTTGGGAATGTGGCGTATAGAATGGCTTTACCGCCAAATCTTTCGAATTTGCACGACGTGTTTCACGTGTCGCAACTTCGGAAGTACATTTCGGATCCGTCTCATGTGATCCACATGGATGACGTGGAGGTGCGGGATAATCTCACGGTGGAGACTATGCCTGTGCGGATTGAAGACCATGAGGTGAAGGTGTTAAGAGGCAAGGAAATTGCATTGGTGAAGGTGGTCTGGTTAGGAGCTGCCGGTGAGAGCATGACTTGGGAGTTGGAGAGTAAGATGCGGGAGTCTTATCCAGAGCTGTTTGATTCAGGTGAGTTTTCGAGGACGAAAACATTCTAAGTGGGGAAGAATTGTAACGCCCAAATATTTAATTAAATTATTTAATTAAATATTTAGGTATTCAATTATTTATTTTATTTATTTTAATTGGTGTAATTATATTAATGTTGGATTGAGAGGTGTGTAATTGGATTTTAGGTGATGGCGTTAGTAATCGGGCTTAAGCTGAAGGAAAGCCCGCGATCCAGGCCCACTATCCTAGGCACATACTTAAGCCTAAAAATTGGAGTTTGGCTCATTTGTGCAAAGAAAGAGAGAAATTGCGAAGAGGAGAGAAAGAGAGAAGGAGGGCGGCGCAAATCCCAAGGAGGAGAAGAAGAGTTTGCGAATCCCAAGGAGAGAAGGGAAGCCGTGTTGCTGTGGTTCTGTTGGTGATTCCTCTCCAGGGTCTTCTATTCCTACGAATTAAGGTAAGGGTGAGATCTCTCTTTCACTATAATGGTGGGTATGATGGGTATTAGGGTAGGGGCTTAGACCTATGTTGCCATGATCTTGTGTGATTATTTGATTTGTAGTTGATTGAAATCCTTGATTGATGGTCATTACGAAATTGATGCTTTGATGATGGTTCCTACGAAATTGATGTTTTGATGATGACTATTATGAAATTGGTGTTTTGATGATGGTTGTTATGAAATTGGTGTTTTGATGTTGTCATGGTCGTACATGAGGTGTTTGATGAATTTGGTTGCGTTGTTGTTCAAGTCCTGGGCGCCACAAGCGCCATTGTTGTTGCCATTTTCATGTGTTGTTGCTGCCTGGGCGCTGGGATCCCTTGTGTGTTGTTGCTGTTCTGGCGCTGGGCGCCAGGATCCCGTGTGTGTTGCGCTGTTCTGGCGCTGGGCGCCATGTGCCGGGCGCCGGGATCCCCGTTGTGTTGCGTGTGGTGTGTGTGTGTGTGTGTGTCAGAGGAAATGGCGCCCTGTGCATGGGCGCCGAGTGCCAAGTTGTTGTGTTGCAGTTTTTGGCGCCCTGGGTGTGGGCCCCGTGTGCCAAGGTGTGTGTGAGTGTTGCTGTGTGCGTGGGTGCGTGAGTTCGTGTCTTGGCGCAGTGGCGCCTTGGAGCCCTGTGCCTGGGCGCCTGTGTCTGTGATGCGCGCTGTGTCTTGGCGCAGGGGCGCCAAGGGCGCCAGTTTGTGTGGCTGCGCCAGTTTTCAGTGGCTGCGCCAGTTTTCTGTGTTGCCTGGGCGCCAAGGGCGCCAGTTTCTGTTGCTGGCCAGTTCCCAGCGTGTTGCCTCTTCGGCGCCCAGTGCCTGGGCGCCATCTTCAGGATGTTCCCCAAATTTTTCCCGGTTTTGTTTTTGACATATTTTTGACTCGGGTGTCCGTTTTAAGTGTTTCAAAGTCCGTTGCGAAGCTTAATCAGTTTTCTACCTGTGTGTTCTATTTTAAGGTAAAAATTATTATTTTTCTGATAGTTTCTGGGCGCCTCAAGTGGCTGTCCCCGTTGGTCGTTGTTGTTGGCGTTGTAAAACTATTTCGGTGCTTAAAACCCCTTTTGGTGTCCTATTTGGTGTCGTGACCTGAAGTAAAACCTTTTAATGTAATCAGTAATATTAGTGTCCCGGTGTCCATAATGACGTGTTGATGTTTTGACGATAATGCCCCTAGTGGCTATTACTTTGATTGACGATGGTATTGATGATGAATAAAAGCTGTGATTTTATAAGTGACGATGATGCCATAAAGGCTATTAGCGACGATGATGTTAATGACGATGATTGTTAGTGGCAAATATATGTGTGACAATAACTTGACAGGTGATGTGCCTTTCATTGGCAACTTTGTAAGTGATGGATTGTTAAGTTGACTGTGTTTGTATGGGACTGTCTCTGGTGCATGTCATGGTGTCTCATACATCTCATGTGCATAAACAAGTGACGATGGTGCCATAAAGGCTATTTAGCGACGATGATGCCATAAAGGCTATTTATTGACGATGATGACAGGTACCTCATGCATACGCCCGTTGCGATGGGTTGCATTTCATACATGCTCATGACATTGTGATGACTTGCTGTGATGACTGATTTGATGTGAGATGTGGTTTATATAGCGTTGTAGCTCTAGCATAATACTTATCATATGCACTATTATATTGTTAGATGAACTCACCCCTTCTGTTTGAATGTTACCCCTATGCGGTAACGTGCAGGTGATCTCGAGTGAAGGCTTAGGTACCTTCGCTATTCTGAGTCGGTGTTGTCGGTGTCCTTGCTTTGATGTGTAACACTCAGGGGGGGATAAACGTTGAACATAGTTATTATATTTTATTTGTTTCGAGTCCATTTAGGACATCACAGTTTGATTGTTGTTAAACTTATTTTTATGTCCGCTGCGTGGTGATGTAATTCTTGGTGATGTGGTTAATTATACAGGTGTTATGGGCTTAGTCCCTTTTTGACAAGCTATTTATATCGCATGAGACATTTTGTTTAATGATGAATATGTGTGACATCCCTTTCGATGTATGAAATAAATTTTTTTAAACTCTGATTTTGTTAAATAATTATCGGGTAGAAAAGGGGTGTTACATTAGTGGTATCAGAGCAACATCAACAACGGCCACACATGGGACAGGGCGCCTAGGGCGCCATCAGCAGCAGGGCGCCTAGGGCTCCATCAATCTTACCAAATCTTTTTTCCTTATGAACATGGCAAAGCACAAATATAATTCTAGGGCTAATAACATAGAACACCAATCACACAACAATTGTTCAACAAGGCAACATAAATTTATGATCATACATGGTGACAACTTATCAAACCCTAACCCCTACATAAAGCCATTCATAGGACCCATTATAGAGCTAGAACCCCACCCTTACCTTAGCCTTGAAAGATTTGAAGTTCCTTGCCCTATTCCTCTCCTCTTGCGCCGTTCCTCTCTCCCTTTCCCTCTTGGCCGTCGCGCCCTTCTCTAGTGGTCTCTCTCAAACCTTTTTGTTTTTCTTCTATGTGAGCAAACCCTAACCTAATTTCCCCTCTTATAATCTCACTTAGTCTTATGGGCTTTTCTTAGCTTAATTCGACTTAACATCATGGGCTTTCCTTAACACCTCTCCTTTTACTACTCCTAACCCTAACAATAGGCCCACATGTACTAGCATATGATTATTCTATTATTTTTGTACCACTTAATTCCTAAATAATTAATTAAATAATTAATCAGTTATTTAGGGGCGTTACAGTAGCTTAAGAGAACGAGTAGAGGAAGAGGCGAAGAGGTCGTAGGTGATGGTGGTTGTGTGGTGGTGGTGGTTGTTGCGTCAAAGACACACTTAGAGCAAGTGTACTCTATCGCATAAGTAGTATAAAAAATATTGTCTCCACAGGGATTAATTAATAAGTACCAAACTAATCAAAATTTGTTATTGTTTAGACGAACGAGTATTTGAAAGTTGTAATGGAAACAAATAAAACAATAAATAACTAGAATTAAAATTAAAGGTTGAATCAATGGAGAGAGGCCTAGGGTCATAGTTTCACTTGCAAGCTTCGATTCCCCTATGTCTAATTCTACATGAATTCCTTTATTTTATTCAATTACCAATCCCTTTACTAAAGCTATTAATCCGTTTGGTCATTCGCGATTAATATTCTTTTTCCTAAATTAACCCTTGTTTGGTCATGCAAGAATTTAAGTTCAAGAAAAGCTTAAAGAGCGAAAAGGTTGAATGATTGGAAGACTAAATTAAAGTTTGGTCATGCATTAGTTTTAGTCTCAATTATCCTATAGGTCCACCAACTAATTGCAGTACGGTCGCTGATCAACTAATTGATTATGAACTTGCAAAGGGTTGTCAATCCTAATTATGTGATAAGAGCAATAGGATAATATTAATTGAAATAAAAATCGGGAATCCAAAGCATAAATTAAAACATAAAAATGTCTCTAGTCTTGCAAGATCCACCTAGACCCTAGTAGAGGATTTAGCAATCCATAGAGATTAAGAACAATGAAATAAAATTAGGAGTCATGATTTACAGAGATTAAAATAACCCGGATTAGAGAAAATCTTTATCTTGAATATTCAGTCTCCTTCTCTGCCCAAAGCTCTCTCACGGTGTCAAGAACGGGTACCAAATACTCTTCTTTCTCCTTGCCGGCGCTACTGTTTGTGCCGTCACACACCACTTTTCAATGGAATTCACGTGTGCGGCTCTTTTCAATTTGCGGCGTCAGCTCCTATTCTTCCCTAAAAAATCCCCCTTGTGTGTACGCCACTCTCCTTTTTATATTGCAAAAGAAAACACCTAGGGTTCCGTGCTCACCAAGCTGAATTGTAATACCCTCACGTGTTTCCTTCTCTCACATCCGATCCACTGATTCTATTTTTTTCCTTTCTAAAGTTCTGCACCATCTTTGTAACTTAATAACATCTCTTTTTTGACTTGGGCTGCTCCAAGTTGGGATAACTTCCTTCTATTGCATCTCCATATATATTCTTTTTAGTATATAATTTTATTGCAAAATAAAGCAAAAACTAAATCACTTATTTATTTAATTGGTAATAATTACTCTAAAAATGAGTCAAAATATCTCTAAAAAAAGACACTTATTTGGAGTTTATCAGTGGTGGTGGTGGTGGTGGTAGGTTAGGGTTCGTAGGTGAGAGAGAGAGAGTAGAGGAAGAGGAGAGGAGGTCGTAGGTGATGGTGGTTGTGTGGTTGTGATGGTGGTGGTGTTGGTTGGGTGGTGGTGGCTGTGTGGTGGTGGTGTAGTGGTTAGGGTTCGTAGATGGAGAGAAGAGAAGTGGAGAAAGAAGAATGAGGAATGTGTTCTGAGAATCTGATATGGAAAAAAAAATTAAAGTTAGCGACGGATTTAGCGACGGACGGTCCGTCGCTAAATGTAGCACAATTTCCCAAAATTTGAACGGTCAAAATTTGTTTGCGAGGGACCCTATTTCCGTCGCTAAATTTCCTGCCCAACCCATTAGCGACGGACTGGCCGTCGCTATTGCCCAACATTTCGTCTCTAATTCTAAAAAAATACGAAAGACCCTATTCCCTCGCAATGTCTGTCGCTAATGGCAATTTTTGCGAGGGAACGTTAGTCCTTCGCTAATAACTCTTTTTTTTATAGTGAACCTTTGATGGCTGCCACTACAATCAAAGTCCCGACAGTAGCCATTTTGGCCACTTGTGAGAAGGTGTCACAGAAATCAATACCTTCGGTTTGTGTATAGCCTCTGGCAACAAGTCTTGCTTTATAATGTTCAAGGGAGCCATCAGCCTTGCGTTTGACCTTATAAACCCATTTGCAGCCAATGGGATTAATGCCAACAGGTTTCTCCACAATAAAACATGTATGGTTTTGCTCCAATGCCTTAAGCTCTGTGTTCATAGCATCAACCCAACAAGGGTGCTTGCTAGCAGCAGCATAAATGGTAGGCTCAGCAATAGCATCCAAGGAAGCAATATAAGCTCGGTATGGAGGAGAGAGGTGGTCTAGGATAAATAGTGGTGAAGGGGGTAAGTACAAGAAGTGGTGGTGAGGTTACAGATGTAGTCTTGGAGATGAGGGGGAGGTTTGTGGGAATGGTCAGAGTGACAGGGAGGTGCAGGTGGTTGTGCAGTAGTAGGTGGGGTGGGGATGGGTTCTATGGGGTCAATGGAAGGTTCTGTGGTTACTAGAGGGTCTATGGAAGAGTGTGTTTGAGGTGCTGTGGTCATTGGAGGGTCTGGGGAAGTGTGTGAGGGAGGGTCTGTGGTGGAGGGAAGGTCAGGTTTAGGAAGTGTAGTGGTGGCATTTGAAGAGAGATCCCAACATTGGGGAGAAGAATTGGGGGATTGGTATGGAAAGATGGTCTCATGATGGACCACATGTCTAGAAAAAAATATTTGTTTAGAAGCAACATCAAATACAACGACCCCTTTGACATGTAATTGATGGCCAAGAAATACACCCTTCCGGGCACGAGGATCAAATTTGGTCCTCGCAACAATGAGAGTAGTAGCATAACAGAGGCTGCCAAAGACCTTGAGAACACTAAGATCAGGCAGAGGATCATAGAGGAGCTGAAATGGAGAATATTTGTCTAGAATAGGAGAGGGCATTCTGTTGATCAAATAAACTGCATGTAAAATAGCATAAGACCACAAGTATTTAGGAATCGAAGATTGGAGAAGTAAAGCTCTGGCTACGGCCACAATGTGCTGATGCTTGCGTTCTACCCTAGCATTCTGCTCTAGGGTTTCAACACAACTCAGCTGATGAACAATGCCTTTCTTTATACATAAATCATGCAATTGGAACTCAGTCCCATTGTCACTACGGAAGGCTTTAATAGCCGTGCTAAACTGATTTTCAACCATATTCACAAAGGTATGCAATATTTGTTTAACCTCAGACTTAGATTTCAACATATAAATCCATGTAAAACGTGAGAAGTCATCTACAATTGTCAAGAAGTATTTGAATGCAGGAGTACTAGACACCGAACAAATCAAGGCCCCCATACATCTAAATGAATCAAATCAAATGCACTAGAAGCTCTACTAGTGCTCAAAGTAAAAGGCAATTTGCATTGTCTAGCAAAATTGCAGATATCACAGACCAAATCTTTATTAACAACCATAGAACGAAAATACTTATAAAGCATTTCTAACTTGGAATGAGATGCATGACCAAACCTGTAATGCCAAATAGCAGAAGCTGGAAGTATAATACCAGAAACAGGAGTACTAGACACCGAACAAATAGTTGCAGCTATGTCACCATGCACAAGATGAACCAATCTACCTTGGACCCGACCCAAACCAATCTATCTGTGTGAAGAACAAAGATCATATTCAAGAAGTCTAAGAACAAAGATCAAATTGAGGTTGAAATGAGGAATGTATAGCACATCATGGATGAGAAAGTGCTCGTTTAATCTAACTGTGCCACCATAAGTAACTGTGGCTGATGTACCATTAGGTAGACGCACAAAAATAGGGTTAATTGTTCTGTAGGATGTAAACAGCTTCAATGAGGTACAAACATGGTCTGTGGCTCCTGAATCAATTATCCAAGGAGTAATTTCCACACAACTAGCAACCAATGGTGGAGAATCAAAAGAAACAGGTAAGTTACCTTCAGCATCATATACAAGAGAGAGAGAGAGAGAGAGAGAGGAAAAGGGTCACTAGGGGTCGAGGACCTCAGTTAGGATCAGTGGTTGATGCAACTGAAGTTTCAGACTATGATGAGTCAGCCGATTACACGGCAGACATCTTGGTGGCCGAGATAGCCAAAGGAAAGGCTTACCTCTGTCCTGCCCTGAAACCTACTAAAGGAAAGGAAAAGGACGAGGCTGAGAACAAGGTTGAGTATTCCGTTGATATATATAAGGCCGACCAGATCTTTGATTATCTATTGAAAGACAATCAGATCAAGCTCCTCGACGGCCATAAGATACCCTCCCGAGGAAATAAAGGGGAAGAAATATTGTAAGTGGCACAACTCATTCAATCATGCCACCTCTAACTGTGTTATCTTCCGCCGAGCCATTCCGGAGGCCATCGAGAAGGGAAGATTCAAGATGGCCGATAAGGGGGCAATAGAGATGACTGTTGACACTTACCCTTTCCACAGCATGAAAATCAGTACGGTCTCCTTCTAAGGGAGCGACCGATAGAAAGGAAAGAAGAAGTACATGTCGGTCCCTAAACAGGAGGTTCCCTTAGAAAAGAAAGCATCAGTCTTTGACCGACTGGGGTCACCCTCTAAGGGATCTACGGTGGCGGAACGCATGGCTCTCTTGGAGGAAAAACTGCAGGTAGGACGGCCGAGTCAGAATCGAGAGCCCCAGAAGAAGCTCCCAAAGCCAGGGAAGCTTGTCCATGACCTTAGGGAGTTATATTTGTCCAAGATTAACCCTAAGAGGCATGCACCTCGGCCCAAAGATCTGAGGGAAAGGCTCCAACATCTCCCGCCTGGGAGGCATGGTCAGTCCACCGATGAACCCATCAGACAAGCCACCATGCCAAGCCCAGGAGAAAAGATTCATCGTAGGGAAGAAAGAAGGGTAGCACAGGTCACTACGGCACAAGACGTAACGTCAGTAGATATCATTGTCTTGAACGATCGTGAGTTGAGAGCTACGAGGACCGTGAGACCGCCCTTGGAAGTGCCACAAGGTCAGTGGATGACACAAACAGCACCAGTGGTACCAGCCCCCAGAGTGGCCTCCAAATCACGCTCTCAAAAGAGGAGGCTGCAGAGGGTAAGGGCTTTCCATAGAATGAGGGAGACACTCCAGATGCTCACCTCGGCTAGAGATGGGAATTCACAGACCATCCCCATAGCTTGTGGCCACAGCGTTGGAACAAGCCTTCCCAAGACCGGCCGAGGATACAGCGCTAGAGCCACAAACTTCTGCGGTAGCCGTGACTGAGGTACCCATTGATAAAGAGGACGAGCCCAACACCATGAAAGGGATAGTAGAGACAGTCAACAGCTCTCTCACCGAAGCAGTCATAGTGTCTGTATGGCCCTCACAGTCCCAGACAGCCTTAACCAATTAGTGCACCCCCCGTCGAGGGAACTATGATTGAAGAAGAGATTGCGGAAGATGACCTCTTGGGGGAAGAAGAAGAAGAAGAAGAGAATCCTAAAGAGGCGGAGTAATCACCCACGATCTAACTAGCACGGTTAGTGGGGTGAACCCCCTCACTCCGCTTTTTAAGGCCTCGCTCATTCGCTTGATCTTTCAACTGCTCCCATGTTCAGCCTTCGTGCTCCGTCTTACTTGCCTTCCAAGCGAGCCTGCCTTACCTCAGCCACTTGGCTTGCTCAGCTAGCCTTCGTCCTCGGGAAGTAACTCAGGCACCCGAGCCTACCTCGGTTGTGGTACTCTATAGGTTGAGGCTTTGCTCTCCCTCGGCCTTGCTTATTGCTCCTCGGGCTAACCCTCTCCTCGGGGAGTTGTCTTGTGATATGTCCCGAGGGCGTCTCTTGAGTTCTTCTTTTGGCAATTATCTCTTAAACTTTTGTCAAGTGGCCTGCCTTAGCACTTCAACTCTACTCCCTTCCTTCACTCGGTCCTCGGTCTACGACTCACTTATTTGTGGGTGTTAACAGCCTTTTACTTGGCTAATAATGGTTTAAGTGAAATATCTTATAACTAACCATGAAAAAGTGACACCTAGCACCATAAAGTAAACTAATTTAATCATCATATCTAGTCATCTAATCCATCTACCTCTCTTAGACACTTTTTATATAAAATAAATTAATCACATTACTACACTCTTAGAAAAATATCTACCCCAATATACGTAGGTAACTGATAAATCCTAAGCTCAACAAATAAATTTTTCTCGTGAGAATATATTTTTTCACTGTAACGTGACTAATTATTATTCGACAAGAATAAATAATTTTCATCTAGAAAATAATATTTTCACCCCCTTGAGTCACATCCCACTCAAAGAAACCCCTGTTAAATTTTCGTTGATTTCTGAATTCGTTAGCAAATTAAACGACGGGTAAAATTTACCCAGTTAGGCAAAATGCGGTAAATTTCAATTTCTAAAATTTTCAACGAAAATTTTACCAACACTTAACAAAATTATTTAAATCTTTAAAACACCCTCACCTTGATTTTTTTTCATGAAAAATCAAAAGCCAGATCCATTACAAGAACCGTAAAAAGACAAAAGTAAAAACAGTATAATTTACTATACTACACGGGTCTTACACTACAGCTTTGCTAACCCAGATTTCAGCCTGTTGCTGGTTCTTGTGAATCCTCTGGAAGCTTTGGCTATGGTCCTGGGCTTCTTCTTAGTTGGCTCCTTTTCAGCTTCCTCTTCAGGCGCTACAGCGTCAAATGTTATATTAACCATACTAAAAAGTCATTACAAAGCTTCAAGCAATCCGGCTACTAAGTGTTTAGCTCATGGTGAGCATATTCAACAAAATACAAAGTGAAATGCTCATATTACCGAATCAACAAAGAGAGAAAACGAATGGAAAAGATACACCCCGTAGACTCCTACGCATGAGACAGGTTGAAGATGTTGTAGCACTTACCGCACATCGTAACGGATGGACTATTCACTTGCGAAAATAAATCTTCAATGGAGAATCAATGGAGGAAGTTGTGTCAAAATGTTTCTCTCAAAACTCACCAAGTATTCGAATGGTAGGGGTGAAGTGTGAATGGGGAATAGATATTTATTGTATTCCATAAAGTAGCTTTTGCAAAAAGGTGGACAAGACATTCCCACCTACCAAAGTGATCTCCCAACCAACAGTAGACAAGTGTCCAAGCTAGTCATTGGTTGGTGGCCGCGTCATTCCTAGAATGCAAGGAAGTGAGGCGCTGACTTGACATAAAGTTGAAGGCGCCTAAATGGTACTTTTCTCTTTGATCTCCAGCTGGACCACTATCTTGTAGCGCTATAGCGCTTAGACGCTGTAACACAAAACAAAAACATTAAAACACTCACAAGGGCACCAATGTGCCAAAATATAGCAACTCAGTTCTTAACCCTTCTTGACATGAATAAACCTATATTTACATAATAAAACATTTCCTATACTTGAAAACATGCACTGATTATGATTTTAAGAACATAAATAACTCTTATAAATAAGAGTTATCACCTTCGCGAGGCATTAATCAAGCAGAAAATGGAAGCCCACTATAACGCAAGGTCGTCCCTGGACAATTCGCAGTGGGGGACCTCGTCCTTCGAAGAGCTGACTTGGGCCAGAAAAATGGCGCCCAAGGCAAGCTAGCCCCGAATTGGGAAGGCCTAAACCGAGTGATATCCAAGACCGGGAAAGGAGAGTACCAACTCGAGACGATCGCCAAGGGGATGATTCCCAGGACTTGGAACGCTCCAAAACTCAAAGTGCTACACTTGAAAATGTATTTTCCTTTTATTGGAATCACATTGTAATTAAACGAAAAACTAGCGATGTACTCTTTTTTGTCCCCCACGAACTACGCAGCTTCGAAGCGACCGAAATCGTAGGTCGCAATCCCACGAACGAGTTAAACCTGGACCGAGATCCGGTAAACTGTTCGGAGCGGACTAAATCGCATGTCGCAAAGCCAAGAAATGGCGGCCACTGTAACACCCCAAAAATAATAGATTAATTTATTTAATTAGTTAAAAGAAATTGGGTGGTAGAAATAATAATATAATTATTATTTATTACTTATTAAAACGAGTATAAGGTGTTTTAAATAAAATAAGGAGCAGTATTGGAATCGGGTAAGGTGTTGTAATTAAATTGGGCTTAAGCTGCGGGGAAGCCCGCAACCCAAGCCCGACAGCCTAAGCGCATATAAAAGCTGAGATTTTAGGGTTTTGGTTCATTGGATAAAAAGAAAGGAAAAATGCGAATAGAGAGAGTGGGAAGGGAAGGAGGGCGCGGCGCCATGAGGAGAGGAGGAGAGGTGAGGTGCGCAAATCTCAAGGAGAAAAAGGAGAAGGGTCGTGTTGCGGGTTCTTTGGAGCTTACGTATGGAGTTATCGTGTTCGTTATAATCTAAGGTAAGGGTGGGTCTCATCTTCTCTATATTAGGGTTTTATGATGGGGACTAAGTAAGGGTAGGCTCTATGTGTGCCGTTTTATGCATTTCTAGAGATTATTGATGAACCCTAGGCATATGATAACTTGTTATTTGGGAAATTGTGGTTGATGGTGATTTTGAGATAAATGTGATAATATGTATGTTCAAGGTGATTGGACGCGTTTTGATGATGATTTGGTTGTGTTAGATGGTGTTCATATGCAATTGGTGATGATCGGTATGTTTGAGAATGGTTTGATTTTGTTTGATGATGTTTTGGCGTGATTTGTGGGTGTTTAGAGCAAGAATTCTGGTTGCTGGGAGTGTTCTGGGCGCCAGGCACCCTTGCTGGGCGCTGGGCGCCCGTGTGTGTTGCTGTCTGCGTTGCGCTGGGCGCTGGGTGCCAGCGCTGGGCGCTGAGCGCCCGTGTGCGTTTGTGCGTGTGTGGCGCTGGGCGCTGAGCGCCCATGTGCGCGTGTTGCTGTGTTGCGCCTAGGCGCTGGGCGCTGGGCGCCCGTGTGTGTTGCTTGCGTGTTGCGCCTTGCTGGGCGCCAGGGGCCTGGGCGCTGGGCGCCTAGGGCGCCAGTTTCAGGATGTTCCCAAATGTTTTCGAAAACTGTTTTCGCTATAACTTTTGACTCGGGTGTCCGTTTTGAACGATTCAAAAAGCGTTGTGAAGCATTTTCAGTTGTCTATCTATGTGTCCCATTTTTAAAAATAAAAACTCATAATTTCTGAATGTTGCTAGGCGCCCAAGTGGTTGTTCCCGGTGGTCACTCCGGTGACATGGAAAGGATGTTTTGGTGTCTTTGAAAATCCCCTTTGAGCATAACTAACTGTTTTAGCGTTTTAGTGTCAAAATGGGTGATTAGTGACTGTTTTGCCCTTAGTGGCTATTATTACTCATTATGACGTGCAAAGACTGTTTTGCCCTTAGTGGCTATTATTACTCATTATGACGTGCAAAGACTGTTTTGCCCTTAGTGGCTATTGTTAATTATTATGACGTGTAAAAGACTGTTTTGCCCTTAGTGGCTATTATTACTCATTATGACGTGCAAAGACTGTTTTGCCCTTAGTGGCTATTGTTAATTATTATGACGTGTAAAAGACTGTTTTGCCCTTAGCGGCTATTATTATTTATAATAGTGTGCAAATGACGATGATGCCCTTGGTGGCTAGTAAATGACGTTTCGTCCTCAGTGGCTATTGTTTAAGTTGATGATATTATGTATATGTGATGATGAAAACCCAGGGACGTTTGAGGCCTGAATGGTTAAGTGACGTTAAGGCCTAAAAGGCTAAGTGATGTTGTTGTTGTGTAAATTGTGAATTGACAGGTGCTGTGCCTCTTATTTGGCAAACCGGTAAGTGACGGGTCACAGGGTTGACCGCGATTTGTGTATTTGAGTATTGGTGTGTTTGTGATTGGTGCATGTCATAGTGTCTCATGCCCCATATGCATAAACCCAGTGACGTTTTGAGGCCTGAGTGGCTAAGTGACGATGAGGCCTTAATGGCTAAGCGACGTTTGTGAAATAGGTACCTCATGCATATGCCCGCGAGTGGGTTGCATTTCATAAGCCTACATGACATGAGATGAGTTATTGTAAGTGATGTGAGTGATGACTCTGTTTTTCCCTTGATGATGTAATTGACTGTTTTACCCATGATGATGTAATTGATTGTTTTATCCTTGATGATGTAATTTACTGTTTTACCCTTGATGATGTAATTGACTGTTTATCCTTGATGATTGACTTGATGTTCGTGATGTGGTTGATATAGTGTCTTGGCTCTAGCATAGTGCTTATCATACGCTTTATTATATTGTTAGATGAACTCACCCCTTCTGTTTGAATGTTACCCCTATGCGGTAACGTGCAGGGATCCTTGAGTGAAGGCTTAGGTATCTTCACTAGCTGAGTCGGGTCGTCTGCTCTGATATGTAACACTAGGGAGGGGAATGAATGTTGTTTAAGTCATTTATGACTGTTGTGGTTATTGGATTTTTAGTATTGTAAGCCTGGCATAGTTGTAATGCCTTTTATGATTAAACTGTTGGATTTCCGATGTGAAATTGTATTTTAATTGATCATGACGTTTTGAAGTTATTATAAGACTGTTTTCGAAAAGCGAGTTATTTGAAGTGTGACGTTTAACGAAGTAAGTGTGACATCCCTTGTGGTGTAATTAAATTTTGAAAACTCTGATATTTTTATTAAACAAAATTACCGGGTAGAAAAGGGGTGTTACATTAGTGGTATCAGAGCAATGGTTGGTCTGTCCGGCCGAGTCGTCGAGTCGTTGTGTCAGATAGTGACCAACTGTTGTCTTTTCAGTGTTGACCGTTGTTTGTGTTGCAGGTACACCGGAAAGTTTCTATTGGTAAGTGAACTAGTGGGGGAGATTTCCCTACTAGTGCTGTGTGCCCTATTGTGTATTCAGTGTGAGAACTGTGTTTTGCTGTTGTGATCCTTGTTGTTGACCTTATTGCTGCGTGCTTCTAAATGAATTGTCATGTTGTTTAAATGTTCACATGTGTTTTAGTTGATATTGAGCTCTGTGTGTTTTACATAAAATGTCGAATTAATTGCTGTTGCTGTGGATTGTTAAGTCACACGTACTTTCTTATGTTGTTATGTCCGAACTATTTTAAGAGGTCGACGCTGAGCTTTTACGAAAAATCCTGTGAATGCGTTTGATGTTTGGAAACTGAATGCGTTGTAAAATTATTTTGTGGACTATTTCAAGTTATTGCTGCACTAATAACTGTCGTAGCGTTTTAATCACTACAAACGAAAAATATCTTCATTGAGTGCTATAATTTTGACCTCAACTCTTTTTGGAAAGGACCGCAATTTGATGTAACAATTTTAGATGAGGACTATCGTGGTGGAGTCTTGTATGCTTGAGTTTTGTGACAAAATCTTTTTGGTCGTTACTTCTTGAATTGCGCTATAGAGTTTTATAATCCGAAAAATAATGGAAGTTCCGAAATTGTTTTTGAACATCCATTAAACACTTTTACGGCTGGATACCGAGATTAGCATTGAAAATCACTTTTATAAACGGTTCGGATTTTGTTTTAGCAGTTGCACTCTTGCGATATGCGTTACGTGGTTTTAAAAATCTTAAGATTTAAAAATGTGCATTTTTGGACGCTTGTGCACTGGGGCCGAATTAACTAATTACAGTAAATGTTAATGTAACTATTCTTTTGGGCTGACTAGTTGTAATAAGGTTTTAAATGTTAACCGTTTTCCTGTGTACTTAGTTGATAATGCTTCGTGGATTATCCTGAGCTATTTGCTATTGCTGTTTGAATGATAAATGCCATGCTGTTTTAAGAAGTCGAATGCTACTGCTGTTTGTTTAAACTGCTGTTGCTGTTTTATTTAAATAATTGTTGCTGTTTCTGAAAAATGATCATTGCTGTTTTCAGAAAATAATGTTGTTGTTTTATTCGGATAATTGTTATGGTTTTCTGCAAAATGACTATTGCTGAAAATGAATGTTGCTACCTTTTAAAAGTTGTTGTTGCTGCTTCCTAAGGCCGCTGTCAGTGCTTTCAAGAATAACTGTTACTGTCCCTACTTTTGTACACTGCTGCTATTTTACGAGTTGTGCCTGTTTTTGGGTTGTTGACTGTCTCTATTTTTATGAGTTGTGCCTAATTCAATTGTTAACCGTTGCCGGTGCCTTAGTGCCCGATTGTGTGATTGAGTTGTTAATATTGTTGTCGTTGATGATGTTGCTCTGTTGTTGATTTTTAGTTGTTGGTGTCGCCTGAGTGGCAATTGTAGTTGTTGATGTCGCCTGAGTGGCAATTGTAGTTGTTGATGTCGCCTGAGTGGCAGTTGTAATTGTTGATGTCGCCTGAGTGGCAATTGTGGTTGTTGATGTCGCCTGAGTGGCAGTTGTAATTGTTGATGTCGCCTGAGTGGCAGAGTTGTTTGTGGATGTTGTTGTCGCGCTACTAAAATTATGAGACTTGTTGTACGACTGTTATGCACCCTGTGAATTTCGTTGTGATGTTATGATGATTGAAGTATTTTGTTATCCTTATGGGTAGATGAGTGGGGTAGGATGCGAGCTAGTTTATCAGAGTAGCGCAGCGGAATAGAGAGTGAGCCCGATTATGTAACATCCCCTAATTAGCTAATTAGATTAATTAAATTAGCTAGAGGTTAAGTTGATTAAATTGCATTAATTATGTGATAATGAGAAGTTATAAATAATAGTTGTACATAATTAGAATATTATGTTAAGCTAGTGAGTTATGGGATTAAGGTGGCGTTAGGAGTAATTTAAGAGAGTATTAGAGAGTAGGGGTATTTTGGCCCTTTCACCTCATTAAATGAGGCTCCAGCTGACCAAAACACCACAACACACTTCACTTCCCTCATTTTTCTGAAATTCAGCAAGTAGTAGAGAGGAGGAGGAGAGAACTCGAGAGAGAGAGTGGAGAAGAAAGGGGAGGGATTCTACCTCATTTGTTCATGCATGTTGAATCCAAAACCACCATTGTTCATCATTCTTCTTCCTCTATACATTGATGCTCAGAAAATTCCCATCAACCCTTCTCATCACCATTTCACCATTTTTGTTCACATGAAGCTCCAAGCTCCAAAAATGGAGTCCAATAGCTGAAATACAGTTGCATGTTCATTTTGGGAGCCACAAAGCGAGTAGCAACCCTCATAAGGTAGATTGGGAGTGAAGTTCGAAGTATTATAGGCCAAGCTCTATCGGTTCAGTTTTTGGAACGTTTAGAGTAGCGTGGAGTCGAGTCCGAAGTCATTCGTGAAGTCATTTCTTCGTTCCATCTCGCGGATTCGTTGATTTTGCGATTTTCATCGCAGCCGGTGAGTTCTATACTCGCTTAGGGAATATGTTTGTGTTTCAGAATCTTCTTTTCGAAAACCATGGTCATGTATTCGTGTTATCAAAAGAAATCTTATTGAAAAACCGTTTTCCCCAAAACTTGTGATTGAACTATGAATTGCTTGATTGATTGTTGGGTGTGCTGGATTGGATTGCTATAATATTGTGTTGTAATGCGTGTTGGAGTTTGGGCCTCGATCGGAAGGGAAGTGGGAATCGGAATGGAATGGAATAATACATGAAAAACCTGTTTTCTGGAAACTGATAGAGACGCACGGATCGTGTGCCTACGAGCACGGGTCGTGCGCCTCCCTCTGATACGACAGGGACTGGGTTTTAAAACACACACGGATCGTGCGCCTAGTCGCACGGGTCGTGCGTAAGTCTCTGAAACTTTCTGTAAATCTGGTAGCTAACGCACGGATCGTGCGCCTACACGCACGGGTCGTGCGTATCTTCCTGGAAAATTTCTACAAACTGTTCAACCACGCACGGGTCGTGCGCCTACACGCACGGGTCGTGTGAGATTTTCTGACCTTCAATTTCAAAGTACATATCTATCCATTCCAAATGATTTCAATCCTCTTCTAATCCATCCCCCAAGGTCCCACAACAATGTAAAGGTAACAATGGTATGAGATTGAACATGTTCGATAGAAAAATAGTGTGTTATGAATAAAATGGAAAACCGCTCTTAGAGAACGCGAGAGTGCAAATGTTAAAGAATGATCATAACACACGATACTTGACTGATATTGTACACTGAAATTGACTGATATGGTACATGGTACATGACTGGAATGACTAACAGCCCAATGTGGGTACACAGACTGAAAATGTATAATAAATACAAGAGGAAAAAGGGTGACGACCCTAAGAGGTTAGCATACTAGGGGAGGGGAAGTCATGAGCCCCAAAACCTAGACTCAAGAATGTTTCCCCTGCTAGAAATAGCGGGATGGGTTCACCAAAAGGTCAAGAGATGCCTATAAAATAGGTAGACTGAGGTGTTATGCTAAAAACATGGAACAAAGATTGCATGCTTCATGTGTCGCTTAGGAGGGCCATGAGCATGAAGGTTACAGGAACTAAATGTATTTCCACGTGGTTGCTTTTAGAACCACGAGTTCAAAACAAGGCATAATGAACCGCTAGAGTAGTAAGGGGTCTCGATAGGACTCACTGAGATAATGTTTATCTCACCCTTCATATTTGTGGTTTTTACAGAGAAACAGGGGAAAGCAAAGGCGGTAAAGCATGGCTAGCTGGTGTGACTCTTGGAGTCATTGAAGACCTAGTTTAATGTTTTAGACCTTGTTTCCGTTTGTGGTTCCTATGTTCCGATTGTATAACTTTCATTGTTAAGTTGTAAAATCGTTTCCGCTACTTTATGTTTTGAGTATTGAACACCAGGTTATGTACAAGTCTTAAGTTTTGGAACTTAAGCATACTGTGGAAAGTTTATGAGGTTCAGAGAACCAGTTTTTATATATTATCTAAAGTTTTAGATGTGTTCAATATTTCAATAACAGGAAGTTACTCTGATGTATGCCATTTAGTGCATTTCGGTGATTCTACATGTTAGAATTTATCGGGGTGTTACATTATGGTATCAGAGCAGTTCGACCTAGTCGGGCTTAAACAGTTAGGGTGGTTTTATCCCTCGAGTAACTCTGCTATCTTGCTTCTTGTGATACTAAGAGACATTGAGACTGATCAACTTAATACTTGGTGTATCATTTGCAGAATTATGGCAGGAGGATCGAGGAATAACCCACCAGTTGATCCGCATTCTGCATGGATGCAGAACGTGATCGAGAGACAACAGAAGATGATGGAAGATATGTTGCAGATGCAACAGAATGCTCAAGCTCAGCCCCAACAAGTCCCTGAGCCTCAAGTTGACCCAAGGAGGGTTTTCTCTGAATTCCTGAAAATGAAGCCGTCTGAGTTCCGAGGAGGACCGGATGTTATGGAAGCTCAGCATTGGCTAGATGATATAGAGAAGATCTTCGTAGCTATGCAAGTAACTGATGATGACAAGTTGAGATTGGCAACTCATATGCTGAAAGGAGAAGCTAACAACTGGTGGACTAATGCCAAAGCCATGATGGTAACTATGGATACTCCCCAGACTTGGGAACATTTCAAGCAGGTATTTTTGGAGCAGTTCTTTCCGACAGCCATGAGGTTCGACAAGGAGAACGAGTTTCTGACTCTCACTCAAGGAAGTTCAACTGTGGGTCAGTACGCGGCTAAGTTTGAAGAGTTATATCAATTCTTCGGTTTGGCCGGGTATGCTCCCAATGACAAGTGGAAAACCGAAAGGTTCAAGTATGGGCTAAGGGAAGACATTGCTCAGAGTTTGAGTTCTTTTGCCTATACTAACTATGCTGCCATGGTTCAACAATCGCACATAGCTGAGAGTGACTTGAAAAGGTTATATGCAAGCAGGAAAGTATTCCATCAGAATAAGAAGAATGTTGGATCATCCAACCATCAGACGGGTCCCAGGCACAACTCCAACAAAGGGAAGCAGGTTCAGTCATCGAACTCCTCAAGGTTCAGTACATGTTCCAACTGTGGAAAGTACCATCAGGGTAAATGCCAGATGGGATCCAACCAGTGTTATTTCTGCAAGAAAGACGGTCATTTTGCACGGGACTGCCCAGAGAAAGAGAAGAGTCAAGGAAGTAACCCTGCTGCTACTACAACTCATGGGAGAGTTTACACCTTGGACGCCCAGAAGGTCACACCGTCAGATAATCTACTAAGGGGTATGGGATCTCTTTTTAATAACTCCGTTAGTATTTTATATGATTCGGGTGCGACCCATTGTTTTATATCTCAAGTTTGTGTCGATCGGTTGGGATTGGCTTTAACTCCTTTGCCTCAACCAATCTCCATTAAGACTGCTGCTGAGGGTAGTGTTCAGACCCAAGCGATATGTGAAAATTGTCTTCTATCCATTGGAGACAGGAATTTTGTAGTAGACTTCATTTGTTTACCAATGAAGGGCATGGATGTCGTCCTAGGAATGAGTTGGATGACGGCCAACCATGTGACTATAGATTGTTTCCATCGAACTATCGGTTTCGCCTCCGAGTCAGTGGAGCTACAGCCGCCCAATTCTGAAGCTGTTATTTCTTTCACTTCGGCCAGTAATTATCTGTTCCAAGGCGCGGAAGCTTACGTCATGATGCTGTCTGCATCCACTGAGACAGGTCAGGATTTATCTTCTGTGCAAGTTGTTAATGAATTTCTTGATGTGTTTCCCGATGAAGTTCCTTCATTTCCTCCGGACCGTGAGGTGGAATTTTCTATAGAATTGGTTCCAGGCACTGGACCTATTTCTATAGCCCCATATCGAATGTCGCCATTAGAGTTGAGGGAATTGAAAGTTCAACTAGAAGAGCTAATTTCCAAGCGGTTTATCCGGCCGAGTGCCTCACCATGGGGTGCTCCAGTGTTGCTTGTTAAGAAGAAGGACGGAAGTATGAGATTGTGTATTGATTATCGCCAGTTGAATAAAGTGACTGTCAAGAACAAGTACCCTCTACCAAGGATTGATGATTTGCTAGATCAGTTGAGGGGAGCTTCTGTGTTTTCAAAGATTGATCTAAGGTCCGGTTATCACCAAATCAGGGTTCGAGCTTTGGACGTCCCGAAGACCGCTTTCCGTACGAGATATGGACACTATGAATTCGTAGTGATGCCCTTCGGTTTGACCAATGCTCCAGCTGTATTCATGGATTATATGAATCGAATTTTTAATCCTTATCTGGATCAGTTTGTGGTAGTGTTCATCGATGATATCTTGGTGTTCTCTAGGACGATTGAGGAGCATGTGCAACATCTCCGAATTGTTCTGAACATTCTCCGAGAGAAGAAGTTGTATGCTAAGCCGTCCAAATGTGATTTTTGGATGCCAGAAGTTAAGTTTCTAGGCCACGTAATATCTAGGACAGGTGTTGCTGTGGATCCCAGTAAGATCGAAGCTGTGGTAGACTGGGAGCAGCCGTCTACGGTTACTGAGGTAAGAAGTTTCTTAGGATTAGCTGGGTATTATCGAAGATTCATTCAAGGATTTTCCCAGTTGGTTCTTCCACTCACTCGGTTAACTCGCAAGGGTCAGCCGTTTGTTTGGGACTCAGACTGTGATAATTGTTTCACGGAATTGAAGGATCGTTTGACTTCTGCACCTATCCTGATTCTTCCAGATCCGTCCGTAGGATTCCAAATCTATTGCGATGCCTCTGGTAAGGGTTTGGGATGTGTTCTAATGCAGAATCAACAAGTAGTTGCTTATGCCTCCAGGCAGTTGAAGCCACATGAAGAGAATTACCCGACTCATGATCTAGAGTTGGCAGCGATTGTGTTTGCCCTAAAGATTTGGAGACATTACCTGTATGGGTCTCGTTTCGAAGTCTTTAGTGACCACAAAAGTCTGAAGTATTTGTTTGACCAAAAGGAGCTGAACAACAGACAAAGGAGATGGGTAGAATTCCTGAAAGATTATGATTTTGAATTGAAGTACCATCCTGGTAAGGCTAATGTTGTTGCCGATGCTTTAAGCAGAAAGTCTATCCATACTGCAAAGCTGATGATGTACGAGATGTCATTGTTGGAATCATTCAGAGACCTCAATTTGAGAGTTAAGTCAAGAAGGAACAGGTTGGTGTTGAGTCACATTCAGATTTCAAGTTCATTGAGGAATCTAATTCGCTCAGCCCAAGAAGGTGATGTAGAGCTGCAAGCGCAGAAGAGATTGCCGAGTTACACCGAAGACGGTGATGGAGTAATTTGTTTTGATGGTAGAATCTGTGTGCCGAATGATGAGAACGTAAAGAGGCAAGTTCTAGAAGAAGCTCATAAGAGTCAGTTCTCAATACATCCTGGGTCTACCAAGATGTATCGAGATCTGAAGCAATTGTATTGGTGGCCTGGTATGAAAGTGGATATTGCAGAATTTGTGTCTCGATGCTTAACTTGTCAAAAGGTTAAGATAGAGCACCGGAAGCCAGGTGGCCAGTTACAACCGTTGAATGTACCTGAATGGAAATGGGAGAGCATATCTATGGATTTTGTCATGGGATTACCACGGTCCCAAGTCGGAAATGATTCTATTTGGGTAGTGGTGGATCGCCTGACCAAGTCCGCTCATTTTATTCCAGTGCGTTCGACTCACAAGGTTGCTAGGTTAGCAGATGAATATCTCAAGAATATTGTGAAGTTGCATGGAATCCCTACAAGTATCATCTGTGATCGAGATCCCAAGTTTACATCTCGATTTTGGAGAGCATTGAACATGGCGTTAGGAACAAAGGTGTGTGTTAGCACCGCATACCATCCTCAGACAGACGGGCAGACTGAGAGGACAATTCAGACTTTAGAGGATATGTTGAGAGCTTGTGTACTGGATAGTGGAGGTAGATGGGAGGATCACCTTCCATTGGTGGAATTCTCATACAACAACAGTTATCATTCTAGTATCGGAATGGCTCCATACGAAGCATTGTATGGGAGAAAGTGTAGAACACCATTGTGTTGGTGGGATGTAGGTGAGCAGAGATTGTTGGGACCGGATTTAGTCCGGGAGACTACGGAGAAGATCCGTCAGATAAGAGAAAGGATGAAAGCCGCGCAGAGTCGGCAAAAGAGTTATGCGGATAAGAGGAGAAGGCCGTTAGAATTCGAAGAAGGAGATCATGTCTTTTTGAAACTTTCTCCAACCATCGGGACCGGTATCGCTTTGCGAGCGAAGAAGCTCAGTCCTCGGTATGTCGGACCCTTCCAGATTATCGAGCGTGTTGGGCCGGTGGCGTATCGCATTGCCTTACCTCCAGAATTGTCCAGACTACATGATGTATTTCATGTATCGCAGCTAAGGAAATATATTCATGATCCGAATCAACCTTTGAGCCATGAAGCGATCGACATCAGACCGGATCTATCTTATCATCCTACCCCAATCAGAATCATCGAACGCGGCGAGAAAATGCTCCGGACGAGGTCAATTCCTATTGTCAAGGTGCTTTGGGACGGTGTGTCACCTGACGAAGCGACATGGGAAGTAGAGGAGTGCATGCGGGAGAAATATCCGTATTTGTTCGAGTAAGGTATGTTTTGTCAATTTTGAGGACAAAATTTTAGAAGTTGGGGTGATTGTAACATCCCCTAATTAGCTAATTAGATTAATTAAATTAGCTAGAGGTTAAGTTGATTAAATTGCATTAATTATGTGATAATGAGAAGTTATAAATAATAGTTGTACATAATTAGAATATTATGTTAAGCTAGTGAGTTATGGGATTAAGGTGGCGTTAGGAGTAATTTAAGAGAGTATTAGAGAGTAGGGGTATTTTGGCCCTTTCACCTCATTAAATGAGGCTCCAGCTGACCAAAACACCACAACACACTTCACTTCCCTCATTTTTCTGAAATTCAGCAAGTAGTAGAGAGGAGGAGGAGAGAACTCGAGAGAGAGAGTGGAGAAGAAAGGGGAGGGATTCTACCTCATTTGTTCATGCATGTTGAATCCAAAACCACCATTGTTCATCATTCTTCTTCCTCTATACATTGATGCTCAGAAAATTCCCATCAACCCTTCTCATCACCATTTCACCATTTTTGTTCACATGAAGCTCCAAGCTCCAAAAATGGAGTCCAATAGCTGAAATACAGTTGCATGTTCATTTTGGGAGCCACAAAGCGAGTAGCAACCCTCATAAGGTAGATTGGGAGTGAAGTTCGAAGTATTATAGGCCAAGCTCTATCGGTTCAGTTTTTGGAACGTTTAGAGTAGCGTGGAGTCGAGTCCGAAGTCATTCGTGAAGTCATTTCTTCGTTCCATCTCGCGGATTCGTTGATTTTGCGATTTTCATCGCAGCCGGTGAGTTCTATACTCGCTTAGGGAATATGTTTGTGTTTCAGAATCTTCTTTTCGAAAACCATGGTCATGTATTCGTGTTATCAAAAGAAATCTTATTGAAAAACCGTTTTCCCCAAAACTTGTGATTGAACTATGAATTGCTTGATTGATTGTTGGGTGTGCTGGATTGGATTGCTATAATATTGTGTTGTAATGCGTGTTGGAGTTTGGGCCTCGATCGGAAGGGAAGTGGGAATCGGAATGGAATGGAATAATACATGAAAAACCTGTTTTCTGGAAACTGATAGAGACGCACGGATCGTGTGCCTACGAGCACGGGTCGTGCGCCTCCCTCTGATACGACAGGGACTGGGTTTTAAAACACACACGGATCGTGCGCCTAGTCGCACGGGTCGTGCGTAAGTCTCTGAAACTTTCTGTAAATCTGGTAGCTAACGCACGGATCGTGCGCCTACACGCACGGGTCGTGCGTATCTTCCTGGAAAATTTCTACAAACTGTTCAACCACGCACGGGTCGTGCGCCTACACGCACGGGTCGTGTGAGATTTTCTGACCTTCAATTTCAAAGTACATATCTATCCATTCCAAATGATTTCAATCCTCTTCTAATCCATCCCCCAAGGTCCCACAACAATGTAAAGGTAACAATGGTATGAGATTGAACATGTTCGATAGAAAAATAGTGTGTTATGAATAAAATGGAAAACCGCTCTTAGAGAACGCGAGAGTGCAAATGTTAAAGAATGATCATAACACACGATACTTGACTGATATTGTACACTGAAATTGACTGATATGGTACATGGTACATGACTGGAATGACTAACAGCCCAATGTGGGTACACAGACTGAAAATGTATAATAAATACAAGAGGAAAAAGGGTGACGACCCTAAGAGGTTAGCATACTAGGGGAGGGGAAGTCATGAGCCCCAAAACCTAGACTCAAGAATGTTTCCCCTGCTAGAAATAGCGGGATGGGTTCACCAAAAGGTCAAGAGATGCCTATAAAATAGGTAGACTGAGGTGTTATGCTAAAAACATGGAACAAAGATTGCATGCTTCATGTGTCGCTTAGGAGGGCCATGAGCATGAAGGTTACAGGAACTAAATGTATTTCCACGTGGTTGCTTTTAGAACCACGAGTTCAAAACAAGGCATAATGAACCGCTAGAGTAGTAAGGGGTCTCGATAGGACTCACTGAGATAATGTTTATCTCACCCTTCATATTTGTGGTTTTTACAGAGAAACAGGGGAAAGCAAAGGCGGTAAAGCATGGCTAGCTGGTGTGACTCTTGGAGTCATTGAAGACCTAGTTTAATGTTTTAGACCTTGTTTCCGTTTGTGGTTCCTATGTTCCGATTGTATAACTTTCATTGTTAAGTTGTAAAATCGTTTCCGCTACTTTATGTTTTGAGTATTGAACACCAGGTTATGTACAAGTCTTAAGTTTTGGAACTTAAGCATACTGTGGAAAGTTTATGAGGTTCAGAGAACCAGTTTTTATATATTATCTAAAGTTTTAGATGTGTTCAATATTTCAATAACAGGAAGTTACTCTGATGTATGCCATTTAGTGCATTTCGGTGATTCTACATGTTAGAATTTATCGGGGTGTTACAGATTATTACTGCTTGAAGTTACCTGGCTGAACAAGTAGGAGGGACGGTCGCCCAAGCACTTACCGCCGGTAATCAGAGCAATAGTAATCGGCATGAATGATAGCACTAGTTGTCTAGGTGGCCTTAGTGGAAGAGTGTTGGCGTTGACAGGCGGATTTCGAGGACGAAATTCCTTTAAGTGGGGGAGAGTTGTAACACCCCAAAAATAATAGATTAATTTATTTAATTAGTTAAAAGAAATTGGGTGGTAGAAATAATAATATAATTATTATTTATTACTTATTAAAACGAGTATAAGGTGTTTTAAATAAAATAAGGAGCAGTATTGGAATCGGGTAAGGTGTTGTAATTAAATTGGGCTTAAGCTGCGGGGAAGCCCGCAACCCAAGCCCGACAGCCTAAGCGCATATAAAAGCTGAGATTTTAGGGTTTTGGTTCATTGGAGAAAAAGAAAGGAAAAATGCGAATAGAGAGAGTGGGAAGGGAAGGAGGGCGCGGCGCCATGAGGAGAGGAGGAGAGGTGAGGTGCGCAAATCTCAAGGAGAAAAAGGAGAAGGGTCGTGTTGCGGGTTCTTTGGAGCTTACGTATGGAGTTATCGTGTTCGTTATAATCTAAGGTAAGGGTGGGTCTCATCTTCTCTATAATAGGGTTTTATGATGGGGACTAAGTAAGGGTAGGCTCTATGTGTGCCGTTTTATGCATTTCTAGAGATTATTGATGAACCCTAGGCATATGATAACTTGTTATTTGGGAAATTGTGGTTGATGGTGATTTTGAGATAAATGTGATAATATGTATGTTCAAGGTGATTGGACGCGTTTTGATGATGATTTGGTTGTGTTAGATGGTGTTCATATGCAATTGGTGATGATCGGTATGTTTGAGAATGGTTTGATTTTGTTTGATGATGTTTTGGCATGATTTGTGGGTGTTTAGAGCAAGAATTCTGGTTGCTGGGAGTGTTCTGGGCGCCAGGCGCCCTTGCTGGGCGCTGGGCGCCCGTGTGTGTTGCTGTCTGCGTTGCGCTGGGCGCTGGGTGCCAGCGCTGGGCGCTGAGCGCCCGTGTGCGTGTGTGCGTGTGTGGCGCTGGGCGCTGAGCGCCCATGTGCGCGTGTTGCTGTGTTGCGCCTAGGAGCTGGGCGCCCGTGTGTGTTGCTTGCGTGTTGCGCCTTGCTGGGCGCCAGGTGCCTGGGCGCTGGGCGCCCAGGGCGCCAGTTTCAGGATGTTCCCAAATGTTTTCGAAAACTGTTTTCGCTATAACTTTTGACTCGGGTGTCCGTTTTGAACGATTCAAAAAGCGTTGTGAAGCATTTTCAGTTGTCTATCTATGTGTCCCATTTTTAAAAATAAAAACTCATAATTTCTGAATGTTGCTAGGCGCCCATGTGGTTGTTCCCGGTGGTCACTCCGGTGACATGGAAAGGATGTTTTGGTGTCTTTGAAAATCCCCTTTGAGCATAACTAACTGTTTTAGCGTTTTAGTGTCAAAATGGGTGATTAATGACTGTTTTGCCCTTAGTGGCTATTATTACTCATTATGACGTGCAAAGACTGTTTTGCCCTTAGTGGCTATTATTACTCATTATGACGTGCAAAGACTGTTTTGCCCTTAGTGGCTATTGTTAATTATTATGACGTGTAAAAGACTGGTTTGCCCTTAGTGGCTATTATTACTCATTATGACGTGCAAAGACTGTTTTGCCCTTAGTGGCTATTGTTAATTATTATGACGTGTAAAAGACTGTTTTGCCCTTAGCGGCTATTATTATTTATAATAGCGTGCAAATGACGATGATGCCCTTGGTGGCTAGTAAATGACGTTTCGTCCTCAGTGGCTATTGTTTAAGTTGATGATATTATGTATATGTGATGATGAAAACCCAGGGACGTTTGAGGCCTGAATGGTTAAGTGACGTTAAGGCCTAAAAGGCTAAGTGATGTTGTTGTTGTGTAAATTGTGAATTGACAGGTGCTGTGCCTCTTATTTGGCAAACCGGTAAGTGACGGGTCACAGGGTTGACCGCGATTTGTGTATTTGAGTATTGGTGTGTTTGTGATTGGTGCATGTCATAGTGTCTCATGACCCATATGCATAAACCCAGTGACGTTTTGAGGCCTGAGTGGCTAAGTGACGATGAGGCCTTAATGGCTAAGCGACGTTTGTGAAATAGGTACCTCATGCATATGCCCGCGAGTGGGTTGCATTTCATAAGCCTACATGACATGAGATGAGTTATTGTAAGTGATGTGAGTGATGACTCTGTTTTTCCCTTGATGATGTAATTGACTGTTTTACCCTTGATGATGTAATTGATTGATTTATCCTTGATGATGTAATTGACTGTTTTACCCTTGATGATGTAATTGACTGTTTATCCTTGATGATTGACTTGATGTTCGTGATGTGGTTGATATAGTGTCTTGGCTCTAGCATAGTGCTTATCATACGCTTTATTATATTGTTAGATGAACTCACCCCTTCTGTTTGAATGTTACCCCTATGCGGTAACGTGCAGGGATCCTTGAGTGAAGGCTTAGGTATCTTCACTAGCTGAGTCGGGTCGTCTGCTCTGATATGTAACACTAGGGAGGGGAATGAATGTTGTTTAAGTCATTTATGACTGTTGTGGTTATTGGATTTTTAGTATTGTAAGCCTGGCATAGTTGTAATGCCTTTTATGATTAAACTGTTGGATTTCCGATGTGAAATTGTATTTTAATTGATCATGACGTTTTGAAGTTATTATAAGACTGTTTTCGAAAAGCGAGTTATTTGAAGTGTGACGTTTAACGAAGTAAGTGTGACATCCCTTGTGGTGTAATTAAATTTTGAAAACTCTGATATTTTTATTAAACAAAATTACCGGGTAGGAAAGGGGTGTTAGAGCCACCACACGAGCTGTTACACGCTCTTGATCATTTGTATCGGCCACATCACGTCAAAGAAATAAGAGAAATAGGAGATATAAAGTACGAAGGAATAAGAGAACCAAAACGACCAAAGGTTTAATTACAAAGGTGCCGACTAAAATCGGACTTTAAATTGTGTCACCCATTAAATGCCCTCGAGATTCGAGACACTGACAGCCCGCCGCCATTATACGCCCCCTCAAAAAGCGCAAACGTCACACACATCCATCGCAGTCAATTCTCGCACATTTCCCGAGCCAAAGTAGCTAGGTAACTGCCCTTGCGTAGGACGGCAAAGAATCAAGACGATCCTTCCCCCGACCACTTCAGACCGGGGGCAACAAGCCTGAACCCGACCTCCGGACGACTTCCGCTTGGGGGGCAACTGATCCGAACTGGGCCGGTGTCCCAATCCTCACTATGGGCTCAAACTGGCCCACTTCATTGTAGTTCTACTCATCAGAAATGCACCGAAGGCGTAGGAAGCGCAACCAACGGCATGGATCGAATCGGCTAATCCTACAGTTCAGGGATGTCGCCTCGCCCTTTATATAGATGTCAACCCCGCTGCCTGGTACACATTCTGGCACATTCATATACTCTGCTTTGACTTCTCCTTCCCTGACTTGGGCATCGGAGTGTCTCTGCAGGTACACTTGATCATAGCTCTGCTCCCGATTTCCACACCACGCAGAGCGACCAAGCAGTAGATCGACCTACCCTTGGACGACCAAGGTACGGTTCAAGTTCAATCCAGGACCAAAGAGCAAAAAAATTCCCAATTTCACACATAGTGATTTTATTTACAAAATTCCTGTTAATTAAGACATATGGTGCAACCCTATATATAGGTAGGTAGGCACTTTTGGCGAATACAAAGCAAAGAAACCCTTAACATTCTCTAACTTCAGCCAATTAATCTAACATTATGGTCTAGGCTGAAATAAAATGAAATAATGTAAGAAATGGTTACAAAGACAAAACAAATAATGATAGGCTTCATTTACTGAATTGAATAGCTTTGCTTGAATTTGTAACTCCTTCTTTTAAATTCCTTGTCTCCTTCTAATGCCTTGTCTCTTCTTTATGACTTGGAGTTTACAAAACCAAAAGACTCTCATTTGATAACCAAGCATCCAAGGATGATATTGCACCCATTTCAATCCAAATTTTCGTGCTCCTCATTGTATGCTTCATCCCACACTCAAGATTAACAATAAACAGACCACACAATAGCAAAGACTAAGCTGGCAACCCATATTATAAGCAGCCCATACTTCAGAAAGAACTCTAATTAAATCAAAGTGTTGGCCCTAATTAAATCAAAGTTGTTCCCACACATTTTATTACAACTTCAAATAAAATAAGAGTAATTAAAGTTGGGCAGCAAGCCCGTGGTGCTTTCCCTCCACTAATGCTTGGATAACAAGCATAAGTTTTGGTTTCTTTGCTTCTTGTTCCTTTGCTGCCATTGACTTAGTCTTGCATTGGTAAGGCATCTTGGACTCTCCTAGCTCTTGCCCTTGTCATTAGACCTCTTAAGCTTTGGATTGCCTCTTGATTGTCTATGTCCTCATCATTCTGTCCATCTTAAGAAGAATCCGACCACGAATTTGACTCTTCATCACCTACATCAAAAGGGGATAAGTCATAAAAGCGGCACTTACCCCATACTCACCGGGATGATGAGTCTTGTAAGAATTGTCATTGATCTTGACAAGCACTAAGCAATATGTCCTTGGCCTTGACACTTGACACACTTAACAACCCAGTTTGGTGAAACAATTTGAGAAGGATTAGTTGTAACAATTTTACCTTTGTTTTCAAATGTGGCTTCCTTAAATGATGAAGAATGACCCTCCTTTTTTACAAAGTCCTTCCAACTTTGAGAAATGAAAGTGGAAGTGCTTTTTCTTATTTGCCCCTTCCTCTTAAGTTGTTGTTCCACCTTTATAGTTTGATGTACCAAATCCTCCAATTGCACATAGTGATGCAGCTCCACTGTGTCACTTATATCACTGTTTAGGCCATGAAGAAATCTAGCCATAGTTGTTTCATCATCCTCCTTCACATTGGCTCTATATTTTGCAACCTCCATCTCCTTATAGTACTCATCAACACTCTTGTTGCCTTGAGTGAGTCTTTGCGATCTGTTGTGCGAATCCCTTTGAAAATAGGATGGAAAAAAAATCTTTTTCTCATGATTCTTTTCATCCTTTCCCACGTGTCAACGACCGGTTCGTTGTAACTCCTTTATTTCACCAACTGATCCCACCACACCAAAGCATAATATGTTAAAAGAAAAAAAAATCAATTTTCGTTTCCCACTCTAAATATGCCTTTACATCATTCTTCCCTACAAAAGACGAAACTTTGATCTTTATGCCACTCAATCTTTCCTCTCTAGGTCTTTCCTCCCTCCTTCTCCTCCTTTCCTCCTCATCACTATGATTTTGTCAGTTTTCTAATTCATCAATTCTAACATGTATCCCCCTCTTCACTCATTTTTGCAAACATGCAATTGCTCTTTTAGTTCCGTAAAGAAACCAGAATCAATCAACATAAGAAAACAAATTTCAAATGGTAAAAACACACACTAAGCTTGAAATTGAAAGGAAAAGAAGAAAGAAAATACTGTAGTTTTTAAGGAAAAAATTGTGAGGCAAGAAGCAAATGAAGTCACACAAAGAGAGAGAAAAAATGAAACAACTAAAAAATAAAAATGAACTAGAGTGTGGCAACACTATTTTTTTTGAGAAACCACAAGTTACAACAACCAGAATTTAATTTCTATTTTATATATATATATATATATATATATATATATATATATATATTTCGAATTTTTTTCTTTTTCTTTTCTATGAATTCAAAAGCAATAGAAATGGTAAAAAAACATGGATTTGGTTAAACAAAGGTCCAACTCAAACCTTTCTCTGATTACCATTTGAGGACCAACCAGTTTGGGCACTTTATCAATTCTTTGTTTTATCAAAATCCATAGTTGTGACTAATTAATTTCGTGCACTTGTGATAGGAATGGGAGAATTATGGAAAGAAAATGGTATGATTATTAGAACAATGGTTTTGTAGGACAGAAATTGTTTTAGACAAGAAATAAAAGAAAGGATGGAAAGATAAGGATGGAGCGCCACACTTAGTCTAGGGACAAGACAAAGTGAAAAACCAAGTTGAGGATCATTAGAAGAAACGTGGTTTCTTGATAAGATCAGATAATGGTTCAATCCCAAATCAAAGAGCAAAATAACTCTCAATTTCACATAGTGATTTTTTTTACTAAATTTTTGTTAATTAATACATATGGTGCACCCCTATACAAAGGTAGCTAGGCACATTTGCTGAATACCCTTAACATTCTCTAATTTCAGCCAATTAATCTAACATTATCAAGCACAGTTAATCAGCTGTAACATGCATCGATCAAAGAGGCTATAATTTTAGTAACATATTAGTAACCAAATCATGAATTATTAGATGAAACCCCATGTGAAACATAACTTTAAACCCAAAAACAATGCTGAAGAGGGAGTTTTTATGCCAGGTGCAGGGGAACAAAAAAAACACCTAGTGAAAATGGTGACCTTAAATTTTCCTTATAAAACTTGTCTTTATCCTTTTGTTCTACATCTTCAACATTCTCTTCAGTATCCTTGTCTGTTCTTCTTGATTCTTGCCTCTATTTTAATGATTCTTCCTCCATCGTGTGAGGTGCTTCGTTAAAAGTTTAAAACTAAAAATAACATTCTATCTCTCTTGTAGATAAAGAGAAAGTGTGAAGAAAAATAAGGAATGAGTTTACAATAAAAGAGCCTGTGAGAAAAAAGGATAAATGAGAAAATGAGTACCTACCCGATCATTCCCTCGAAGCCTTCATTGAGTTAGTGGTAAATGGAGAGATGCGACCATAGTGGATATTGCTGCTCAAGGTTAAGGCATTCAAATTCAAATATTTAAATTTATTAAACGTATAGTTTATGAATAATTTGTGGGATGTGATTAATGAAAATAGAAACACTTTTGCATATTTGAAATTTGAAATACATAGGAATGTGACACATTAATGCAAAATCGTAACGTATAGGAAAATTTATATTCAGACAATGAATTAATTCTAAATCGAAGCTATTTTGTCTATGAATTTGACCACAATATTGGTTATATACAGTTTGGTTTAGTGCGGGTCAATGTGTTGCATGCAATTTAAAATTTGAAATGTTTTTTAAACAAGA
Source organism: Astragalus membranaceus (assembly GCA_039519185.1). Lineage (NCBI taxonomy): Eukaryota > Viridiplantae > Streptophyta > Magnoliopsida > Fabales > Fabaceae > Astragalus > Astragalus membranaceus. The sequence goes on along the minus strand of CM076854.1, from coordinate 50,824,780 downwards.
TTTAATGAATCGTATATAACTCCTCAATAATTTAGCCGCAAAATTATGAAATTGAGGGAACATATCAATAAATGATAATAAAAATAATAAAACAACTAATAATCAACTTTATAAACAAATGGGGCTGCTGACATTGATTAGTTATTTTACACGTGGGATTAGGAGAGCAAAAATCTTATGTGGATAGGCCGATAGGATGACACATTAGATTTTTGGCTTTGAGAAACCTATTTAATTGTATTATTAATAGATAGCTCCCTCCGTTCTAAAATATAAGACCCTGTTGGCATTTTTGATTCTCTCAAAATATAAAACCCTTTACAAATGTCAAGATATATTAATTACTCTTTTCCAAATGTATCACTTATTAATTAATACTACAAAATTGTCTTAGTATATAAAAAGTTAACAATAAATGCTAAGTGTAATTTAGTAACAGTCATACATAAATCATACGTATTAATTACACTACCAACACACCTTGGTAACTTCAACTTTCTAGTTTTTATACGAGTAGAAGCGTGAGTAAAAAAATGAATCTGAAGAGTTACTTTTCTCTCTCTTTCTATTAAAACTATTGCTTTAAGCCTTCACTATTAGCAAAAGCTTGGGTGTTGTTCTCAACTTCAGAAGCCTCTGCAATACCAGCTCCACTACACTTCAGAAGCCAACTCCATCGCAACCGCAGCTTCAGGCACACAACACAAGATCTCCGACATGCAACCAGCTCCACAACCATCTTCAGAAGCCATAGCAAAAATGAACTACAAGACTCAAAAAGAGACAACTTCTTCCTCCCTCACCCTTTCTTCTCTTCGTCACCGACTTAAACTCTATGAACAGACAACGGATGCAACCCACATGCTACCTGGTTACCTTTTCAACCTATTAGATCTTTCTTTCGTTGGATTTGAACCATAATTCTACCAGTTCGAAGTCAAAAATCGAACTCACTTGCGTTTTTGAAATTTGATTTCGTACTCAATTCTAGTTTGTTTTTGATGAAATTTGTTGCCTAATTCCCTTTCTGCACCAATTTCGCACCTATTGCAACTTGTTTGATGAATTTTGGTTGAGTTTTGAGCGTTTCCCCAATTTACAATACCTAAACGCGATTTCGGTGACATAATCTGTAACACCCTCAAAATAATTAATCGAATTATTTGGAGGAAGACCCGAATGAATTATTTTTAGTACTTGATTAGTGTATTTATTGAGTGCTAAAGTTAATTATTTGGTTGTCTCAAGAACGCTAAACCGATAAAGTGGAATAAAGGGTGATTTGGGGAATAAATAAGAGATTAAGGGCAATATGGTCATTTGACCATATTACCACTTAATTGAAATAAAGAAAGAAAGAGAAGAAAGAAAGGAATCGAAGAAGAGGAGAAACAGAGGAGAGAAAAGAAGAAAAGAAGAGGAAAGAAGAAGAAGAAGAGAAGAGGAGAAGAAGAAGAAGAAGAAGGAACATCACACCCATCAACCCTAAGTTCTTGATCATCATCTTCCTTCCATCTTTGTTTCCTTGAGCTAGGTAGGTTACTATTCATTTTTCCCCTCCCTTTTTGACTTTCGATTTTGAGAGTTAGAGTGGGATGATTTCGATTTTGATGATGATTTTGGTGGTTGAAAGGTGATTAGAAGCAAGCCCAAGGAAGATTGAAAGCGGTTGAAGCTCGATTCGAAGTTGGGAGCGGAGTGGTGATTATAGGGTTTCATTTGGGAATTTTTGGAGGCTCGGTGATTTCGGCACGGTAACGGCTTTTGTAACGCCCCAAAAATAATAGATTAATTTATTTAATTAATTAAATGAAATTGAGTGGTAGAAATAATAATATAATTATTATTTATTACTTAATAAAATAATTATAGGTGTTATTATATGTGAGCCTTAGTTGGGTTGGAAATAATTATTTTGAGGGGGGCTGTGTAGCGTTTGGGCTTAAGTGGTGGAAGAAAGCCCGTGATCCAAGCCCAAGCATACTTAAGCTAGAAAATTAGGCTTAGCTCATTTGTTTGCCAAGGAGAGAAAATTAGCGAAATTGAGAGAGAGGAGCCGAGAGGGGGCGCGGCGCCCATGGAGAAAAAGAGAAGAGGAGGCGCGACTTGGAGGAAGAGAGAGAAAGGGGCGTGAGGCAAGAGGAGAAGGGGATCGGGTTGCGGTGATTCTTGGAGCTTACGTATAAGGGATAGCGTGTTCGTCATAACCTAAGGTAAGGGTGGGTCTCATCTTCTCTATAATAGGGTTTTATGATGGGGACTAAGTAAGGGTAGGCTCTATGTATGCCGTTTTATGTACTTCTAGTGATTATTGATGAACCCTAGGCATATGATAACTTGTTATTTGAGAAATTGTGGTTGATGATGATTTTGAGATAAATGTGATAATGTGTATGTTCAAGGTGATTGGACACGTTTTGATGATGATTTGATTGTGTTAAATGGTGTTCATACGCAATTGGTGATGATCGGTATGTTTGATGGTTTGGTCATGTTTGATGATGTGTTGGCATGATGTGTGGGTGTTTTGAACAAGAATTCTGGTCCTTGGGCGCCTAGGGCGCCATATGTTTGATGTTGAGTTGCTGAAACTGTTGCTGAATTTTTCTGTTGCTGGAAGTGTTGCTTGGGTGAGCATATGGGGTGTGTTGGGTGCAATTTCAAATTCTGGGCATATTTTACCGGGCCATCTTTTGTATTTTCCTGCCCAAATTCAATTTTAAACATTTTGGCTTGAGTGGTTTTATTTTTGCACGTGTCATTTTGGAGTTGTCTCGGTGGGTGTTGCTTATGTGCGCCAATGTTGCTGCCTGCGCCAGTATCTGTGTTGCTGCCTGTGTCGAAGTGCTGAGACAGAAGCTGTCGAAGTGCTGAGACAGAAGCTGTCGAAGTGCTGAGACAGAAGCTGTCGAAGTGCTGAGACAGAAGCTGTCGAAGTGCTGAGACAGAAGCTGTCGAATTTGTTGAGACAGAAGCTGTCGAAGTACTGAGACAGAAGCTGTCGAATTTGTTGAGACAGAAGCTGTCGAATTTGTTGAGACAGAAGCTGTCGAATTTGTTGAGACAGAAGCTGTCGAATTTGTTGGGACAGAAGCTGTCGAATTTGTCTCATTTTCCCCCTATTCTGTTTTTGACGTATCTTTTGACTCGGGCATCCGTTTTGAACGTTTCAAAAAGTGTTGGGAAGCTTTTCCAGTTGTCTACCTGCGTGTCTTATTTTTAAAATAAAAACTTATTATTTTCTGGTGGTTTCCGGGCGCCCAAGTGGCTGTCCCCGGTGGTCATTACAGTGACGTTGTAAAGGCATATTGAGTCCTTTAAAAATCCTTTTTGCGTATAACCAACAGTTTTAACGCTTTAGTGTCAAAATGGGTGATTATGACGATGATGCCCTTAGTGGCTAGTTAAATGACCTTTTTTCCCTTAGTGGCCAACGTTGTTGATAATGCTGTTTGATTGACGATGATGCCCTCAGTGGCTAGTACTTGAAAGGTTGATGATTTTGACGGTAATGCCCTTAGTGGCTATGCATGTGATTGACGATGGATGTTATATTGATAATGACGTGTAAATGACGATGATGCCCTTGGTGGCTAGTAAATGACGTTTTTGCCCTCAGTGGCTATTGTTTGAGTTGATGATGTTTATGAATAAGTGATGATGAAAATAAGTGACGTTGAGGCCCAAAAGGCTAAGTGACGATAAGGCCCAAAAGGCTAAGTGACTTTGTTGTGTGTAATTATGAATTGACAGGTGATGTGCCTCTAAGTAGGCAAAATGGTAAGTGAGGGGGCACATAGTTGACCGTTTATGTGTGTGTTTGTGCGTGGGGTATGTCATAGTGTCTCATGCATCCCATGTGCATAAACCCAGTGACGTTTGAGGCCCAAAAGGCTAAGTGACGATGAGGCCATAGAGGCTAAGCGACGTTTGTGAAAAGGTACCTCATGCATATGCCCGCGAGTGTGTTGCATTTCATACTCCTGCATGACATTGTGACGACTGGTTGTGCCGAGTAACTTGATGATGGAATTGACTGTTTTATCCTTGATGATTGACTTGATGTTTCATGGTGTGGTAGATATAGTGTCGTAACTCTAGCTTAGTGCTTATCATATGCTTTATTATATGGTTAGATGAACTCACCCCTTCTGTTTGAATGTTACCCCTATGCGGTAACGTGCAGGTGAGCTCAAGTGAAGGCTTAGGTATCTTCACTAGCTGAGTCGGGTCGTCTGCTCTGATTATGTAACACTTGGGGGAAATAGAACGTTGTTTTAGTTTATTTAAGACTGTGTATAATTGTTGGACGTTCCACTGTGAAGTTGTATTTTAATTTACAATGACGTTTTGTAAGTATTATAAGACTGTTTTCGAAAAGCGAGCAATTTGGCGCTTGACGTTTAACGAAGTAAGTGTGACATCCCTTGTGGTGTATTTAAAAAAATGAAAACTCTGATTTTACGCAAATAAATTAACGGGTAAAAAAAGGGGTGTTACAGCTTTCGCGTCAAGGGTGAGTTTTACTCACGTTTAGGTTTATTCCATTGGGAAATGAACATGTCGTGATTTGGTTTCGAAAGATTTGGAGTCGAAAACCGTTATTTCAAAATATATCATATTTTGATAAAACTCGTTTAGATTGAGTTTTTGATTGATTTGATTGATTGTGTGACATTTCATGAATCTGTTTTTATGGTTGTTTGAACTATTTTTAATTGGAACAAGAATCGGAATTGATCGGAAAGCGAATTTTCATGAAAAAGGCCATTTTTGCAATGCTGCCAAGGGCACACGACCCGTGCGTATGGTCGCACGACCCGTACGCATGGCTCGGTTCTGTGTTTTTCAAAATGCTCAGCAGAGTGCACGACCCGTGCGTATGGGGGCACGACCCGTGCGCATGGTTCTGTTCTGTTTTTCAAAATGCTCAGCAGTGCGCACGACCCGTGCGTATGGGGGAACGAACCGTGCGCAGTGTTCTGTCCAAAATTTCCAAAAGTGCCCGAAACGATCCCGATCGATTCCAATCCTCTTTTAATCCTTTCCTAACCCTTCTACAATGATATTAGGCTTATAATTCCATGAATTTGAACACATTTCAAAAGGTTTTTACAAACGGTTTGCAAAGCTAAGTGTCGTTTGAAAAACCGGATAATAGTACATGTGTGCGGATATGTTTTATTAATAATAAAGCAGACTATGAGTCCTACGTGATATGGTATAATGCAAATGAACTGTGGGTTCATATGACAGTTGATATATATATATATATTATATCGAGTTTGGGTGACGACTCATGAGACTAACATACTAGGCGGGGCAGTCATGATCCCCTACCCTAGGCTCTATGCCATTAGGAAAAATGCTATTGGTAAGGGGGTTCATCGGGTTTGGAAGCGTTCGCGCAGTCGGTATTATGTTAAATTGTTTGTTGTACGGTTCACCGGGTTTGGAAGCGTTCGCGCAGTCGGTGTCGTACTGAGCTATAGTAGGTTCCCCCGGAGTTAGCGTTCGCGCAGTCGGTGGAATGCTATGTATAAAATAATGCGGTCCACCGGGTTTGGAAGCGTTCGCGCAGTCGGTGCCGTATTGAGTTAGAAAGGCTTTAGAGGCATGAGTAGGTGGTCTCGGTAGAACTCACTGAGATTGTATCTCATTGTTTATATGTTGTTGTTTTACAGAGAAACAGGGAAAGAAAGGACCACAGAGGCATGAGTAGGTGGAGCTCGGATGGTTGCTGATGACTTAGCTTTATGCTTAAGTTTATGTTTCCCTTTGTTGTTTATGTATTGAAACACTATGTCTTTAGTGTTATATCTCTCTTCCGCTTTCTTGTATGATACTGAATACTATAGTTGCTAATGGTTTATGGTTTGAGAACCGTATCGTCTTGTTTGTATATAAGAATGTTTGGTTTACATTCAGCGAAAAATTATAGTGATATTTAGTGTCTAACCAGGGAATATATCTCTGATGTTCAAGGGATGGTACACTTGGGAATTATTAATAAATAAAAATACGGGGTGTTACAGTTGGTATCAGAGCAGTTTGACCTAGTCGGACTTAGACGATAGAGTCTTTTACTTCCTTTAGTTATGATTCTTCTTAGTATGCTATTAGACATTGAGCTTGATCAACTTAATACTTTGTGCATATTTCGCAAAATCATGGCCAGAAGAGGTAGAGAAGTTCCTCCTCCCGGTGATCCGCATTTCGAATGGATGCCAAATGTGATTGAGAACCAACAGAAAATGATGCAGGATATGATGCTTATACATCAGCAACATCTGACACAGCAGCAAAATGCTCAGCAGCAACAAGCTCATGAGCCACAAGTGAACCCAAGAAGGGTCTACACAGAATTCTTGAAGATAAAACCCTCCGAGTTTAGAGGTGGGCCTGATGTCATGAAAGCACAACATTGACTGGATGACACTGAAAAGATTTTTCTCACAATGCAAGTGACAGATGAAGATAAGCTGAGATCAGCATCCCATATGCTGAAGGGAGAGGCCAATAACTGGTGGACTAATGCTAGAACCATCATGGAGACCATGGGAACTCCCCAGACTTGGGAGAACTTCAGGAGAACCTTTCTGGAACAATTCTTTCCCACTGCTATGAGGTTTGATAAAGAGAATGAGTTTTTGGCTCTCAAACAAGGAGGTTTAACCGTGGGCCAATACACGCCTAAATTTGAAGAGTTGTATCAATTCTTCGGTTTAGCTGGATATGCTCCCAGTGACCAATGGAAAACTGACAGGTACAAGTATGGGCTGAGAGAGGATATAGCACAAAGCCTAAGTTCTTTTCCGAGGAGCAACTACGCAGCCATGGTACAACAAGGATATATTGCCGAAAGTGAATTGGCAAGATTGTATGCAAGCAGAAAGGCGTTCCATCAGAATAAGAGGAACACAGGGCCATCTAGCTCTCAGATGGGTCCCAGGCATGACTCAGGAAAGGGAAACAATTATAAAGGGAAGCAGATTCAATCGTTCGGTTCATCAAAGAGCAGGAATTGTTCGAAGTGTGGAAGGTATCATAGTGGGGATTGTCAACGAAGATCTATTCGGTGCTATCATTGTAATGAGGAGGGCCACTATGCAAATGAGTGCCCAGCAAAGAAGAATTTCCAAACAGCACCAAATGCTCCTAGTCAGGGGCGAATCAATACTCTGGATGCTCAGACCATCACACATAATGACAACTTACTGAGGGGTACGGGATCTCTTTTCAATAATTCAGTCAATATATTATATGATTCCGGTGCAAGCCATTGTTTTATAGCACAAGCATGTGTAGATCGGTTGGGACTAGCATTATCTGAGCTATCCGAACCGATAACTATTTTAACGGCTGTCAAGGGTCGGGTCCAGACCCAATCATTGTGTGAAAATTGCCTACTTGTCATAGGGGGCGGAAATTTTGTTGTGAAATTTATTTGCTTGCCTATGAGAAGTATGGACATTGTTCTGGGTATGGATTGGATGGTTGCAAATCAAGTGACAATCAACTGTGCCGATCGAACAATTAGCTTCGCCTCCGAATCCGTAGGATTGACACAGGCAGATTCTGGAGCAGTAATCTCTTTCACCTCAGCGAGCCAATCATTATTCCAAGGTGCGGAAGCTTATATTATTATGTTATCTGCATCCACTGAAAAGGGTTTAGATTTGTCATCTGTACAAGTGGTGAATGAATTTTTGGATGTTTTTCCGGATGAAGTCTCTTCTGTACGTCCTCACCGAGAGGTATAGTTTTTTATAGAGTTGGTTCCTGGAACAGGGTCAATATCTATTGCTCCTTATAGAATGTCTCCTTTAGAATTAAAGGAATTGAAGTCGCAACTTGAAGAGTTGATCTGAAAGAGGTTCATTCGACCGAGCGCTTCTCCATGGGGTGCTCCGGTGTTATTAGTTAAGAAAAAGGACGGAAGCATGAGGTTGTGTACTCATTACCGACAACTGAACAAAGTGATGATCAAGAACAAATATCCCTTGCCAAGGATAGATGATTTGCTTGATCAACTTAGAGGAGCAGCGGTGTTTTCTAAAATTGACCTGAGGTCGGGCTATCATCAAATCAAAGTTAGAGCCTTAGATATTCCGAAGACTGCTTTCCGTACGAGGTATGGACATTACAAGTTTATAGTGATGCCCTTCGGTTTGACTAATGCTCCGGCGGTATTCATGGACTACATGAACCGAGTTTTTCACACTTACCAAGACCAGTTTGTTGATGTTTTTATTGATGATATATTGGTGTACCCTAAGACCATTGAGGAGCATGTTCAACATCTCCGCATCGTTCTGAATGTACTCCGAGAAAAGAAATTGTATGCAAAGCGGTCGAAGTGTGACTTCTGGATTCCTGAAGTGAAGTTTTTGGGACACGTGATTTCTCAATCGGGAGTCGCGGTGGATCCCAGTAAGGTGGAAGCTGTAATGAACTGGGAACGACCAACATCAGTCACTGAAATAAGAAGTTTTCTGGGTCTAGCCGATTACTACAGGAGGTTCATCCAGGGATTCTCACAATTGGTTCTTCCACTTACTCGGCTAACTTGTAAGGGTCAACCGTTTACATGGAATGCTGATTGTGAGAAATGTTTTCAAGAATTGAAAGTTAGGTTGACTTCTGCTCCAATCCCGATCCTTCCGGATCCGTCTTTGGAATTCCAAATTTACAGCGATGCTTCTGGAAAGGGTTTGGGATGTGTTCTCATGCAGAATCAACAAGTGGTAGCATATGCATCCAGGTAATTAAAGACTCATGAAGAGAATTATCCGACTCATGATTTGGAGTTGGCAGCGATTGTTTATGCACTAAAGATTTGGAGACATTACCTGTATGGGTCTCGTTTCGAAGTCTTTAGTGATCGTAAAAGTTTGAAATATTTGTTTGATCAGAAGGAGTTGAACAACACGCAGAGAAGATGGGTGGAGTTTCTGAAGGATTATGACTTCGAATTGAAGTATCATCCGGGAAAGGCTAATGTTGTAGCCGATGCACTAAGTAGGAAATCCATTCACATGGCAGGGTTGATGATGCATGAAATGGAATTGTTGGAGTCTTTTAGAGACTTAAATCTGAATACAAAGCCAAGGAGGGACCGGTTAGTGTTGAGCCATATGAGGATCTCAAGTTCCTTAAGAGATTCTATTCGCATAGAACAGGAAGTTGATTTGAAGCTACAATCACCAAAAGTGTTGCCAGATTTTACCGAAGATAGTGATGGAGTTGTTTGTTTCAACGGTAGGATCTGTGTACCCGACGATGAAGGTATTAGAAAGCAAGTGCTAGAGGAAGCACACCGAAGTTTATTTTCTGTACATCCCGGGTCCACCAAGATGTATAGAGATTTAAAGCAGATGTACTGGTGGTATGGAATGAAGTTAGAAATAGCCGAATTTGTGTCTCAATGTTTAACTTGTCAAACAGTTAAGATAGAGCATCAGAAGCCTGCTGGTCTGTTACGGCCACTAGATGTACCAGTGTGGAAATGGGTGTTGCCAAGTGGCTTCAGTCTCAAGAGGGGGGGTGAATTGAGATTTAAAAACTTTTGATAACTTTCGAAAACGTTTTTCCCCTTTTCAATGATTTAGATCAATTTTCGCGCAGGTTAAATGGAAGCAAAGGAATTAGAAAATAAAGCAATAAAGAACACAGAGATTTATCCTGGTTCGGTCACCTCCTAGTGACCTACGTCCAGTCCTCACGCCCTTGTGAGATTTTCCACTAACCAAAACAACAAGGCTTACAGGTGCCTTGGAAAACCTTTACAGACTCAGGCACTCTTCTACTAGGATACCCCACCTATAAAGAGCCCTCAAATCTATTACAACAATAACAAGAGATACCCCACCCCTGTTACAACCAGCTGGCCCAGAAAGATACCCCACTTCCTAGTACAAACAGCTACCCTAGAGAGATACCCCACTCCCTAGTACAAAATACAACAAATAAACAATAACAAATTTAAAGACTGAAATACCTCTAATGTAGGCAGATAATACAACTTGAAGAATGCAACCCCAACTAACTCTTTGCGAAAGATCAGCTCTGACGGACCAGCGGTGCGAGAAGAGAAAAGAATAAAATGTAAAGAGTTTTTCTCAAAATGTGCTCTGATTCGTGAAATGGGTTGGTAAGAAATGAACACAATGAGGTGCCTATTTATAGGATATGAGAAAAAGAAGTTTATGTTGAAAATAATGTAGGAATCGATTATATGCTAAAATGTGTTGGATCTGGGAATCGATTCTTATGTGTGACTTCTTTTAAGTGAGAATCGATTTTGCTTTATTTGAAAATGGATGACAATCGATTATTGGCTTACAGGCAGGCAAGGAATCGATTTTATGCTTAATGAAAATTAGTATGAATCGATTCATCATTTTCAGAGATGCTTAGAAATCGATTTTATGCTTAGTGTAAAATAGTATGAATCGATTCTTTATTTTTGGAAATACTTAGGAATCGATTTGCATACTTAGTGAAACTAGTATGAATCGATTCTTAGCTTTTGTATTGACCTGAAAATCGATTTTGATATATAGAATAAAATAGAGAAAACCGATTTTATGCTTTTCAAAAATGCTTCTTGTGTTTACGTGTGCATGCATGCATTTTGAAAAACATTTAAGATGTGAGACTTTGCGAGATGAGCTGACCTGCGAAAGAGCTTACACTTTTTCGTAAGACACACCCAAACCCTAAGGACTACCCTTATACTTAAGGACTACCCTTAAACTTGAATCTTCTATTCTTGAGCTTGATTGTCTTGGATTGTGACTTTGTCACTTTCATTCACTTGGGCTCTGTCTTTTTCATCATCAAAACTCGACCTGCAATATTAGGTTACCTGCAATACAAGGTATCCACATTCTCCCCCTTTTTGATGATGACAAAACATTAACTCATCTCAAGGTGGGAGGTTAGTTCAAACAGATAATGCATATGTGTGATGCTCCCCCTGTTTTATTGACTATATGCAAAGTGATAATGTTATGGATGTGTATATGCATGCTAAATTTACTCTATTTTTCTCCCCCTTTTTGTCAGGATCAAAAGGGTCGACATTGATAGATATTGCGAATCTAAACAGCGTGTATTTCATTCAAATAGAAGAGGAATCAATGATTCCAAGTTCTCTTCGAATGAAAAAGAAGCTTTCTTTTTGTAAAGGTTTTGTGAAAATATCAGCCAGCTGTTTTGCGGATTCAACAAATTCGATCACACAGTCGCCTTTTTGGACATGATCTCTAAGAAAATAATGTCTTATCTCTATGTGCTTGGTCCTAGAGTGTTGGACAGGGTTCTTTGTAAGATTGATAGCGCTGGTGTTGTCGCATTTTATAGGGATATGATCTAGTTCTACATCATAGTCAAGAAGTTGTTGCTACATCCAAAGGATTTGTGCACAGCAACTTCTTGCTGCAACGTATTCTGCTTCAGCAATTGACAGTGCGACACTGACTTGTTTCTTACTGTGCCATGAGACTAATGCACTACCTAGTATGTGACATGTTCCACTAGTGCTTTTTCTATCCAACTTACATCCTGCAAAATCAGAGTCTGAATATCCAATAAGGCTACTTGTGGCGCTTTTTGGGTACCACAGACCAACATTTTGAGTACCTACAAGATATCTCATTATTCTTTTGACAGCTACTAAATGCGACTCTTTTGGATTTGCTTGATATCTAGCACACATGCAAACACTAAACATGATGTCCGGTCTACTAGCAGTTAAGTAGAGAAGAGAACCAATCATACCTCGATATTTGCTTAGTTCTACCGGTTTACCTTCTTCATCTTTGTCTAAGTAGCATGAGGTGCTCATTGGTGTGAACATTTCTTTTGCTTTGTCCATTTCGAATCTTTTGAGTAATTCTTTGCAGTACTTTGATTGAGATATGAAGATGCCGTTGTTTGTTTGTTTTATTTGAAGCCCAAGGAAGAAGTTGAGTTCTCCCATCATTGACATTTCAAACTCACTCTGCATAATACTTGAAAATTCTTTGCAAAGCAATTCATTAGTAGCACAGAAAATAATATCATCCACATAGATTTGCACGAGTAAGATGTCATTTTTTGACCTTTTTATAAAAAGTGTAGTATCAACTTTCCCTCTTTGAAAATTATTTTTGAGTAGGAATTTGCTCAATCTTTCATACCAAGCTCTGGGAGCTTGCTTCAGACAATATAGAGCTTTTTTGAGTTTAAAAACATGGTCCGGTTTTTCAAAATTTTCAAAGCCAGGTGGTTGTTCAACATACACTTCTTCTTGTATAAAACCATTTAAGAAAGCGCTCTTAACATCCATTTGATACAATTTAAAATCCATAACTGATGCGAAAGCAAGTAACATGCGAATAGCTTCTAATCTAGCTACAGGAGCATATGTTTCATCATAGTCCATTCCTTCTTCTTGATTATAACCTTTAGTAACTAGTCTAGCTTTATTTCTAACTATTATACCTGATTCATCTAGCTTGTTTCGAAACACCCATTTTGTGCCTATTATTTGATGTTTATCAGGTCTAGGAACTAGATCCCATACATTGTTTCTTTCAAACTGATTTAACTCTTCTTGCATAGCAATAGGCCAGTGTTCATCTACTACAGCTTCATCTATATTTCTAGGTTCAATTTGAGATACAAAAGCCATATGATTACATGCATTTCTAAGAGAGTTGCGAGTAGTTACCCCTTTTGTTACATCACCTATAACATTTTCAAGCGAGTGGTCCCTTGGGATTCTCCATTCCTTGGGTAGTTCACTGCTTGATCCTTCTTCTGTCTTTTCTTGAGGAGTAGGTTTTGTTTCTTCCTCTTTGTCTTTCTTCTTTTCACCTATCTGTAAATCTTCATGTTCATCTGCAATATCATCAATAACCTTTCCCAGTCTTTTGGGGTTAGTTTCATCAAATGTAACATGTACAGATTCCTCAATTACCTGATTTCTTCTATTGAAAATTCTAAAGGCTTTGCTAGATAAAGAGTAACCAAGAAAAATTCCTTCATCAGCCTTAGCATCAAATTTTCCTAGGTTATCCTTTCCATTATTTAGAACAAAACATTTGCAACCAAAAGTGTGTAAGTGTGAAATATTTGGTTTTCTCTCCTTGTAAAGTTCATAGGGGGTTTTCTTTAAAATAGGCCTAATCAGAACTCTATTCATAACATAACAAGCAGTACTTACAGCATCCGCCCAAAAGTATTTTGGGATGTCGTGATCATTCAACATTGTTCTGGCAAGTTCCTCCAATGATCTATTTTTCCTTTCAACAACTCCATTTTGTTGAGGAGTTCTGGGTGCTGAGAAGTTGTGATTTATACCAAGTTCTTCACATAGGTTTTCGAACTTTTCATTTTCAAATTCTCCACCGTGATCGGATCGAATTGAGATGATTTTCAATTCTTTCTCATTTTGAATGCTGCGAGCAAGCTTTTTGAATGCTCCAAATGCTTCGCTCTTATTTGCCAAAATGAGAGTCCAGGTGTACTTTGAATAGTCATCTACTATAACTATAGCATAGTAATTACCACCATAATTTTTTGTCCTTGAGGGACCAAATAGATCCATGTGTAACAGCTGCAAAGTTTTGTTAGTAGACACAATATTCTTTGATTTAAAAGACACTTTTACCTGTTTACCCTTTTGGCATGCATCACACAGTTTGTCTTTTTCATACTTGATATTAGGCAGACCACTAACTATATCCTTAGACACTAGCTTGTTAAGATGATCCATATGAATATGAGCTGTTCTACGATGCCACAACCAGGAATTTTCTTCCTTACTAATGAGACACCATGCATTATGAGATGAAACACTATCAAGACTCATCATGTATATGTTTCCTACTCTATTTCCTATCATTCTAACTTGTTTACTTTGTTTATCTTCAATGATGCATGAACCTGAATCAAATATTACCCTATTTCCTTTATCACAAAGTTGGCTAATGCTTAATAAATTATGTTTAAGACCTTCAACATAAAGCACATTATCAATAGCAGTAGATAAATCTTTACCAACTTTACCTTCACCGAGGATTCTTCCTCTGTTGTAGTCACCATAAGTCACATGACCGCTTGATCTGGGGGTTAGAGTTAAGAACTTTGTTATATCTCCAGTCATGTGCTTTGAGCAGCCGCTGTCAAGGTACCAATCTGACCCTCGTACCTTGAAGCACACCTGCAGCAATTTAAAACAAGGTTTTAGGTACCCAAATCTCTTTGGGTCCTTGTGGGTTAGTGCTCAGTATGGTCCTTTTGGGAACCCATACCTTTTTCACATTCAGTCTATCTCTTTCCCTGCAAACGGAAGCTGTGTGTCCAGGTTTACCACAATAATAGCATTTAATATAAGGTCTAGAGAAAAAACGTGGTTTATAATGAGTATGCTTTTTGAAATTGTTTCTAGGAAGTTTGTGATGCATATTTTGTAACTTAGACATTTTTACAGCAGTCCATTCTAGTTCATGGATTTTCTTTTCAAAATCAATGCATTTATCACATACAAAATTGGCTTTAAAACATGCAAGGCTGTCATTTTCTTTTCTAAGCTCTAATTTTTCTTTAGTTAGGTTACTAACTTCATTTTCAAGATGAGAGATAACTTTCTTAGCTTTACCTAATGCTTTAGTTAATTTCACAGAATCATCATGCAATTCAGTAAAAGCTTCATATAGATCATCATATGCATTTTGTAAAGATTCAGGGTTAGATGTTACCTCATTTTCATTTTCGCTTTCATGATCAGCCATTAATGCAACTTGAGCTTCTTCATTGTCGGATTCATCTGATGAATCCATGCAGTTGTCTTCCCATGCGATGTAAGCTTTTCTTTCTTTGTTATCTTTGAACGCTTTCTTTTCAAATTTGGAATCCTTTTTCTGTAGATTAGGACATTCCATTTTCATGTGCCCGGGTTTCTCGCATTCATAACAAGTAGGAGGACCGGATGAGCTTTCTTTGCTAGAGAACTTTTTTGAGTTGAAGTTCTTCCTTGGATAATTGTTGCCTTTCAAGAACCTTTTGAACTTCCGAACCATAAGAGCCATATTCTCTTCACTTTCATCAACTTCATTATCTGAGTCGTCGCTATCACCAAGCCGACTGGAATTAGATGCTTTCAGAGCTAAGCTTTTCTTTTTCTTATCTGTATCTTCATGCTCAGCCAGACGGGTGAGTTCTAGTTCATGCTCTTGGAGTTTACCAAACAGAGTAGCAAGAGTCATAGTATCCAAATTTCTTGATTCAGCTATAGCAGTAACCTTGGGTTTATACTTATATCCGTTAATAACTTGGATTTGTGATAATTTAAAAAATACATATGCTTGTGACAAAGAAGATACGTCACAAGAATTCTCTGAATTCGTATTCGTAATATTACAAGATTTGTGTATAATCGACATAAATGGAATTATACTTTGATGTGTTTTATCAATTCTTTCTGCATTTGTTTTTTTATTGGCAATGGATTTAGTTACAATATTTTTTGTTGATTCAAGAAAAAGTTGTATATTGATCCTAGGAATACCAATGATACATAAAAGGATATCGATGTATATCCTTTCCATGAAAAATTTGAAAAAAGAATATGATTTACGGGTTAATCGAACAATTCTTCTTTGTAATAGAGGCAATCAAGAAAGCTGCATAGGTAAATATATAACCTACCGAAAAGTGGACTAATCCAACCAATCTTGCTTGCACAATGGAAAGCGCCACTGGTTTATCTCTCCATCGAATCAAATTAGCCAAAGGTGTGCGTTCATGAGCCCATGCTAAAGTTTCAATCAATTCCTACCAATATCCGCGCCATGAGATTAAGAACATAAATCCAGTCGCCCAAACAAGATGTCCAAATAAGAACATCCACGCCTGTAACACCCGTTTCTACCCCTTTCATTTATAACAATTATCAGAGTGCACAAATTATTTTTTTGAAACGGAATGCTACATTTACTTCAAAAACACGTCATTTGTTTAACTTAAATTAAAATCATTACGTGGCATCATGGGCGGCCATTACTCAAAAATACGGTTACAACGTTAAAATAAAATCCAACAAGTCGTACAAGACAAAATCACTATCTAATAAGACGCCCCCCAGGTGCTACGTATCAGAGCGACTCGAACTCAAGGGAATGAAGGTCAAAGCCTTCAAGTACGGTTACCTGTAAAGTAAAAATCAACAAAAGGGGTGAGTCTCAAACCCTATAATAAAGTACATAAGGAGTAGTATGTACGAATACAGGACTACATCAATCACAGCAATATTCACTTTAATCACCAGTTCAGTCAATCGAAATTTATCACCAATTCATCACCAACTAAATATTCACCAAACAATCACCAAATAAAAGTAATCACCAAACAATCACCAAATAAATAATCACCAAAACATTCGCCAACTGTATGTTTAATGTATGAGATGCAACCCAAAACTCCACTGGGCATATGCATGTGGATCCATTCACCAAAAATGAGCCTTGAGGGCATTCACCAAAATTTATAATAAGGCCGAAGCCCGAGGCCGAAGCCTATTCACCAAAAATCATGCATATGATTATGCGACACCATGACAATGCATCACACACCAGAATTGTAACACCCCAAAAATAATAGATTAATTTATTTAATTAGTTAAAAGAAATTGGGTGGTAGAAATAATAATATAATTATTATTTATTACTTATTAAAACGAGTATAAGGTGTTTTAAATAAAATAAGGAGCAGTATTGGAATCGGGTAAGGTGTTGTAATTAAATTGGGCTTAAGCTGCGGGGAAGCCCGCAACCCAAGCCCGACAGCCTAAGCGCATATAAAAGCTGAGATTTTAGGGTTTTGGTTCATTGGAGAAAAAGAAAGGAAAAATGCGAATAGAGAGAGTGGGAAGGGAAGGAGGGCGCGGCGCCATGAGGAGAGGAGGAGAGGTGAGGTGCGCAAATCTCAAGGAGAAAAAGGAGAAGGGTCGTGTTGCGGGTTCTTTGGAGCTTACGTATGGAGTTATCGTGTTCGTTATAATCTAAGGTAAGGGTGGGTCTCATCTTCTCTATAATAGGGTTTTATGATGGGGACTAAGTAAGGGTAGGCTCTATGTGTGCCGTTTTATGCATTTCTAGAGATTATTGATGAACCCTAGGCATATGATAACTTGTTATTTGGGAAATTGTGGTTGATGGTGATTTTGAGATAAATGTGATAATATGTATGTTCAAGGTGATTGGACGCGTTTTGATGATGATTTGGTTGTGTTAGATGGTGTTCATATGCAATTGGTGATGATCGGTATGTTTGAGAATGGTTTGATTTTGTTTGATGATGTTTTGGCATGATTTGTGGGTGTTTAGAGCAAGAATTCTGGTTGCTGGGAGTGTTCTGGGTGCCAGGCGCCCTTGCTGGGCGCTGGGCGCCCGTGTGTGTTGCTGTCTGCGTTGCGCTGGGCGCTGGGTGCCAGCGCTGGGCGCTGGGTGCCAGCGCTGGGCGCTGAGCGCCCGTGTGCGTGTGTGCGTGTGTGGCGCTGGGCGCTGAGCGCCCATGTGCGCGTGTTGCTGTGTTGCGCCTAGGCGCTGGGCGCTGGGCGCCCGTGTGTGTTGCTTGCGTGTTGCGCCTTGCTGGGCGCCAGGTGCCTGGGCGCTGGGCGCCCAGGGCGCCAGTTTCAGGATGTTCCCAAATGTTTTCGAAAACTGTTTTCGCTATAACTTTTGACTCGGGTGTCCGTTTTGAACGATTCAAAAAGCGTTGTGAAGCATTTTCAGTTGTCTATCTATGTGTCCCATTTTTAAAAATAAAAACTCATAATTTCTGAATGTTGCTGGGCGCCCAAGTGGTTGTTCCCGGTGGTCACTCCGGTGACATGGAAAGGATGTTTTGGTGTCTTTGAAAATCCCCTTTGAGCATAACTAACTGTTTTAGCGGTTTAGTGTCAAAATGGGTGATTAATGACTGTTTTGCCCTTAGTGGCTATTATTACTCATTATGACGTGCAAAGACTGTTTTGCCCTTAGTGGCTATTATTACTCATTATGACGTGCAAAGACTGTTTTGCCCTTAGTGGCTATTGTTAATTATTATGACGTGTAAAAGACTGTTTTGCCCTTAGTGGCTATTATTACTCATTATGACGTGCAAAGACTGTTTTGCCCTTAGTGGCTATTGTTAATTATTATGACGTGTAAAAGACTGTTTTGCCCTTAGCGGCTATTATTATTTATAATAGTGTGCAAATGACGATGATGCCCTTGGTGGCTAGTAAATGACGTTTCGTCCTCAGTGGCTATTGTTTAAGTTGATGATATTATGTATATGTGATGATGAAAACCCAGGGACGTTTGAGGCCTGAATGGTTAAGTGACGTTAAGGCCTAAAAGGCTAAGTGATGTTGTTGTTGTGTAAATTGTGAATTGACAGGTGCTGTGCCTCTTATTTGGCAAACCGGTAAGTGACGGGTCACAGGGTTGACCGCGATTTGTGTATTTGAGTATTGGTGTGTTTGTGATTGGTGCATGTCATAGTGTCTCATGCCCCATATGCATAAACCCAGTGACGTTTTGAGGCCTGAGTGGCTAAGTGACGATGAGGCCTTAATGGCTAAGCGACGTTTGTGAAATAGGTACCTCATGCATATGCCCGCGAGTGGGTTGCATTTCATAAGCCTACATGACATGAGATGAGTTATTGTAAGTGATGTGAGTGATGACTCTGTTTTTCCCTTGATGATGTAATTGACTGTTTTACCCTTGATGATGTAATTGATTGTTTTATCCTTGATGATGTAATTGACTGTTTTACCCTTGATGATGTAATTGACTGTTTATCCTTGATGATTGACTTGATGTTCGTGATGTGGTTGATATAGTGTCTTGGCTCTAGCATAGTGCTTATCATACGCTTTATTATATTGTTAGATGAACTCACCCCTTCTGTTTGAATGTTACCCCTATGCGGTAACGTGCAGGGATCCTTGAGTGAAGGCTTAGGTATCTTCACTAGCTGAGTCGGGTCGTCTGCTCTGATATGTAACACTAGGGAGGGGAATGAATGTTGTTTAAGTCATTTATGACTGTTGTGGTTATTGGATTTTTAGTATTGTAAGCCTGGCATAGTTGTAATGCCTTTTATGATTAAACTGTTGGATTTCCGATGTGAAATTGTATTTTAATTGATCATGACGTTTTGAAGTTATTATAAGACTGTTTTCGAAAAGCGAGTTATTTGAAGTGTGACGTTTAACGAAGTAAGTGTGACATCCCTTGTGGTGTAATTAAATTTTGAAAACTCTGATATTTTTATTAAACAAAATTACCGGGTAGAAAAGGGGTGTTACATTAGTGGTATCAGAGCAATGGTTGGTCTGTCCGGCCGAGTCGTCGAGTCGTTGTGTCAGATAGTGACCAACTGTTGTCTTTTCAGTGTTGACCGTTGTTTGTGTTGCAGGTACACCGGAAAGTTTCTATTGGTAAGTGAACTAGTGGGGGAGATTTCCCTACTAGTGCTGTGTGCCCTATTGTGTATTCAGTGTGAGAACTGTGTTTTGCTGTTGTGATCCTTGTTGTTGACCTTATTGCTGCGTGCTTCTAAATGAATTGTCATGTTGTTTAAATGTTCACATGTGTTTTAGTTGATATTGAGCTCTGTGTGTTTTACATAAAATGTCGAATTAATTGCTGTTGCTGTGGATTGTTAAGTCACACGTACTTTCTTATGTTGTTATGACCGAACTATTTTAAGAGGTCGACGCTGAGCTTTTACGAAAAATCCTGTGAATGCGTTTGATGTTTGGAAACTGAATGCGTTGTAAAATTATTTTGTGGACTATTTCAAGTTATTGCTGCACTAATAACTGTCGTAGCGTTTTAATCACTACAAACGAAAAATATCTTCATTGAGTGCTATAATTTTGACCTCAACTCTTTTTGGAAAGGACCGCAATTTGATGTAACAATTTTAGATGAGGACTATCGTGGTGGAGTCTTGTATGCTTGAGTTTTGTGACAAAATCTTTTTGGTCGTTACTTCTTGAATTGCGCTATAGAGTTTTATAATCCGAAAAATAATGGAAGTTCCGAAATTGTTTTTGAACATCCATTAAACACTTTTACGGCTGAATACCGAGATTAGCATTGAAAATCACTTTTATAAACGGTTCGGATTTTGTTTTAGCAGTTGCACTCTTGCGATATGCGTTACGTGGTTTTAAAAATCTTAAGATTTAAAAATGTGCATTTTTGGACGCTTGTGCACTGGGGCCGAATTAACTAATTACAGTAAATGTTAATGTAACTATTCTTTTGGGCTGACTAGTTGTAATAAGGTTTTAAATGTTAACCGTTTTCCTGTGTACTTAGTTGATAATGCTTCGTGGATTATCCTGAGCTATTTGCTATTTCTGTTTGAATGATAAATGCCATGCTGTTTTAAGAAGTCGAATGCTACTGCTGTTTGTTTAAACTGCTGTTGCTGTTTTATTTAAATAATTGTTGCTGTTTCTGAAAAATGATCATTGCTGTTTTCAGAAAATAATGTTGTTGTTTTATTCGGATAATTGTTATGGTTTTCTGCAAAATGACTATTGCTGAAAATGAATGTTGCTACCTTTTAAAAGTTGTTGTTGCTGCTTCCTAAGGCCGCTGTCAGTGCTTTCAAGAATAACTGTTACTGTCCCTACTTTTGTACACTGCTGCTATTTTACGAGTTGTGCCTGTTTTTGGGTTGTTGACTGTCTCTATTTTTATGAGTTGTGCCTAATTCAATTGTTAACCGTTGCCGGTGCCTTAGTGCCCGATTGTGTGATTGAGTTGTTAATATTGTTGTCGTTGATGATGTTGCTCTGTTGTTGATTTTTAGTTGTTGGTGTCGCCTGAGTGGCAATTGTAGTTGTTGATGTCGCCTGAGTGGCAATTGTAGTTGTTGATGTCGCCTGAGTGGCAGTTGTAATTGTTGATGTCGCCTGAGTGGCAATTGTGGTTGTTGATGTCGCCTGAGTGGCAGTTGTAATTGTTGATGTCGCCTGAGTGGCAGAGTTGTTTGTGGATGTTGTTGTCGCGTTACTAAAATTATGAGACTTGTTGTACGACTGTTATGCACCCTGTGAATTTCGTTGTGATGTTATGATGATTGAAGTATTTTGTTATCCTTATGGGTAGATGAGTGGGGTAGGATGCGAGCTAGTTTATCAGAGTAGCGCAGCGGAATAGAGAGTGAGCCCGATTATTACTGCTTGAAGTTACCTGGCTGAACAAGTAGGAGGGACGGCCGCCCAAGCACTTACCGCCGGTAATCAGAGCAATAGTAATCGGCATGAATGATAGCACTAGTTGTCTAGGTGGCCTTAGTGGAAGAGTGTTGGCGTTGACAGGTGGATTTCGAGGACGAAATTCCTTTAAGTGGGGGTGAGTTGTAACACCCCAAAAATAATAGATTAATTTATTTAATTAGTTAAAAGAAATTGGGTGGTAGAAATAATAATATAATTATTATTTATTACTTATTAAAACGAGTATAAGGTGTTTTAAATAAAATAAGGAGCAGTATTGGAATCGGGTAAGGTGTTGTAATTAAATTGGGCTTAAGCTGCGGGGAAGCCCGCAACCCAAGCCCGACAGCCTAAGCGCATATAAAAGCTGAGATTTTAGGGTTTTGGTTCATTGGAGAAAAAGAAAGGAAAAATGCGAATAGAGAGAGTGGGAAGGGAAGGAGGGCGCGGCGCCATGAGGAGAGGAGGAGAGGTGAGGTGCGCAAATCTCAAGGAGAAAAAGGAGAAGGGTCGTGTTGCGGGTTCTTTGGAGCTTACGTATGGAGTTATCGTGTTCGTTATAATCTAAGGTAAGGGTGGGTCTCATCTTCTCTATAATAGGGTTTTATGATGGGGACTAAGTAAGGGTAGGCTCTATGTGTGCCGTTTTATGCATTTCTAGAGATTATTGATGAACCCTAGGCATATGATAACTTGTTATTTGGGAAATTGTGGTTGATGGTGATTTTGAGATAAATGTGATAATATGTATGTTCAAGGTGATTGGACGCGTTTTGATGATGATTTGGTTGTGTTAGATGGTGTTCATATGCAATTGGTGATGATCGGTATGTTTGAGAATGGTTTGATTTTGTTTGATGATGTTTTGGCATGATTTGTGGGTGTTTAGAGCAAGAATTCTGGTTGCTGGGAGTGTTCTGGGCGCCAGGCGCCCTTGCTGGGCGCTGGGCGCCCGTGTGTGTTGCTGTCTGCGTTGCGCTGGGCGCTGGGTGCCAGCGCTGGGCGCTGAGCGCCCGTGTGCGTGTGTGCGTGTGTGGCGCTGGGCGCTGAGCGCCCATGTGCGCGTGTTGCTGTGTTGCGCCTAGGCGCTGGGCGCTGGGCGCTGGGCGCCCGTGTGTGTTGCTTGCGTGTTGCGCCTTGCTGGGCGCCAGGTGCCTGGGCGCTGGGCGCCCAGGGCGCCAGTTTCAGGATGTTCCCAAATGTTTTCGAAAACTGTTTTCGCTATAACTTTTGACTCGGGTGTCCGTTTTGAACGATTCAAAAAGCGTTGTGAAGCATTTTCAGTTGTCTATCTATGTGTCCCATTTTTAAAAATAAAAACTCATAATTTCTGAATGTTGCTGGGCGCCCAAGTGGTTGTTCCCGGTGGTCACTCCGGTGACATGGAAAGGATGTTTTGGTGTCTTTGAAAATCCCCTTTGAGCATAACTAACTGTTTTAGCGTTTTAGTGTCAAAATGGGTGATTAATGACTGTTTTGCCCTTAGTGGCTATTATTACTCATTATGACGTGCAAAGACTGTTTTGCCCTTAGTGGCTATTATTACTCATTATGACGTGCAAAGACTGTTTTGCCCTTAGTGGCTATTGTTAATTATTATGACGTGTAAAAGACTGTTTTGCCCTTAGTGGCTATTATTACTCATTATGACGTGCAAAGACTGTTTTGCCCTTAGTGGCTATTGTTAATTATTATGACGTGTAAAAGACTGTTTTGCCCTTAGCGGCTATTATTATTTATAATAGTGTGCAAATGACGATGATGCCCTTGGTGGCTAGTAAATGACGTTTCGTCCTCAGTGGCTATTGTTTAAGTTGATGATATTATGTATATGTGATGATGAAAACCCAGGGACGTTTGAGGCCTGAATGGTTAAGTGACGTTAAGGCCTAAAAGGCTAAGTGATGTTGTTGTTGTGTAAATTGTGAATTGACAGGTGCTGTGCCTCTTATTTGGCAAACCGGTAAGTGACGGGTCACAGGGTTGACCGCGATTTGTGTATTTGAGTATTGGTGTGTTTGTGATTGGTGCATGTCATAGTGTCTCATGCCCCATATGCATAAACCCAGTGACGTTTTGAGGCCTGAGTGGCTAAGTGACGATGAGGCCTTAATGGCTAAGCGACGTTTGTGAAATAGGTACCTCATGCATATGCCCGCGAGTGGGTTGCATTTGATAAGCCTACATGACATGAGATGAGTTATTGTAAGTGATGTGAGTGATGACTCTGTTTTTCCCTTGATGATGTAATTGACTGTTTTACCCTTGATGATGTAATTGATTGTTTTATCCTTGATGATGTAATTGACTGTTTTACCCTTGATGATGTAATTGACTGTTTATCCTTGATGATTGACTTGATGTTCGTGATGTGGTTGATATAGTGTCTTGGCTCTAGCATAGTGCTTATCATACGCTTTATTATATTGTTAGATGAACTCACCCCTTCTGTTTGAATGTTACCCCTATGCGGTAACGTGCAGGGATCCTTGAGTGAAGGCTTAGGTATCTTCACTAGCTGAGTCGGGTCGTCTGCTCTGATATGTAACACTAGGGAGGGGAATGAATGTTGTTTAAGTCATTTATGACTGTTGTGGTTATTGGATTTTTAGTATTGTAAGCCTGGCATAGTTGTAATGCCTTTTATGATTAAACTGTTGGATTTCCGATGTGAAATTGTATTTTAATTGATCATGACGTTTTGAAGTTATTATAAGACTGTTTTCGAAAAGCGAGTTATTTGAAGTGTGACGTTTAACGAAGTAAGTGTGACATCCCTTGTGGTGTAATTAAATTTTGAAAACTCTGATATTTTTATTAAACAAAATTACCGGGTAGAAAAGGGGTGTTACATTAGTGGTATCAGAGCAATGGTTGGTCTGTCCGGCCGAGTCGTCGAGTCGTTGTGTCAGATAGTGACCAACTGTTGTCTTTTCAGTGTTGACCGTTGTTTGTGTTGCAGGTACACCGGAAAGTTTCTATTGGTAAGTGAACTAGTGGGGGAGATTTCCCTACTAGTGCTGTGTGCCCTATTGTGTATTCAGTGTGAGAACTGTGTTTTGCTGTTGTGATCCTTGTTGTTGACCTTATTGCTGCGTGCTTCTAAATGAATTGTCATGTTGTTTAAATGTTCACATGTGTTTTAGTTGATATTGAGCTCTGTGTGTTTTACATAAAATGTCGAATTAATTGCTGTTGCTGTGGATTGTTAAGTCACACGTACTTTCTTATGTTGTTATGACCGAACTATTTTAAGAGGTCGACGCTGAGCTTTTACGAAAAATCCTGTGAATGCGTTTGATGTTTGGAAACTGAATGCGTTGTAAAATTATTTTGTGGACTATTTCAAGTTATTGCTGCACTAATAACTGTCGTAGCGTTTTAATCACTACAAACGAAAAATATCTTCATTGAGTGCTATAATTTTGACCTCAACTCTTTTTGGAAAGGACCGCAATTTGATGTAACAATTTTAGATGAGGACTATCGTGGTGGAGTCTTGTATGCTTGAGTTTTGTGACAAAATCTTTTTGGTCGTTACTTCTTGAATTGCGCTATAGAGTTTTATAATCCGAAAAATAATGGAAGTTCCGAAATTGTTTTTGAACATCCATTAAACACTTTTACGGCTGGATACCGAGATTAGCATTGAAAATCACTTTTATAAACGGTTCGGATTTTGTTTTAGCAGTTGCACTCTTGCGATATGCGTTACGTGGTTTTAAAAATCTTAAGATTTAAAAATGTGCATTTTTGGACGCTTGTGCACTGGGGCCGAATTAACTAATTACAGTAAATGTTAATGTAACTATTCTTTTGGGCTGACTAGTTGTAATAAGGTTTTAAATGTTAACCGTTTTCCTGTGTACTTAGTTGATAATGCTTCGTGGATTATCCTGAGCTATTTGCTATTTCTGTTTGAATGATAAATGCCATGCTGTTTTAAGAAGTCGAATGCTACTGCTGTTTGTTTAAACTGCTGTTGCTGTTTTATTTAAATAATTGTTACTGTTTCTGAAAAATGATCATTGCTGTTTTCAGAAAATAATGTTGTTGTTTTATTCGGATAATTGTTATGGTTTTCTGCAAAATGACTATTGCTGAAAATGAATGTTGCTACCTTTTAAAAGTTGTTGTTGCTGCTTCCTAAGGCCGCTGTCAGTGCTTTCAAGAATAACTGTTACTGTCCCTACTTTTGTACACTGCTGCTATTTTACGAGTTGTGCCTGTTTTTGGGTTGTTGACTGTCTCTATTTTTATGAGTTGTGCCTAATTCAATTGTTAACCGTTGCCGGTGCCTTAGTGCCCGATTGTGTGATTGAGTTGTTAATATTGTTGTCGTTGATGATGTTGCTCTGTTGTTGATTTTTAGTTGTTGGTGTCGCCTGAGTGGCAATTGTAGTTGTTGATGTCGCCTGAGTGGCAATTGTAGTTGTTGATGTCGCCTGAGTGGCAGTTGTAATTGTTGATGTCGCCTGAGTGGCAATTGTGGTTGTTGATGTCGCCTGAGTGGCAGTTGTAATTGTTGATGTCGCCTGAGTGGCAGAGTTGTTTGTGGATGTTGTTGTCGCGTTACTAAAATTATGAGACTTGTTGTACGACTGTTATGCACCCTGTGAATTTCGTTGTGATGTTATGATGATTGAAGTATTTTGTTATCCTTATGGGTAGATGAGTGGGGTAGGATGCGAGCTAGTTTATCAGAGTAGCGCAGCGGAATAGAGAGTGAGCCCGATTATTACTGCTTGAAGTTACCTGGCTGAACAAGTAGGAGGGACGGCCGCCCAAGCACTTACCGCCGGTAATCAGAGCAATAGTAATCGGCATGAATGATAGCACTAGTTGTCTAGGTGGCCTTAGTGGAAGAGTGTTGGCGTTGACAGGTGGATTTCGAGGACGAAATTCCTTTAAGTGGGGGAGAGTTGTAACACCCCAAAAATAATAGATTAATTTATTTAATTAGTTAAAAGAAATTGGGTGGTAGAAATAATAATATAATTATTATTTATTACTTATTAAAACGAGTATAAGGTGTTTTAAATAAAATAAGGAGCAGTATTGGAATCAGGTAAGGTGTTGTAATTAAATTGGGCTTAAGCTGCGGGGAAGCCCGCAACCCAAGCCCGACAGCCTAAGCGCATATAAAAGCTGAGATTTTAGGGTTTTGGTTCATTGGAGAAAAAGAAAGGAAAAATGCGAATAGAGAGAGTGGGAAGGGAAGGAGGGCGCGGCGCCATGAGGAGAGGAGGAGAGGTGAGGTGCGCAAATCTCAAGGAGAAAAAGGAGAAGGGTCGTGTTGCGGGTTCTTTGGAGCTTACGTATGGAGTTATCGTGTTCGTTATAATCTAAGGTAAGGGTGGGTCTCATCTTCTCTATAATAGGGTTTTATGATGGGGACTAAGTAAGGGTAGGCTCTATGTGTGCCGTTTTATGCATTTCTAGAGATTATTGATGAACCCTAGGCATATGATAACTTGTTATTTGGGAAATTGTGGTTGATGGTGATTTTGAGATAAATGTGATAATATGTATGTTCAAGGTGATTGGACGCGTTTTGATGATGATTTGGTTGTGTTAGATGGTGTTCATATGCAATTGGTGATGATCGGTATGTTTGAGAATGGTTTGATTTTGTTTGATGATGTTTTGGCATGATTTGTGGGTGTTTAGAGCAAGAATTCTGGTTGCTGGGAGTGTTCTGGGCGCCAGGCGCCCTTGCTGGGCGCTGGGCGCCCGTGTGTGTTGCTGTCTGCGTTGCGCTGGGCGCTGGGTGCCAGCGCTGGGCGTTGAGCGCCCGTGTGCGTGTGTGCGTGTGTGGCGCTGGGCGCTGAGCGCCCATGTGCGCGTGTTGCTGTGTTGCGCCTAGGCGCTGGGCGCTGGGCGCCCGTGTGTGTTGCTTGCGTGTTGCGCCTTGTTGGGCGCCAGGTGCCTGGGCGCTGGGCGCCCAGGGCGCCAGTTTCAGGATGTTCCCAAATGTTTTCGAAAACTGTTTTCGCTATAACTTTTGACTCGGGTGTCCGTTTTGAACGATTCAAAAAGCATTGTGAAGCATTTTCAGTTGTCTATCTATGTGTCCCATTTTCAAAAATAAAAACTCATAATTTCTGAATGTTGCTGGGCGCCCAAGTGGTTGTTCCCGGTGGTCACTCCGGTGACATGGAAAGGATGTTTTGGTGTCTTTGAAAATCCCCTTTGAGCATAACTAACTGTTTTTGCGTTTTAGTGTCAAAATGGGTGATTAATGACTGTTTTGCCCTTAGTGGCTATTATTACTCATTATGACGTGCAAAGACTGTTTTGCCCTTAGTGGCTATTATTACTCATTATGACGTGCAAAGACTGTTTTGCCCTTAGTGGCTATTGTTAATTATTATGACGTGTAAAAGACTGTTTTGCCCTTAGTGGCTATTATTACTCATTATGACGTGCAAAGACTGTTTTGCCCTTAGTGGCTATTGTTAATTATTATGACGTGTAAAAGACTGTTTTGCCCTTAGCGGCTATTATTATTTATAATAGTGTGCAAATGACGATGATGCCCTTGGTGGCTAGTAAATGACGTTTCGTCCTCAGTGGCTATAGTTTAAGTTGATGATATTATGTATATGTGATGATGAAAACCCAGGGACGTTTGAGGCCTGAATGGTTAAGTGACGTTAAGGCCTAAAAGGCTAAGTGATGTTGTTGTTGTGTAAATTGTGAATTGACAGGTGCTGTGCCTCTTATTTGGCAAACCGGTAAGTGACGGGTCACAGGGTTGACCGCGATTTGTGTATTTGAGTATTGGTGTGTTTGTGATTGGTGCATGTCATAGTGTCTCATGCCCCATATGCATAAACCCAGTGACGTTTTGAGGCCTGAGTGGCTAAGTGACGATGAGGCCTTAATGGCTAAGCGACGTTTGTGAAATAGGTACCTCATGCATATGCCCGCGAGTGGGTTGCATTTGATAAGCCTACATGACATGAGATGAGTTATTGTAAGTGATGTGAGTGATGACTCTGTTTTTCCCTTGATGATGTAATTGACTGTTTTACCCTTGATGATGTAATTGATTGTTTTATCCTTGATGATGTAATTGACTGTTTTACCCTTGATGATGTAATTGACTGTTTATCCTTGATGATTGACTTGATGTTCGTGATGTGGTTGATATAGTGTCTTGGCTCTAGCATAGTGCTTATCATACGCTTTATTATATTGTTAGATGAACTCACCCCTTCTGTTTGAATGTTACCCCTATGCGGTAACGTGCAGGGATCCTTGAGTGAAGGCTTAGGTATCTTCACTAGCTGAGTCGGGTCGTCTGCTCTGATATGTAACACTAGGGAGGGGAATGAATGTTGTTTAAGTCATTTATGACTGTTGTGGTTATTGGATTTTTAGTATTGTAAGCCTGGCATAGTTGTAATGCCTTTTATGATTAAACTGTTGGATTTCCGATGTGAAATTGTATTTTAATTGATCATGACGTTTTGAAGTTATTATAAGACTGTTTTCGAAAAGCGAGTTATTTGAAGTGTGACGTTTAACGAAGTAAGTGTGACATCCCTTGTGGTGTAATTAAATTTTGAAAACTCTGATATTTTTATTAAACAAAATTACCGGGTAGAAAAGGGGTGTTACAAGAATCACCAAATAAAAGTATGTCATAGCATATTCACCGACAGTTGGTTTATTCACCCACACCCAAAAGAGGATCGCATACCCCATTCACCAATAATAATATACGCCATATATATATTTGCATACCACACTGTTACACAGCACATTACTTTCACCGTGACAACACCATTTAAAATTTCAAGGAATAGTACCTTAGTCTCATGACGAACACCAACATTTTATTTAAAAAGGGATAGTAGCGATTTCCAATCCAAACAACAACTAGTACACAGTCACTTGGGACTTTCAGAAAACGACCGGGGAAAAATATTAATTTTTGATTTTGGCCTGGACAACCAGATAGACAATTAAATGAGCTTCGTAACGCACTTTGAACCACCTAAAACGGACACCCGAGTCAAAAGTTACGTTAAAAACAAAACCGGAAAAATACTTAGACATCCTGGAAACTGGCGCCCAGGCGCTGGGCGCCCAGGGGCAACACAGCACTTGGCGCATGGGCGCTTGGCGCCCAGGAAACAGCAACACGCGCTTAGGCGCTGGCGCCCAGGAAAAACTGGCGCAGGAAACTGGCGCAGGGAACACAGCGCCCATGCACAAGGCGCCTTGCCAAAACACGCCATAAGACTCTTTTAGCTTCGAAATTAATTTTGCACGAGCCAAATGCTCAGAATAAGTGAACCAAACAAAGATTTTGGCAAAATGTGACACGCCTCTTTGGCGCCCATGGACTAGGCGCCTAAGGCCAGGACAAACCACAACTCCTATGACTCCAAAAATTGTTTTACACGAGCCATTTAGCTTGGACATGAAAACCCAGTATCAATTTTCGCAAAATGAACAACATAAAATTGGGGCCCTTGGCGCCCATGACACAAGGCACACGGCCAAATTTTTGACCCAACACCAGAAACTGACTCTTTTTGTGCCCAGGAACCCCCATACCAAATTTGAAAGCAAACCGAACACCCATTCTCCGGGACCCCCGGTTCCCATGGTGCCTAGACACGAGCAACACAATTCTGCAACACAGACACAGCACATGGAAAACTGGCGCAGAGGCAACATTCTGTGCAACACAGCACACAAAAACTGGCGCAGAGGCAACATTCTGCGCAACACAGCCAGACACAAAAACTGGCGTAGAGGCAACATTCTGCGCAACACAACACACAAAAACTGGCGCAGAGGCAACATCCTGCGCAACACAGCCAGTTTTCCAGCAACATCAAAAACACCTAAAAACTAATTTTTGCCAATTTCAAAACATCAAAATATACTTTTTGACACACCCAAAATTCCAACCACCAAAAATCAAACTTTATTCACATCATCAAAATCATTTTTACTCTTTATCAACATCAACACTATGGCACCCTAGGCGCCTATGCACACACATATGTACGTATAAATTCATCATCAAGGACAAATCAAGAGCATCAAGAAACATCAAGAAACATGGCATGCATCAATCTCATCAACAACGCCAAATTATATAATATGTTCAAAAATACATCGTTTACGCAATTATTCGAGCACTTAGCAGGCAACTCAAATTCAACATACAGAGCAACAATTCGCATATCATCACAACGGGCACCAATAATAACAACAACCTACTCATATATCATGAACAACATAAAAATCAATATAAACAGGACATAGGACCTAACCCCTACATACATCCCATTATGCTCCCTATTATAAGGCAAGACCCACCCTTACCTTAGTTTCACCGAAGACAGGGACTCCTCCACGTGCACACCGAGTAACCACAGCAACTGAGCTCCTCTTCTCCTCCTTGGGATTTTGCGCCTCTCCCTTCTCCTCTCCTCTCCCTTGCGCTATTTTTCTTCTCTTTCTTTCTCTCCTTTGCGTTTCTTTCTTTTCTTCTCTTTCACGCTCCTCTCTCTTTTTTTTTTCTCAAGTGAGGCGCCTCTCCCCCAACCCCTAGTCACATGCGCCTAAGTCAGCTCCTGGGCCTGGATCGCGGGCCTCCATCCACTTAAGCCCATTTAAATAATTAAATATCACCACCCTCTAAATAATTAGAACCACCCAATATTATTATTATTATTATTATCATCATTATTATTATTATTATTATTATTATTATTATTACTATCACCAACTCCTATTTAATTAATTAAATAAATACTAAATAACTATTTAATTAATTTCGGGGTGTTACAACTCTCCCCCACTTAGATTATTTTCGTCCTCGAAAAGTCGCATCAACATCTCCCTAACTCACCGGCTGGCTACGACAATTTACATCCTCACGGTTATGCTCTAACTAGTCCGTACCCACGATTACAATTAATTCACCCAACGACAAACAACAAAACTCGCAACAAGGTCTCTGTCGAAGATCGACAAGGGACACAAAGAACACACCAGGCAACATAATAGAAATAATAAGACACACGGGACAGTCAACAATCAGAAATAGGTACAACTCATAAAAATAGGGGCAGTGCATAAGATTAGGAACAATAACAGAAGTCTTCTGAAACAACAACGAAACTTCCCAGGGAACAGCAGTCAAAGCATTAAAAGATTTTTCGTAAAAGCTCAGCGTCGACCTCTTAAAATAGTTCGGACATATCAACATAAGAAAGTACATGCGACTTAACAATCCACAGCAACAGCAATTAATTCGACATTTTATGTAAAACACACAGAGCTCAATATCAACTAAAACACATGTGAACATTTAAACAACATGACAATTCATTTAGAAGCACGCAGCAATAAGGTCAACAATAAGGATCACAACAGCAAAACACAGTTCTCACACTGTGTACACAATAGGGCACACAGCACTAGTAGGGAAATCTCCCCCACTAGTTCACTTACCAATAGAAACTTTCCGGTGTACCTGCAACACAAACAACGGTCAGCACTGAAAAGACAACAGTTGGTCACTATCTGACACAACGACTCGACGACTCGGCCGGACAGACCAACCATTGCTCTGATACCACTATGTAACACCCGTTTCTACCCCTTTCATTTATAACAATTATCAGAGTGCACAAATTATTTTTTTGAAACGGAATGCTACATTTACTTCAAAAACACGTCATTTGTTTAACTTAAATTAAAATCATTACGTGGCATCATGGGCGGCCATTACTCAAAAATACGGTTACAACGTTAAAATAAAATCCAACAAGTCGTACAAGACAAAATCACTATCTAATAAGACGCCCCCCAGGTGCTACGTATCAGAGCGACTCGAACTCAAGGGAATGAAGGTCAAAGCCTTCAAGTACGGTTACCTGTAAAGTAAAAATCAACAAAAGGGGTGAGTCTCAAACCCTATAATAAAGTACATAAGGAGTAGTATGTACGAATACAGGACTACATCAATCACAGCAATATTCACTTTAATCACCAGTTCAGTCAATCGAAATTTATCACCAATTTATCACCAACTAAATATTCACCAAACAATCACCAAATAAAAGTAATCACCAAACAATCACCAAATAAATAATCACCAAAACATTCGCCAACTGTATGTTTAATGTATGAGATGCAACCCAAAACTCCACTGGGCATATGCATGTGGATCCATTCACCAAAAATGAGCCTTGAGGGCATTCACCAAAATTTATAATAAGGCCGAAGCCCGAGGCCGAAGCCTATTCACCAAAAATCATGCATATGATTATGCGACACCATGACAATGCATCACACACCAGAATCACCAAATAAAAGTATGTCATAGCATATTCACCGACAGTTGGTTTATTCACCCACACCCAAAAGAGGATCGCATACCCCATTCACCAATAATAATATACGCCATATATATATTTGCATACCACACTGTTACACAGCACATTACTTTCACCGTGACAACACCATTTAAAATTTCAAGGAATAGTACCTTAGTCTCATGACGAACACCAACATTTTATTTAAAAAGGGATAGTAGCGATTTCCAATCCAAACAACAACTAGTACACAGTCACTTGGGACTTTCAGAAAACGACCGGGGAAAAATATTAGTTTTTGATTTTGTCCTGGACAACCAGATAGACAATTAAATGGGCTTCGTAACGCACTTTGAACCACCTAAAACGGACACCCGAGTCAAAAGTTAGGTTAAAAACAAAACCGGAAAAATACTTAGACATCCTGGAAACTGGCGCCCAGGCGCTGGGCGCCCAGGGGCAACACAGCACTTGGCGCATGGGCGCTTGGCGCCCAGGAAACAGCAACACGCGCTTAGGCGCTGGCGCCCAGGAAAAACTGGCGCAGGAAACTGGCGCAGGGAACACAGCGCCCATGCACAAGGCGCCTTGCCAAAACACGCCATAAGACTCTTTTAGCTTCGAAATTAATTTTGCACGAGCCAAATGCTCAGAATAAGTGAACCCAACAAAGATTTTGGCAAAATGTGACACGCCTCTTTGGCGCCCATGGACTAGGCGCCTAAGGCCAGGATAAACCACAACTCCTATGACTCCAAAAATTGTTTTACACGAGCCATTTAGCTTGGACATGAAAACCCAGTATCAATTTTCGCAAAATGAACAACATAAAATTGGGGCCCTTGGCGCCCATGACACAAGGCACACGGCCAAATTTTTGACCCAACACCAGAAACTGACTCTTTTTGTGCCCAGGAACCCCCATACGAAATTTGAAAGCAAACCGAACACCCAATCTCCGGGACCCCCGGTTCCCATGGTGCCTAGACACGAGCAACACAATTCTGCAACACAGACACAGCACATGGAAAATTGGCGCAGAGGCAACATTCTGTGCAACACAGCACACAAAAACTGGCGCAGAGGCAACATTCTGCGCAACACAGCCAGACACAAAAACTGGCGTAGAGGCAACATTCTGCGCAACACAACACACAAAAACTGGCGCAGAGGCAACATCCTGCGCAACACAGCCAGTTTTCCAGCAACATCAAAAACACCTAAAAACTAATTTTTGCCAATTTCAAAACATCAAAATATACTTTTTGACACACCCAAAATTCCAACCACCAAAAATCAAACTTTATTCACATCATCAAAATCATTTTTACTCTTTATCAACATCAACACTATGGCACCCTAGGCGCCTATGCACACACATATGTACGTATAAATTCATCATCAAGGACAAATCAAGAGCATCAAGAAACATCAAGAAACATGGCATGCATCAATCTCATCAACAACGCCAAATTATATAATATGTTCAAAAATACATCGTTTACGCAATTATTCGAGCACTTAGCAGGCAACTCAAATTCAACATACAGAGCAACAATTCGCATATCATCACAACGGGCACCAATAATAACAACAACCTACTCATATATCATGAACAACATAAAAATCAATATAAACAGGACATAGGACCTAACCCCTACATACATCCCATTATGCTCCCTATTATAAGGCAAGACCCACCCTTACCTTAGTTTCACCGAAGACAGGGACTCCTCCACGTGCACACCGAGTAACCACAGCAACTGAGCTCCTCTTCTCCTCCTTGGGATTTTGCGCCTCTCCCTTCTCCTCTCCTCTCCCTTGCGCTATTTTTCTTCTCTTTCTTTCTCTCCTTTGCGTTTCTTTCTTTTCTTCTCTTTCACGCTCCTCTCTCTTTTTTTTTTCTCAAGTGAGGCGCCTCTCCCCCAACCCCTAGTCACATGCGCCTAAGTCAGCTCCTGGGCCTGGATCGCGGGCCTCCATCCACTTAAGCCCATTTAAATAATTAAATATCACCACCCTCTAAATAATTAGAACCACCCAATATTATTATTATTATTATCATCATTATTATTATTATTATTATTATTATTATTATTATTATTACTATCACCAACTCCTATTTAATTAATTAAATAAATACTAAATAACTATTTAATTAATTTCGGGGTGTTACAGGTGAGTTCTAGTTCATGCTCTTGGAGTTTACCAAACAGAGTAGCAAGAGTCATAGTATCCAAATTTCTTGATTCAGCTATAGCAGTAACCTTGGGTTGCCATTCTCTATTCAGACATCTCAGAACTTTGTTGATTAGATCCTCTATAGGGAATGACTTTCCCAACAAGCTTAACTGATTCACTATGTGAGTAAACCTTTTCTGCATTTCTGGTATAGTTTCACCTGTATTCATTCTAAACAATTCGTACTCTCTGGTAAGAGTATTTGTTCTTTCCCTTTTCACTTCACTTGTATCCTCATGAGTAACTTGGAGATTATCCCACATTTCTTGGGCAGATTTACAGTTTGAAACTCGAAAAAATTCATCAGCACTCAAGGCAGAAGTAATAATATTTTTAGCACGTAAATTATGTTGCACTTTTCTTTTCTCATCATCAGACCATTCATTTCTACTTTTTATTGTAAGAATACCATCTACTATGTGCGTGGGGACATAGGGTCCTTTTCCACAGCATCCCAAACATCTAAGTCTACCCCTTCAATAAAGATACTCATTCTTTCTTTCCAATATGCGTAATCTTTCCCGTTGAATCCCGGAGGACGGGTAAGAGAAGCACCCTCTTGCGTAGACCAACCTGAAGCCATTTCTCTTGAAGCTGCTAGGCCCTTTATACAAGAGTCTAGCTTTGATACCACTTGTTGCCAAGTGGCTTCAGTCTCAAGAGGGGGGGGGGGTGAATTGAGATTTAAAAACTTTTGATAACTTTCGAAAACGTTTTTCCCCTTTTCAATGACTTAGATCAATTTTCGCGCAGGGTAAATGGAAGCGAAGGAATTAGAAAATAAAGCAATAAAGAACACAGATTTATCCTGGTTCGGTCACCTCCTAGTGACCTACGTCCAGTCCTCACGCCCTTGTGAGATTTTCCACTAACCAAAACAACAAGGCTTACAGGTGCCTTGGAAAACCTTTACAGACTCAAGCACTCTTCTACTAGGATACCCCACCTAAAAAGAGCCCTCAAATCTATTACAACAATAACAAGAGATACCCCACCCCTGTTACAACCAGCTTCCCCAGAAAGATACCCCACTTCCTAGTACAAACAGCTACCCTAGAGAGATACCCCACTCCCTAGTACAAAATACAACAAATAAACAATAACAAATTTAAAGACCGAAATACCTCTAATGTAGGCAGACAATACAACTTGAAGAATGCAACCCCAACTAACTCTTTGCGAAAGATCAGCTCTGACGGACCAGCGGTGCGAGAAGAGCAAAGAATAAAATGTAAAGAGTTTTTCTCAAAATGTGCTCTGATTCGTGAATTGGGTTGGTAAGAAATGCACACAATGAGGTGCCTATTTGTAGGCTATGAGAAAAAGAAGTTTACGTTGAAAATAATGTAGGAATCGATTATATGCTAAAATGTATTGGATCTGGGAATCGATTCTTATGCGTGACTTCTTTTAAGTGAGAATCGATTTTGCTTTATTTGAAAATGGATGACAATCGATTGTTGGCTTACAGGCAGGCAAGGAATCGATTTTATGCTTAATGAAAATTAGTATGAATCGATTCTTCCTTTTCAGAGATGCTTAGAAATCGATTTTATGCTTAGTGTAAAATAGTATGAATCGATTCTTTCTTTTTGGAAATACTTAGGAATCGATTTGCATACTTAGTGAAACTAGTATGAATCGATTCTTAGCTTTTGTATTGACCTGAAAATCGATTTTGATATATAGAATAAAATAGAGAAAATCGATTTTATGCTTTTCAAAAATGCTTCTTGTGTTTAGTGTGCATGCATGCACTTTGAAAAACATTTAAGACGTGAGACTTTGCGAGATGAGCTGACCTGCGAAAGAGCTTACACTTTTTCCTAAGACACACCCAAACCCTAAGGACTACCCTTATACTTAAGGACTACCCTTAAACTTGAATCTTCTATTCTTGAGCTTGATTGTCTTGGATTGTGACTTTGTCACTTTCATTCACTTGGGCTCTGTCTTTTTCATCATCAAAACTCGACCTGCAATATTAGGTTACCTGCAATACAAGGTATCCACAATGGGAAGACATTTCCATGGATTTTATTATGGCATTGCCAAGGTTTCAAGCCGGTAACGACTCCATTTGGGTAGTTGTGGATCGGTTAACTAAATCAGCTCATTTTATTCCTGTTCGTTCGACCAGTAAAGTATCTAAGTTGGCCGAGGAATATCTGAGGAGCATAGTGAGGTTACATGGGGTTCCTACCAGTATTGTGTCGGATCGAGATCCGAAATTCACTTCTCGATTTTGGAAAGCTTTGAATGAAGCATTGGGGACTAAGGTGTTTACCAGTACCGCCTATCACCCACAAATGGATGGTCAGACAGAGAGAACTATCCAAACTCTAGAAGATATGCTTCGGGCTTCTGTGCTCGATAACGGAAAGAAGTGGGAGGATCACCATCCATTGGTGGAATTCGCTTACAACAACAGCTATCATTCCAACATAGGAATGGCACCATTTGAACCGTTGTATGGAAGGAAATGTAGAACTCCATTGTGTTGGTGGGAAGTCGGTGAGAACCGATTGTTAGGGCCTGAGATGATTCATGAAACTACTGAGAAGATCCGGAAAATCAGAGAAAGAATGAAGGCTGCCCAGAGTAGGCAAAAGAGCCATGCTGATAAAAGAAGACGACCAGTAGAGTTTGAGTCGGGTGATCATGTATTTTTAAGACTGTCACCGACAATTGGCACAGGTAGGGCATTACGGGTGAAGAAACTCAGTCCTCAGTATATTGGACCTTTCCAAATTATCGAGCGAGTTGGGCCACTAGCATACCGTATTGCTTTGCCTCCACCATTATCAAATCTTCATGATGTATTCCATGTGTCTCAATTACGAAAGTACATTCCCGATCCAAGTCAACCGTTAGATTTTGAGAAGATTGATCTTCAACCGGACTTGTCCTTCCAACCTCATCCAAATTACATTATCGAACGTGGCGAGAGGACGCTGCGGACGAAGACAATTCCCATTGTCAAAGTGGTTTGGGATGGTTTTTCTGCCGAGGAAGCTACCTGGGAGTTGAGGATGATATGCGGACTCGCTATCCGTATTTGTTTTCATGAGGTACGTTGTGTTAAATTTTGAGGACAAAATTCTTTCAAGTTGGGGAGAACGTAACACCCTCAAAATAATTAATCGAATTATTTGGAGGAAGACCCGAATGAATTATTTTTAGTACTTGATTAGTGTATTTATCGAGTGCTAAAGTTAATTATTTGGTTATCTCAAGAACGCTAAACCGATAAAGCGGAATAAAGGGTGATTTGGGGAATAAATAAGAGACTAAGGGTAATAAGAGACTAAAGAAAGAAAGAGAAGAAAGAAAGGAATCGAAGAAGAGGAGAAACAGAGGAGAGAAAAGAAGAAAAGAAGAGGAAAGAAGAAGAAGAAGAAGAAGAAGAAGAAGAAGAAGAAGAAGAAGAAGAAGAAGAAGAAGAAGAGAAGAGGAGATGAAGAAGAAGGAACATCACACCCATCAACCCTAAGTTCTTGATCATCATCATCATCTTCCTTCCATCTTTGTATCCTTGAGATAGGTAGGTTACTATTCATTTTTCCCCTCCCTTTTTGACTTTCGATTTTGAGAGTTAGAGTGGGATGATTTCGATTTTGATGATGATTTTTGTGGTTGAAAGGTGATTAGAAGCAAGCCCAAGGAAGATTGAAAGCGGATTGAAGCTCGATTCGAAGTTGGGAGCGGATTGGTGATTATAGGGTTTCGTTTGGGGATTTTTGGAGTCTCGGTGATTTCGGCTCGGTAACGGCTCTCGCGTCAAAGGTGAGTTTTAGTCACGTTTAGGTTTATTCCACTTTGAAATGAACTTGTCGGGATTTGGTTTCGAAAGATTTTGAGTCGAAAACAGTTATTTCGAAATATATCGTATTTTGATAAAATTCGTTCAGATTGAGTTTTTGATTGATTTGATTGATTGTGTGACATTGACTGAATCTATTTTTATGGTTGTTTGAACTGCTTTTAATCAGAACAAGAATCGGAATTGATCGGAAAGCGAATTTTCATGAAAAAGGCCATTTTTGCAATGCTGTCAAGGGCGCACGACCCGTGCGCATGGCTTTGTTCTGTGTTTTTCAAAATGCTCAGCAGGGAGCACGACCCGTGCGTATGGGGGCACGACCCGTGCGCATGGTTCTGTTCTATTTTTCAAAATGCTCAGCAGGGCCAACGACCCGTGCGTATGGGGGCACGGACCGTGCGCAGTGTTCTGTCCAAAATTTCCACAAGTGCCCGAAACGATCCCGATCGATTCCCATCCTCTTGTAATCCTTTCCTAACCCTTCTCCAATGATATTAGGCTTATAATGCCATGAATTTGAACACATTTCAAAGGGTTTTTACTAACGGTTTGCAAAGCTAAGTGTCGTTTGAAAAACCAGATAATAGTACACGTGTGCGGATATGTTTTATTAATAAAAAAACAGACTATGAGTCCTACGTGATATGGTATAATGAAAATGAAGGTCTAATGCAAATGAACCGTGGGTTCACATGATAGTTGATATATGTGTATATTATATCGAGTTTGGGTGACGACCCATGAGACTAATATACTAGGCGGGGCAGTA
The DNA here is from genome assembly GCA_039519185.1 of Astragalus membranaceus. Classification (NCBI taxonomy): domain Eukaryota; kingdom Viridiplantae; phylum Streptophyta; class Magnoliopsida; order Fabales; family Fabaceae; genus Astragalus; species Astragalus membranaceus. The sequence continues at coordinate 50,785,316 of CM076854.1, read as the reverse complement.
ATGATCCCCTACCCTAGGCTCCGTGCCATTAGGAAAAATGCTATTGGTAAGGGGGTTCACCTGGTTTGGAAGTGTAACACCCCGAAAATAATTTAATTAATTTAATCAATTTATTTAAATAGAATTATTAATTTTTTTAGTTGAAGCGTAATTTAATTAATTAAGAGGGAAATATCATGTTTTGTGTAGGAGTGGGAACGAGTAGTGGTGAGGGTGTAGCTGTGAGCCCAACGCGTGAAAGGCCCACAGCTTAAACCCCAAGGGTATGCGAAACCCTCACTCTCAATTCACTTGGGGAAAAATCGAAATTGAGAGAGAGTGAGAAGTGAGAAGAGGCGCGCGAAGAGAAGAGGGAAGGAGAAGAGGAATTGCGCAAGTTTCAAGGCCTTGCTCGTTGTGTTGCTGTAGTTACTCGTTGGTGCTTACAATCGTCTTCTTCGGAGCCTACGTTTAAGAGGTAAGGGTGAGCGTTTCGATTTAATATAATTGAGTATGTGATGGGTTTTTGTGGGGTTTTTGGTGTTGTTGTGAATTTGAGGTGAATGTGCGTAAAAAATTGATGAGGAATTGAATAAATTATGATGTTGTTTGATGAATGGTTGATGTTTTTATGTGTAATTTCGTGCTTGTGATGTTTGATGATGGTTGGGAAGGAATTATGATGTGATCATGCTGATTTTCGTGTAAAAAAAAATTCTGCTGCATGTAAACTATTCGATGAAATGGCCATTGTGTGCACAAGTGGGGTGTTTTGGGTGAAACTTCGAATTCTGGGCATATTTTACCGTGCCATCTTTTGCATTCGCGTGCCCAAATTCAATTTTAAACATTTTGGCTCGAGTGGTTTTATTTTTGCACGTGTCATTTTGGAGTTGTCCCGGTGGGTGTTGCTGTTGTGCGCATGTGGGGTGTTTTGGGTAAAATTTCGAATTCTGGGCATATTTTACCGTGCCATCTTTTGCATTCGCGTGCCCAAATTCAATTTTAAACATTTTGGCTCGAGTGGTTTTATTTTTGCACGTGTCATTTTGGAGTTATCCCGGTGGGTGTTGCTGTTGTGCGCATGTGGGGTGTTTTGGGTAAAACTTCGAATTCTGGGCATATTTTACCGTGCCATCTTTTGCATTCGCGTGCCTAAATTCATTTTAAACATTTTGGCTCGAGTGGTTTTATTTTTGCACGTGTCATTTTGGAGTTGTCCCGGTGGGTGTTGCTGTTGTGCGCATGTGGGGTGTTTTGGGTGAAACTTCGAATTCTGGGCATATTTTATTGTGCCATCTTTTGCATTCGCGTGCCCAAATTCAATTTTAAACATTTTGGCTCGAGTGGTTTTATTTTTGCACGTGTCATTTTGGAGTTGTCCCGGTGGGTGTTGCTGTTGTGCGCATGTAGGGTGTTTTGGGTGAAACTTCGAATTCTGGGCATATTTTACCGTGCCATCTTTTGCATTCGCGTGCCCAAATTCAATTTTAAACATTTTGGCTCGAGTGGTTTTATTTTTGCACGTGTCATTTTGGAGTTGTCCCGGTGGGTGTTGCTGTGGCGCCATTGTGCGCCTGTGGGTGTGTGTGTGTGGCGCTGCTGTGCGCGTGGTGCTGGGCGCTGCCTCTGGGTGCGCCTGGTGCGTGTGTTGCGTAGTGCTGGGCGCGCCTTGTGCGCTGCCCCTGTTTTATTACTGTTCTTGCAATTTAAGTGTGATGTTTTCCACTTTGAAAAGGTGATGTTTTTTCAATTTAAATGTGATGTTTCTAAGCATGAAAATGTGATGTTTTCTAAATTTAAATGTGTTGTTACTAAAATTTTAAAATGTGTTGTTACTCAGATTCTAAATGTGTTGTTACTCAAAATTTAAATGTGTTGTTACCCAAATTTTAAATGTGATGTTTATGATGATGTTGTGATATAATTGTGATGGTTATGACGAGTACACTCTATGAGTGTTTTATGACGAAGATGGCGAGGACTCCAGGTGAGTGATTTGGTGTTTGCACATGTGTCCATAGTGTCTCATAGCATGTGCATAGTATGACGAATAGGCTTCGGCCTCTTATTGACGTAAAACAGTGACGATGTGCCCATAGTGGCTTATTTATGACGAGAATGGTACCATCATGCATATACCCAGGCGTGGGTTGCATTTCCATGCACATATATGATTTATGACTTGTGGGAAAAAGTTGTGACTTGAGTTAGTGTTTAGTGACGATGATGTTGGCGGTGATGACCATGTTGTATGACTGTTTGCTCACATTACTCTATTATGTGCTTGATTATGTTTTGTTGAAATTCTCACCCCTTCTGCTTGGAATGTTGCTCTATTGTGGCAACGCTGCAGGTAGCCACGAGTGAAGGTCCTGCTGCCTTCTTTAATAGCTATTGGGATGTCTGTCGAGTCGCTCTCTGATACTGTGACACCTAGGGGGCGTGGTTGAAGTTTGTTAATTAATTAACTAATTGTTTAATGATTATGTCGATGATGTGATTTTTGGAGTTTAACTTTCATGACGGGTGTTTTGTTGCACAAACCTTGATGGGTGCAGTTGATGAGTTTTGTTAATGACGATGTGGCATTTCTTTTCTACCGGTTAAATTAATATTTGCGAAAATGAAATTACTCTGATAAATGACGTGTAAATTATGGGGTAGAAAAGGGGTGTTACAGGAAGCGTTCGCGCAGTTGGTGTTATGTTAAATTGTTTGTTGTATGGTTCACCGAGTTTGGAAGCGTTCGCGCAGTCGGTGTCGTACTGAGCTATAGTAGGTTCCCCGAGAGTTAGCATTCGCGCAGTCGGTGGAATGCTATGTATAAAATAATGCGGTTCACCGTGTTGAGTTAAAAAGGCTTCATAATTTAACCGAGAGTGTTAGTAGTGTCTCGGTAGAGCTCACTGAGATTGTATCTCATTGTTTTTACGCTGTTGTTTTACAGAGAAACAGGGAAAGAAAGGACCACAGAGGCACGAGTAGGTGGAGCTCGGATGGTTGCTGATGACTTAGCTTTTTGCTTAAGTTTATGCTTCCCTTTGTTGTTTATGTATTGAAACACTATGTCTTTAGTGTTATATCTCTCTTCCGCTTTCTTGTATGATAGTAAATACTATAGTTGCTGATGGTTTATGGTTTGAGAACCGTATCGTCTTGTTTGTATATAAGACTGTTTGGTTTACATTCAACAAAAACTTATAGTGATATTCAGTGTCTAAGCAGGGAATATATCTCTGATGTTCTAGGGATGGTACACTTGGGTATTTTTACTAAATAAAAATACAGGGTGTTACATAATCTCTTTTTTTTCTTAAGTTCTTTGCATCTTTTGTTCAAATTGATGGTATATTTGGATTCCTTGTGAAATTTCGCATGAAATGCACTACTCATTTGTATGATTTAGTGCTGAATTGCAAAATCTGGAAATTGCTCTTGTTCTTGATGTTCTTGATAATCTATTCTTCAATTCTGCATTTTGATCCAAACCTGTTGATGTCAAACTTCAATTTGTGTTAGTGAATTCAATATAGACATGTTTACTTCAAAAGCTAGATTATTTGTATCAAAATCTAATATTATTTGAGAGACTAAAAAAAAAATTATGAAAAAAAGAAAATACTGCAAAAAAAAATAATAGCAAAAAATTGTAAAATAGTCAAAAGAAAAAAGGTAAAACATAACCGCGGGAGCATCAAAATAATTCAAAAAATTCCAGAAAAATTCTATTGTTTCTATACATTTTTTGGATCATTTTGAAAGTTTATCAAGAATTTTTGAGAACATGTGGACTATTTTGCCCTTGGAGGCTTATATGCTCATTTAGTTGCAATATTTGTTGGTGCCTTGCTAGCAAACTTTTGAGTCTCTTTAAATACTCTATATTTGGGGTATGATGAAGTCCATATTTGATAGGAGGTATGATTCACCATTGATGTATGATTCCCCAAAGAGGTATAATTCTCCTAGGAGGTATCATTCCCCAAGAAGGTATCACTCCCCAAGAAGGTATCTTTCCCCCGTAAGATATCATTCCCCTCTTAGATACGACTCTCCTTGTGAATATTATGACAAAAGAAATAGGAGGCCTAGATATGTTGTTGAGGATGATGAAAGGAGCCATAGAAGCAGGGACATCAAAGAAGAAAACTCCTCCAAGTATACCCACACCAATACTTGGAAGGCCAATTCAAAGAGAGAGGAAGCCCATACACCTAAAACGGCAAAAGATAAAGCTTTGCCCATAGTGCCAAGTGTAAGGAACTTTTCTCTTCTACTACTACTACTCCTTATACCTTTCATACTAGATGTTTTGTGTCAACTAGATTATGTGGTTTGCAAATTGATGTTGAAAGTTGTGTTAATTGGGCTAGCACTCGCTTAGTTACAAAGCCCAATCTTCCCACCCTCAATCATCCAAACTCATACAAAATACAATGGCTTTATGAGAAAAAATAAGTAGTTGTGGATAAACAAGTGCTTGTTAGTTTTTCCATTCATAGGTACAAAGACGATGTCTTATGTGATGTTGTCCCTATGGATGCCGGCCACCTAATCTTAGGAAGGCCATGGAAAATTGTTACAAAAGTAATCTATAATGGATTTACTAACAAATACTTCTTTATGCATAGAACAAAATTGAGGAGGAGGAAAAAGAACAAAAGGCCAAACTCAAGTTGGAAGGCCCGAGTAAGTTTGGCGGCCGAGAGCACCCCTTTGATGAAAAGAAAACAAATTGTGAGGTATATGAGGAAAAGAGCATTACAAGTATAGTTGTGGTAGGCAACCCTAATATTGATCATGACACTCACAAAGATAAGAAAAGAAAAGCATGTGAAAGAGTTAAGTTGCCTATGAACCCCTTGCATGATATGTCAAATGATAGCATGGTTTTTACTACTAACTATTTTCTTGCACAAAGTTTTGTGACTTCCTTGTTGAGGAAATGTATGCATGTGGTGCCTAAGCCACTCTCTTGTGGACAAGGCAATGAATTAGAAATACCTCCCGAAGGTGAGCCACCAAGTAGCAAGGACAAGGTAATGGAAATAGTTGTTAGTGTTACAAAATTGCAAAGGTATAGTATACTCCATCTATTCTCCATTCCCTATCCTATGCTTAGTTGTATTAAATGGAAAGGTAAGGTGCCTTGTGCTTCAAAGAAAATAGTGCATAGAATTTGCATGATTAGGTTTTTATTTGAAGTAACCCACTTCCCTTTTGATCCCGGTGGAGCCTAAGCATTTCTTGCATTAGTTTAGTTGTCTTTTATTTTCAAAATTAACAATTTTTGTCCGTCTTTGATGTAGGGTTTCAAGAGGGGGGGGGGGGGTTTCACTTGAGGACAAGTGAAGTTCAAGAGGGGAGTATGATGTGAGCCCACATGCATGGCAAGCCTACTCATAAGAACTTGGATGAAAGTCACAAGTATAAAGACTCAATAGACCAAAAAGAGATTCAACACTCCAAGGGAATATACTTTAGTGTGTTCACCTTGATAATTGACAAAGACACACTAAAGGTGATCAAGGTTACTTTGGGAAATTCCTAGACATCCCAAACTCTAAGGTTTTCTATTTCCTTGAAAATATTTTCAATAAATGTAGGATTTTATTTCTAGTGTAATATTCTTTTGAATTGAGCCTTGTGTAGGATTTTATTTCTAGTGTAATATTCTTTTGAATCGAGCCTTGTTAGCAATAGACTAGGTTAAGGTCTTTAGTTACATTAATGTGGTCATGGGCCTTGTTTTCCTATCTCTAAGTGGATCGTATGTTGGGCTTAATTAGGATCCATTACACCCAACATATAAATACTATTCCACTCCTTGTCATTCCTTAGACTTTGATGAATGTGAAATCATTTGTTACATTTGCAAAAGCTAGAGCCTTGAGAGCCAAAGAGAGGCATGAGGTGTGAGAGCTTGAGAGCATTGTAGAAGTGAGTTCATCATGTTCTCCATGGTTCTTGGAATGGAACCTTGAGCGGCTACCTTTGAGGCTTGGAGAATCTCAAAGCGGCGTGTGGTCTTCATCTTCTTCACAAGGAAGAAGTGGCGGGCAACATTCCCCACTTCATCTCTATTCTTTCCACATTTGATTCTTTCTTCACATTTGTGTTCTTCAAGTAAGTGTAGTCAATCTTGAAATTGTGTTCATGTTCATCATATTGACTTAGAGATTCATATAGATTTGTAATTTTCTAGATCCAAAATTTAGTGATGCATATGTGGATCACATCAGCTCGCGAACTGAGCTAACTTATTTTGACCCATTTCAACTGAGCTACTTATTAATCACTAAGTAAGTGATATTGCACCCATTTGAAGCCTAATTTTCGTTCTCCCCATTATATACTTCAGCCCACACTTTATATCAACAAAAAGAACACACCACACATTAGCAAAGACCAAGCTGGTAGCCCATGTTCCACACTTAAAAATAAAACACTCAACAAACTAAAATAAACATAAGTGTTAGGCCTAATTAAATCAAAGTTTTACCATACATTTTATAACAACTTAAAATTAAATTAGAGTCATTAAATTTGGGCAACAAACCCATGGTGCTCGCCCTCCACTAGTGGTTGGATGACAAACACAAATTTTGGTTCCTTTTCTTCTTGCTCTTTTGCTTCCATTGATTTAGTCATGTATTGGACTAAGGAATCTTGGACTCTCCTAGCTCTCGCCCTTGTCATTGGACCTCCTAAGCTTTGTATTGCCGCTTGATAGTCTATGTCCTCATCAACATTTTATAATACTTAATTTTAAAATTTTGTTTTAGATGACTTTATATTTTGATGAATAATAGTTATTTTGTTTTTGAGTCATAATAGAGAAATATTACTATTGACAGTTGTTTTCGTCAGACTCTCTATCCTAGCCAGGCATCGGCTAGAGCTTGAAACCTTTTGATTCCTCTATCTTCAAGCAATTGCAGTACTGAGGAGTGAACTCCTCCAGAGAGTGTTAGGTTGGGTGAGAGGGACGTGAATTGGTCTACTTACTGGCGTAAAGCTTGAAGATAAATGCCAGTAAAAGAAAACAAAGACTTGGAAAAAATGTAGATGTTGGATTGGTTGTGTGTTTTCTAAACTGTATGATAATCTCCAATTTAGGGCATTTTTATAGATAATTTTGGGTTATTTTTAGAGCAATTATTAATAATAATATAAACTATTCACTTAACTTGTTTTATATTTTGCTGATGAGAGAAAACATGGAAAAGAATAAAATTCCAATTTAAAACCATTTGCAAATTAAAATTATATATATATATATATATATATATATATATATATATATATATATATATATTTGGATAGAGTAGGAAAACAAAAAGAAAAACGAAGGCACAAAAAGAACAAAAATTACATCCTCATAAAGAGGACTCTAGCGGCGTCAGATTGAAGAAACAAGTTGATGCCATCAGGGGGTCTTCCAACTCTTGCAAGCCAACTGAATTAGATGCCCATTTTTTAGCCAAATAGTCAGCAATTGCATTTGCTTCCCTCAAAGTATGAAACAACTGAACATTCCAATTTCTAGCAATTAGCTCCTTAATATTGCAAAATATAGCTGCATAATGGTGCCATGGATTAACACTATTGCGAACGAGATGAATGACTAGAGTAGAATCAGAATAACAAACAACAATGTGATTTCCCTTTTCCCAAGTTAATTTTAGACCATGGTAAAGCACCATTAACTCAACATGGAGATTATTAGAAATTCCCACAGATCCCATAAATCCAAAATTCCAATTATCATTAGATTGTCTCAGTACACCCCGAAATCCCGACGCACCTAGATTTCCAAAGTTGCTCCCATCCATATTTAAAACAACCTCAGACCCTGCCTCAGGATGCCATGAAACCAAATGGGGCGTCAAAGAATTAGAAGCAGGACATAAAAATAGCTTTTGAAGGAGATTAGCCAATATATAAATTTGCATCTTTAGATTATAGATAGTGACATTTTCCTGAGCCACACAAAATTGATTCCGGGCCCTCCAAATCCACCAAGCAGGTGATAGGAACAAGAACAAATTGACACCCGCAATTCCTGTCTTTAACCAAGAGGTGAAGCTAGCATCACTGAAAAAACTATGCTATCAAATCCTATAGACATCCATAGTTGGTGGGGAAAATGACAATCCCTCAAGCAATGGAGAATGTCTTCATCAACTACGTTGCTTCTAGGACAGTTGGAGGATATTAACATTCCTCTATTATGCAACATAGCTCTCGTAGGAAGAGCATCATGACAAGCTGTCCAGAGGAAGAACTTAATTTTCTCCGGAGCTGGAATCCTCCACACCCACTTCTAGGACTCAGAGACTGTTCCTCCATTCAAAACATGATTAATAGACGTTAACCATTGATATCCATCTTTCACTGTGTACAAGCCAGCCAAATTACCTTTCCTTGTGAGGCCATCGGGGATGTTGTGATTCAAACAGTAGGGCATGGCCTTAATAGCAGCAGTGACATTATCAGGGAGATGCGTATATAGTTGCTCTAGATTCCATTCCCCATTCTGAATAACATCCTTAACACAAAAATTCTTATCATGAATATCTACATAAAGAACTTGATTACTCAGTTTTCCTTGATTAGACCAACTATCAAACCAAAAGGTAGAACTTCCACCACCCAACCTATACTCATAGCCATCTCTTAAGGCCCCTCGAACCTTCATAATCCAATTCCAAATTACTGAGCCATGTTTTTTTGGAACATCTAACACAACATAACTTCCCACATACTTGTTTTTTAGCAATTTAACCCACAATTTATCTACATCTCTGTGAATATCCCAAACCAATTTGTCTAGCATAGCAGTATTAGCTTCTCTTGCCATCCTAATGCCAAGCCGTCCCTGTTGTTTCGGCGGGGTTATTTTATCCCAGCCAACCAAATGAATTCCTTTATCATTTGTGCCCTTCCAAATAAAGTCTCTAGATAGCTTGTCCATTTGAGCACAAATAGTTTGAGGAAGCCAAGCAATCTGCATGTAATAAGTAGGAATAGAGGTCAAAAAAGATTTAGTTAATACAACTCTACCAGCCTTATTTAGCTGCTTATTCTTCCCAGAGGCCAATCTTTGATGAATTTTGTCCACAATAAACTTATAATCACTCTTCCTTAATTTGCCTTCCATGTATCATCAGAAAGCCTAGATATTTCTCCAAGGAAGTGGTGCTTCTAATTCCTGTAATAGAGACAATAGAGTCTATTGTGCTTCTACTAGTAGCAGATGAAAAAAAAGCCCTAGACTTAGCAATATAAACCTTTAAACCAGATTTATTAGCAAAACTAGTCATAATTCCTTCTATAAGAGTAGCTTGAGAAGTTGTAGCTTTAGAGAAGAGTAGAACATCATCTGCAAAAAGTAAGTGAGATAAAAGTTGTCCATTCATAGAGATAATCATGGGTTTCCGGAGATTATTATCCACTGCTGCCTGAATTTCAGGTGAAAGGCTTTCAAGACAAATAACGAAAAGATAAGGAAAAAGAGGGTCTCCTTGTCTCAAGCCCCTTGAGGGCTGAAAGGTAGGGAGCCGACTGCAATTCCAAATAATAGACAAATTTGAAGAAGAGACACAATGCGCAATAAGCTTGATTGTAATATCAGGGAACCCAAACTGAGACAGGTAGCCCCTTAAAAAGACCTAATTAATATGGTCATATGCTTTCTCTAAATCAATCTTGTACACAACCACTACAAGAAATTCGTGGATTACTAGCAGAAAATTGGTCATTTCCGTCGGATTTTTCACCGGCAAATCCGCCGAAAATTAACGGCAACAGTAAAATTTCCGCTGGAAAATCATTTGAAAATCCGCCGGAAAACAGTCAAAATCCGCCGAAAATTACAGGCGGAAATTCCGGCGGAAATTACAACAAACCCGTCGGTAATATATAATATGAAATAAACGAATATTTAAAAATCCGCCGGTAATTTTTTTTTTAAAAAAACTGTTTTCTTTGATTCGTTTATTTATAAAGTTATTTAATTATTTTGATTTTTTTTCAAACAGATTTTTGAATTCGTTTATTTAATTGAAAAAATAAATATTTTTATTTTTATAATATTTATATTTATCATTTAAATATTTACTAATTAAATGGGAATTGAATAATAATTCAAAATGATAATTAAATGATAAAATATCGATTACAAAATGTAACATCAAACAAATGCAAATTAAAATATCTACAAAATACGACTAAAACTACTGCTCGTCATAGTAGCTTCTGTTGCTGCTGGGGCCATCAAAGTAGAGACTACAATCAATGGTGGGCTCTGTGTTGGGCTCGGGCTGCTGGGGCTGCTTCTCGAGTTGCTGGGGCTGCTGCTCGAGTTGCTGCGGCTGGAGCTGAGAGTTGAAACCAGAGTACGACTGACCATATGGGTGTTGGAAGGAAGGCTGCTGGAAGACACCAGGGTACTGCTGAAAAGCACCACCGTAAGGCTGCATCTGCTGGTACGGTGGATAAAATGATGATGATCATGGAATAGATGGCCTCGGCTGCATCTGCTGGTACGGTGGATAAAACGATGTCCTACTCTTCATTCAACCTCTGCTGTTCCCGCATCAGCGCTAGTTCCTGTTCATATTTTCCATGTCACTCGTCCATCTCACGATGTGCATCGTTAAATTTCTGTGTCAATAGCTGAACATCGTTTAATTCTGAAGGAGTAGGGACAGGAGAGCTACCAGTACTTCTTTCTGAGGAAGATGATGACCTCCAAATTTTTACAATACCGGCAGAAAAATGCTCTACCGGCGAAATTTTTGCAATACCGGCGGATTTAGCCATTCAATTTTCAATACAAAAATCCGCCGGAAATGACGTTTACCGGCGGATTTGGAAGGTTACCGGCGGACTTGTATATTCCGGCGGATTTTTTAGCATTACCGGCGGGTTTGAAAATTCAATTTTCGATGCAAACAATTCGCCGAAAACGATGCTTACCGACAGAGTTTGAGAGGTACCGGTGGATTAGGTATTACCGACGGATCAATAGGCATTACCGGCGGATCAATAGGCATTACCGGCGGATTTCAAATTTCGAAAAAATTTCCCTGGAAAATACGCATACCGGCAGATTTCTGTATTACCGGCGGAATGAGCAACATTACAGGCGGATTTTTGTTCCGCCAAAAGTGGCCCTTACCGGGGGATTTTTGTTCTGCCAATAAAAAAAAATTCGTAATAAATCCGCCGAAAATGCCTAAAAATTCCGTCGGAAAGTTACCGGCGAAACGTGGAACCGCCTAAAACGTGAGAAAATCCGCCGGTAATGTATTGGCGGAATATATCCGCCGGAAACTGCTCAAAATCCGCCGGTAAAACGCGAAATTCTTGTAGTGAACATCTCCCTTCTTTTTCTTGGATTTTCTCATAGTATGAATAACCTCTTGAAGGATAATGGCATTATCACTAGTACCTCTTTAGGTAGAAATCTACTTTGATAAGGCCCAATGATCTGGTTAAGAAAATGTCGTAATCTATTCACCATGACTTTAGTGATTAGCTTATAAATAGTATTACATAAGCTAATCGACCTAAATTCTTTGAAATTACGGGGACAATCTACTTTAGGAATCAAGGCAATTAATGTCTCAACTATAGAGGGATCAAAAGTACCTGTAGCAAAAGCTTGAGAAATGAGCATACAAACATCATCTCCAACAATATACCAGAATTGCTTGAAAAAAATTGCCTGGAAGCCATCTGGTCCAGGGGACTTGCAGCCTGCATCTGACTCAAACCATCAACAACTTCCTCCTTAGCAACATGTCTCATCAATATTTGCTTGGCATCATCTGAAAGTTGAGGGAAAATGATATTGCTATCTGGTATCTGCGAAGCATGGGCCTGACGATTAGAGCAAAACAAACTACTAAAGAATTTTTGAGCCACCTTCCTCAAAATCACGTCATCAGTGCACCAAATACCATTAGGCAAATGTAATCCATGCATTTTGTTGCGTTTCCTCCTAATCACCGTCTAAGCATGAAAGAATTTAGTATTATTGTCCCCTAGAGTTATCCACTTCTTCCTAGACTTTTGATACCAAAGAATCTCTTCTTGAAAAAGAATAGTATCATATTCCTGTTGAAGTTGCTGCTCAAGGTAAACTAGTCTAGCAAAATCAATATTTTTAAGGGACCTTTGAATTCCTTTTATTCTCCTCTCAAGCGCCTGCTTTCTTTTTCTAATATTGCCAAAAATTTCACTATTAAACACAATTGAGTACTCTCTGACTTGGTTTAAGGAAGCAATAGTGTTATTATTCTCCTTTTTCCAAGCTATTTGGACAAGATGATGATAGTCTAGATGAGTGATCCAAGCTGCCTCAAATCTGAAAGGTCTATTACTCCGATCTTGAGGAAGACCACCACACCTAAGCAATAAAGGGTTATGATCAGAATTGAATATGCACAACACTTCTACATATGCTTCCAGGAAGGCAAGGCGCCACTGTAAGTTTGCCAACCCTCTATCAAGTTTTTTAGTGACTCTCATCTTCCCATCACACTTCCTAGACCAAATGTAGCTTCCCCCAACAGTAGAGACATCAACCAAATTACAAGAGTCCAACACTTTAAAGAAAGCATCAGCTCTAGCTTGGTTAAAATTACCTCCCCTTTGTTCACTAGGAAGGATAATTTCTTTAAAATTTCCCATCATAAGCCAAGGATGAGTAATATCATTCCAAACTGATATCAAATAATCCCACAGTTCCAACCTTTTAGTGTAAGTAGGAGTTGCATATACCCCTGTAAGAGACCAAGAATCAAAACTCCTATTCCAGGAAAAAACAAAGCTCCTAATCCAAGAGAATCACCACCTTATAAAAAGGCAAAATTGCAGCAATAACTGGCATCACTAAAGCACGATGTGTGTATATCTATATATATATATATATATAGTGGCGGA